>CM063510.1:84741448-84763948 GCA_032207245.1 Pardosa pseudoannulata | reverse complement strand
CAATAAGGTTTAATTGTGAATATTTATCAATGAACATTGATGAATATTGATGAAATAATTAAAATATCTGGAATGTCATATTAACAAACAAAATGCAGTATAAACCCATTGAGACACTTCCTCTCAGTAATCGTGAAGAGTTTAAACCTTATTATTAGTTCATTCTCTGTTATACCGATATATATATATATATATATATATATATATATATATATATATATATATATATATATATATATATATATATATATATATATATATATATATATATATATATATATATTATATATATATATATATATATATATATATATATATATATATATATATATATACATATATATATATATATATGTATATATATATATATATATATGTATCTATATATATATATATATACATATATATATATATATATATATATATATATATATATATATATATATATATATATATATATATATATATATATATATATATATATATATATATATGTATATATATATATATATATATATATATATATATGTGTGTGTGTGTGTGTGTATATATATACATATATGTGTATATATATATATATATATATGTATATATATATGTGTATATATATATATATGTATATATATATATATATGAAATGCATACATATATATGAAACCAGTAAAAGTATTCGCCATATATTACATGGAATATTTAGCCAGGGTTTCGATTCATAATTGCCGAACGGTGGCCAAATGGTTAGGATGCTGACCTTCGGTACCGGAGTTCGTGGTTCGAATCGTACTATGGCATGGATATTCGTAGCCGTTCGTAATCGGCTTTAAGCTGTAGGTCCCGGTCTCATTAGACCACGTGTTGCAAAAAGTAGCCCGTGGCACTCCAAACTAAAAAAATCGGATCATAATTTTTTGTTCCGTTTTCCGTTACCGTCCAACTAAAAAATATATCTATAGGTTCAATTCAGGTTTTCGTTCTGCCGAAAATAAGGGAATTTTATTGAATAGTTTTATTTTATGCATATTCTTATTTGTACTAAAAACATAATTTTATTCTAAACAAAAAATGTAATTAGAATGCATTTAGAATATTTTATTTTTTTAAACAGCACACTATGTGATTAACCTGTATGATTATACAATGATAACACAATGATTATAGTGATAACCCTATGTGATTATATAATTAATCAGTATGTACGATTAGAGGGGTGAGCAGAGAACGGCGAACATTCGCATTGTTATCCATTATTAAAAATAACATTTGAGAATTAAACAGAATTGAAACTGCCTCCTAACGGTAGTTTCATGAGAAACTATACCGAAAGATGTCCGATTGGTTAGGGTACTGGCCTTCTGAACCGGAGTTCGTGGGTTTGAAATTCACAGTGGCATGGGTGTTCGTAGCCGTTCGGAATCGGGTTTCAGCTGTAGGTCCCGGTCTCATTAGCCCTTGTGTTGCAAAAAGTAGACCGTAGCACTCCAAAACCAACCAAACAAAACAAAACCTAAATATTCTGTTTAACATCTATGCATTTAAATAGTTGGTAATAAAACATTTTTTGTCGTTAAAAATTAGAAACATGTATGGACGGCTTGCCACATAAATAGAAGTTATGTATATGAGAAATCTGGCTAATGTACTGTAGTGTTGTTAAAACAGATTTCAAATGATTGCCAAACAAAAATACTTGTTATTTGAGATTCTGAACCGGAGTTCGTGGGTTTGAATCACAGTGGCATGGGTGTTCGTAGCCTTTCGGAATCGGCTTTAAGCTGTAGGTCCCGGTCTCATTAGCCCTCGTGTTGAAAAAAAGTAAACTGTAGCTCTCCAAACCAAACCAAACCCATCATGAGAAACTGAAACATAAAAGTGCTAATGAACATCAAAATTGGAAATCAAGAAGCAAATGTCCATGTAGTTTGTATTGATTTGGAGATCTACCATCAACGTTTTTTCAGAATACAAGGGTTTATGAGACTGGGACCTACTCCTTAAAGCCGTTTCCGAGCAGCTGCTAACATCCATGCTACAGTGGAATTCGACATCCTGAACTGCTATATCGGGCCTATCCATCCGGCTAATGTTCATCACAATGTATATGTATTGACGAACAAATAGTTTTTAGAGAGAACAAATAATTTTTAGAAAAAAAATGTCCCTGATGAGTAGAACTCGAAGTGTATACACAGACCTCCAAGAAAGCATTTCATGATTTTCAATCTTTTCTTACATTTGAAGCAGAACAAATGTCTTTTTGAAAAAATGTCCTTTAATGACTAAAACTTGAAATATATACCAAAAACCACGAAAATGCCTTTCACGATTTTCATTCTATTTTTACATCTCTAGGTAGAATACATAATTTTCGGCACAAAAATACCTGGAATGCCTGACGAAAACCATTTTCTACAAAATGCACTTACATAAATTCCCTCTCACTTGCATCATGCTGAGAGAAACAAGTGGATAAAAGGAAAATGCCAACTTTAATTCAACCTATTTCAAAAGATTATATACACTTCCAGAAAGTTTTTCGTTTTAGGGAATGTTAGAGGGAAAACAGTATTACAAAGGGGAAAAAGTAGTCGCTGGAAGAAGATTCGCGCTTTTACCCGTAACCAACAAATGAAGGTGTCCTCAGGAATTTTCCATCAAACTAATCTTTAGACCTTCACAAATGAAGGGACATTCCATGCAAGGAAATTAAACAACTTCCTTTCTCGCAAACAGTTTTTCAGTCTTATCACGAGAGGAGGTCCTCTCATTTCGAATTTTAAAATTTCTTCTTGATGCCTGGGGATCATTCCCAAATTGGGATTTTCTTATTGCTTCAGTCAATTTCAATAATTATTATTCATTCGCTACAATAAGGTAAATTGTGAATATTTATCAATGGACATTGATGGATTTTGATGAAATAATTAAAATACCTGGAATGTCATATTAATAAAAAAAATGTATGTACCCATTCAGACACTTCCTCTAAGTTAACAGAAAGAATTTAAACCTTATTATTAATTATTCTCTGTTACACGATATTTATATATACATACATATATATATATATATATATATATATATATATATATATATATATATATATATATATACATATATATATATATATATATATATGTGTGTGTATATACATATATACATATATATATATATTATATATATATTATATGTAGTATATATATATATATATGAATATATATATATATATATATATATGAAATATATATATATATATATATATATATGTATATATATATATATATATATGTATGTATATATATATATATTTATATATTATATATATATATATATACATATATATATATTATATATATATATATACTTATATATTATATATAAATTTTATATATATATCTTGTGTGTGTGTGTGTGTGTGTGTGTGTGGAAGTGTATATACAAAACTCTCACAATATTCGAATTTGAACAAAAATATCTGCAAATTTCGAGGTATACGAAGTTTCCAATTTACGGTAATCTAATTTAAGGAAAAAATACCTTGCTAATTCGAAGTTCATTCCCCATGTTTTGAATGTATCAAAGACTTCTCTAGCAATTTCTTATAGTCTGTTCGTCATTTCATTACTTCCTATAGGTGTTTGCCGAAAATGACAGTACTTTGGAAAACATTCCTGAATATTTGAGGAATGTGAACATTTTTTATCGCTTAAGAAGTCCGTGAAGAATTGTATGTTTCTGTGATGCATTTAGGGATAAACTAAAAAATTGTAAATTTTAGAGTATGTAGATGTAGATTCATTACGTATCAGATGCAAAGTATTCTGTGATAAAGGCATATTGCAGAACTATCATCTCGAGAGGACATGGATGAGGAATGGTACTCTATTTTCTATAGGCAATAAATTCATCAAATGCAGATGTTACTAATTCAAAGTATCTAGGTATAATTGAAAGGTATGAAGGTTTGATTGAAAGACAGGATATGTACCGAAAGATATTTGCGAAACCTTTCAATAATATTAATCATTTTTTTAAAGGATAGCATGAATTAAAAAGCACAGAGAAGCATAAATTTTATTTAATTTTACATTAAAATTTAAAAATGTAAAAAAAATCTCAAGAACAATATATTAGAAAGTATTTTTTGTTCAATAAATATTCTTTTACAAACATAATGATACACATACATTTATAGCATTGGTCTCAATTTGTGTCATGCAAAGATCCAAATTAATAATAATAATTATTATTATAATTATCTCATTACTATTTAGTGTTCTTTTATATGGATAAATATATTTTATTTAATATTATAATATGCTAATTACATAGTTTAAATTTTCCTGCATCAAATTAACTAAACATTTTACAACAGTACGAGATTATTGAATGAAGTAACAGCTTTAAAGTTACAATAGTATGAGTGGTTTATTATTGAAGTAACAGCTTTAAGGAGGAGCTGTAGCTCAATCGACAAAGGAAAAGCTTTCATAATATTGTGGTTTTCGAGCTCGATAATATCCGCCGTGTTCATTAAATGACTGGGGCACGTATAATATGTTTGTGGTCAGAATATACTCAATTCTCAATCAATACCTCTGGTGGTGGCTGGCCAAGCCTATGGGTCCCTGATTCAAAATTCCGAGGATCCACTTGAGCATAAGTCTACTTCACCCTTGAGGTGTTCGTTAAAACGAAAGGCGCACCCCCTTGACTTCTGACCCCCTGGCAGTGCCTATGGTCCTGATTAAAATTACGAGGATCCACTTGCATAAGTCTTACTTTCACCCTTGAGGTGCTCGTTAAAACAAAAGACCACGCTTTTCTGACTTAACAATTAATTTCATTACGATATATATAATATACTTCATTATCTCTTGAAGTTGACTTTATGAAAACAAAGTGATTATTACATCCACATTATAATCTTATTTTCATTATGCTCGTTAAAAGAGACATCGTTATACAATACGTTTATTTTGTTGTTATTATATACATTTTCATTTGACTACAATTAATCTTAAGACCTAGATTCCACACTTTTTTGTTTTGTTTAATTCATTGTAAAATCATGTTGTAAATATAAATCTAACTTTTCATTAAACATTAAAATGTGGGACCAATAAACTCTTAAAATAAACGTACAACACCGGAAGACTAACATTAGATAAATAACTTATAATAGCAACTCTCTCCAGTATTGAACTTCTGTCGAAAGAGTGAAATTCCGTCCGTTTGTTCCTCATAATGCTTTTCCTATACAAACTCACCAAGACAACTCCGATGATCATTGGTCAATGTTAGTGAGATAAAAGCTAACCGCCATTTTTCTCGCAATATCTATGTGCGTTGAATGAATGGCTCTCATCGGTAAAAAGGTACATTGATGCGGTGTCCAGTATTTATACTCTAAACCACTGCAAAAGGTTTTTAAACCAAACCTTACGGGTAAAAGTATTTTAAATGTGTACTGTATATCCACTTAGCTTTGCAGGAGAAATAGTTTACAATGTTTTAATGAGATGGTACAAATTAAGATATCCTGACCCTAAGGAAAAGTTAAATAGCAACTTGTGGTTAGAATAAAATATAGAGTCGGCTACGCGATTATGCGTGTCAAGATGTATTCGCCTTCTACGTAAACGGCATGAATCCGTTATCTTCCAACACGAGCGTCTTTTCCGAGGTACCATTGGTTGCGACTTTTTTAATGGATGACAATGCACAGCTCATCTGGATTCTTGCAGTTGATGAGTGCCTAGAAAGTAATAATACCTAAAGAACCGATTAGCCAGATTGCTACCCTGATTTAAATCCCAGTAAACATGCGTGTGATACTTTAGAGAGAGGGCTAACCCTCCAGCAATAAATCAATTTTCTATTTAGTTCAATTCTGTATATGTCATCATAATCTTTTTGCTACTATATCCATCCTTTCAGTACTATTTTTTCTCTCTTTTTAATGAATTTCATGTCTGTCAATTAATATTTCCTGAATTACGATCCAAATTTGAAAATCTGCTTATTTTTTTCATATTAGGGTATACATAGTAAAATTCCACATTATACATTATACATTATACATTTTCATTTAAACGTCGTTTACATTTAAATGACATTTTATCATAGTCGCGATGCATTGATAGACAATGTAATAAAATTCTTTTGTTTATTCAAAGACATATTGTTTATTTTTTGTTTATTCATTACAAAGACTCAGTTTCAGTCATACGTCATTTTCCCTTTTCTCAAAACAAATTTTTCGTACATGAACTCGGTTTAAAAATTTACATTTACACGACTTTTTATCATAGTCGCGATGCATTGATAGCCAATGTAATAAAATTATTTTGTTTATTCAAAGACATAGTTTATTTTTTGTTTATTCATTACAAAGACTCAGTTTCAGTCATACGTCATTTTCTCTTTTCCCAAAACAAATTTTTCGTCCATAAACTCGGTTTAAAAATATACACTTACACAACGTTTTATCATAGTCGCGATGCAATAATAGCCGATGTAATTAAATTATTTTGTTTATTCGACACAAAGACTTAGTTCCAGTTATAAGTCATTTTCCAGTTTCCAAAAACAAATTTTTCGTACATAAACTCGGTTTAAAAATTTCAAACATGTATTTTTTATATGAAACTACTAAGGAAAAACACTCAATGTACTTAATAGTGTTTTACTTAATACTCTTAAACAAGCAGATGTCAGATGACGTTTAAAGGTATGAATAACTAAACGCTTACCAGCATGCACATAAATGGTGTATTTAGTAATCACGTTATGCAAGAGAATTCAGCTTTTCTTCACATCCATGGTAATTGCCTAATTCTAATATTTAACCACTTCTCTTACATTTTTTTTTTTTTTTTTTGAAAAATATTGCAAAAAAATCATCACATTTTCTATTTTAGTATTAAATGCAATTAAACGAAACAGAACAAAATATGTAGATTTTTGAATTGAAATTGAAATTTTTTACAGGTGTAAAAGCATTTAGTTTTAATATCAGCTTACTATCTCGAGTTATTACTGGAAAATGGAAAAAATTAAATATTAGTCTTTGTATAATAGTTTTTGAAACAAGGGACAACACAAAGGGATACATGACATTCTCTACACTGGTGTCTGGTCTGTTACTGGCTGAACTCTTGAATATGTTTTATGGGAGCGCAGAGTACACTGTCTCGTTGGATTTGACTTTCTTTTCAGTAGCAGGAATAACATTTGGAAAATGCCTTGAGATTAACCTGAGTGGTACTAATGCTGGGTTTTCCTGATGACGCAGAAAACTCGTCACGATTTTCTAAAATTAATTTCTGTAGCGGGTACAGTTACTCACCTCTCCTTTTATGATAGGTGGCGCTAGAAGAGCCATCTAATTTGTTTATCTATAGTGTTAGTGATGTCTCAGAATGTGTTCGCTGTTTTTGTGTACTGTGTTGTGGAACATAGCAAAGAAATAAAAATGGTTTCTGAAAATAGACTAATTATTTCTAAACGCCATTTGGAATGAAAGAGTTTCGTCCTTCTAGAGTCGCACCCAACGTAAAATTTTGAAAGTATGGAAAAGTGTCATTCAGACGCATGCCATGTTTTTTCCCGTCCTGGGAAATGGTAAAATTTTGTTAAAGTTTCGATTCATCTCGACATGTGTTGCCCTAACACGATGTAAAAATTTCTGTGTGTTTGTTCTCCAGTGATCTTTGCCGCTTCCACCAAGAATTGTGTGCTTTCGTTTCAATAAAAGTTCCGTTTTCAGTGAAAGTGATTCTTCCAAGAATTTTGTGTTGCATTCTTTTAAAATACGAAATCTCCCTAAAGATGTGTTCTAAAAATCATCTTTATGATTAAATGCACTGCTAAAGTAAAAGCAGTTTTGTTTCCTGCCGCATCTGGAATTCAAACGTATCTTCTACCCGGAAATAAGCTGAAAAATTCTTTCCCGCTTAATTATCCTTTTGTGATACCTTTTATATGACTCATATTTTGATTTCGTTTTCATCATTTAATTGATATATTAAGTTATTTTAAGAACAATATCTATGCATAAACTGTGTGTTTTGAAAATAAATAATCTGTTTGTTGTTTTTGTGTACTGTGTTGTGGAACATAGCAAATAAAAATGGTTGTAATTGGACTAATTATTTCTAAACTCCTTTTGGAATAAAAGAATCTCGTCCTTCTACATTTCTCAATTAGTGGAAAACAAGTGACCAGTCCCGCCAAAAGAACCACGAAACCAACAAAACTTATCAAAATTCTAACCAAAGCTGAATATTCCATGCTGAGTAAAATCCTGATAAAACAAATCGCACTGACATATTCTGCTTCGCCCGAGTTTTTTTGGGATAATAATTAACTGCAATACATACGAACCCGAGATACTTCGGAATAATAAGGCAAGAGGTTAAATTTTGATCTTTAGAGTGTACTTTGTAGTAATATACTAATATTTTAAATTAAAATTATTGCTTTTACATAAATTGTATTAATAGCACAATGATGATTATGTATAGCAATTATACTAAAAAGTTCCTTTTGGTCATTTTTTATACATCGTTTTACTTCGGTGTTTTAAAAGACGCATAAGGAAGCTTTACTGTAAATATATAGGTAGGCAGTTAAATAGCTATAATACTTAAGATTCCTGAGTGCTAGTGTTTCTACAAAGTTTGCTTCACTTTCCCCTTAAGGGTAGCATTCGAAATAAATTCCTCGAATCACGAAGAAAACATTCCCAGCTTTTCATTTCGTCCTGGCTCTCTAGACAGAATAAGTAATTTTTGAGACCAGCAAAAATATCCGGAATAACGGCCACACACAAAAACTCCTTTCTTCAAAATGCACTTAAAAAATTTCCCTCCCGCTTTCATCATCCTGAAAGAGAGGAGTAAAGAAAAAGAAAAAGGGAAACGCCAACTTTAACTCAACCATTTTGAAAAGACTGTATACGTCTGCAAGAAAGTAGACCGAAAAAATGGTTTAAAAAAAAAGGGAAAAAAAAAAAAAATAAAAAAAAAAAAAAAAAAAAAAAAAAAAAAAAAAAAAAAAGTATAAAAAAAAAAAAAAAAAAAGAGAAAAAAAAAAAAAAAAAAGAAAGAAGAAAAACGTAGTCGCCGGAAAAGGATTCGCTTTTATACCAGGAACCCCCAAATGAAGGTGTCCTCAGGAATTTTCCATCAAACTAATCTTCGGGTCCTCACAAATGAAGGGACATTCCTTGCAGGAAAAAAGGGGACATCTTCAGAGTCTACATATCAGTCTTATCACGTGCGGGGTTTCTCTTTCGTAGCTCTAAATTTTCTTTCTCGCGGTTCTAGATCAATGAGAAATTTTTAACTGAATATTAATTCAGGTTTCGAATTCGTAATCGAAAATACAGTTTGGTTTGGTTTGTTTTTGGAGTGCGACGGTCTACTTTTTGCAACACGAGGGCTAATGAGACCGGAATCTACTGCTTAAAGCCGATTCCGAACGGCTACGAACATCCATGCCACAGTAGGATTCGAACCCACGAACTGTGGTTCCGAAGGCCAGAACCCTAACCATTCAGCCATCGTTCGGCATTGACAATACAGTGACTCCCCGTTATGTCGTGCCACTATACATCGTTACGTAGCCCATCTATGTTTTCCAGATTTTATTTTACCTCGGAATGAAAAGTGTAAATACACCTGTGTATTTGTATTCCAAATTAACCCTTTACCTTTATTATAATTATATTATGTATTATAATTATACTTAAAAGTTCTTTTTGGTCACAAATTTTATACATCGTTTTACGTCGGTCTTTCAAAAGACACATAAGGCTGCTTTACAGTAAATATCTAGGTAGACAGTTAAATAGCTATAATAATTAAAATTCCTGAGTACTAGTGTTTCTACAAAGTTTGCTCCCCTTTCCCTTTAAGACTAGCATTCGAAATAAATTCATTGAATCACGAAGAAAACATTCCCAACTTTTCATTTCGTCCTGACTCTCTAGACAGAATAAGTAATTTTTGAGACCAGCAAAAATATCCGGAATAACGGCCACACACAAAAACTCCTTTCTTCAAAATGCACTTAAAAAATTTCCCTCCCGCTTTCATCATCCTGAAAGAGAGGAGTAAAGAAAAAGAAAAGGGAAACGCCAACTTTAACTCAACCATTTTGAAAAGATTGTATACGTCTGCAAGAAAGTAGACCGTGTTAGGGAAAAAATGGTTTAAAAAAAGGGAAAAAAACGTAGTCGCCGGAAAAGGATTCGCTTTTATACCCGGAACCCGCAAATGAAGGTGTCCTCAGGAATTTTCCATCAAACTAATCTTCGGGTCCTCACAAATGAAGGCACATTCCTTGCAGGAAAAAATGAGACATATCTTCACAATCTACATATCAGTCTTATCACGTGCGGAGTTTCTGTTTCGTAACTCTAAATTTTCTTTCTCGCGGCTCTTGATCAATCAGAAATTTTTAGGTGAATATTAATTCAGGTTTCTATTTCGTAGTTGAAAATAGAGTGTCAGTTCATTATGTCGTGCCACTATACATCGTGCATTGAGTTACATCGCTCGTCTATGTTTGCAAGATTTTATTTTATAGCGGAATGAAAACTGTAAATAAACATATGTACTTGTACGCCAAATAAAAAAGGTAAATGTAACTTTTTTTACTGATCTTTATTACTGTAATTTATATTACTTACACTACTAATTTTTTATTATAATTTACGTGCGTATGTTATAATGGTATTATCCTTTCTCCCGATATATCGCTGATAATCTGCGCAAGTTGTTTGTCTCCAGGTAAGTGCAGTGTAACAAGAGGGTAATGCAGTCAATTTTCGACCAGCAATTTTCTGACTATGTTGGACTTAAGATGAAATAATAGCAAATAATAATTTTCCTAGTATGCAATGTACATAATGCTCACCTGAAAATTATTCAAAAAGTTTCATACAATATATATACATATAAGATGACCCGACAGACGTTGTCCTGTTTTAATGCTATAAATCCAAAAATTATAAAATAATTTTGAATAAATTATAAAGACTGTTTTGATGGAAACGTAAGGAAAAATATTTTTTTAAATACTATACGCCACCTCGCCTACAGTCATACAAAACGTAATTAGATTAAATTAAAATTCCCACATGGATTATATGGGAATTTGATCCTGGGATTTCTCGTACTGAAATCCCGTTGCGCTGACCACTCCACAACAGATACGTCGGTTGTGAAGGATTATGATTTCAAGCGGCATTATAATAATCTCAATAACCGAAGAATTCTGGATTTTTAATTTTAAAAAAATTTATGTAATCAAATTATGTATCTAAACCATTTTCGAATCAACTTAATTACATACACAAAATTTCATCAAAGTCATTCCAACCGTTTAGGAGGAGCTCTATTACAAACACACGGACAGAAAAAATATTATATATATTAAGTTATATATTTTTAATGTACGATAGAACTCTTTCCTTAACACATATATACATACATGTATGTATTATGGGCATGTATATATGTGTGTATGGTGTGGAAATGCCGTTTTGAGGAAGAGGAAATCATTTCAATAAATCAGCGGTTCTGTATTAACTTGTCGAAGCTACTACAAAATAGGGTATAATTATATTCAACGGTATAAAGACGAGGATCGGCACTTTTTATTGGGAGAATTGTCAAATGTGTCAAATGTGTGACAATTAAAGAAAAGAATATACATAGAAATTATCAATTCAATCTTTAGTATTAATAAGTATGAAAAAAGTGTAATCTCATTGAATCATGTTTTGATTAAAATGTAGTGGATGGAAAAAATAAGATAATGAAAATGAACTGAAGAAACTCGAATTAAGAAGACATTAGTTATAAAATTTTTAAAAACTTTCGGAGAAATATTTTTTGATAGATTACATACACAGGAATTTGTTTTGTGTGCATTCTAGGAGTTAGTGCGTGTGTGTCTATAATATATTGAAAATTTATCCTACAAAGTAACTAAATTATTTTACCCCCTTCAAATATGACTGAAACTTTGTACTTCATACAGGTGAATACTTCGTAAAAATAAATATTCATATAAGTAAAGAATTAATTACATTTGTTTTCTGAAAGTTCACTGGAGAACAAGAAGTACTTTGTATAAGTGTAATATTTCGTATAACTAATCATTCATATACACACGTGTCCATAAATTAAGGATAATTCAGAATCACACAGAAATTGAGCTCTAAAATAAAAATTTCTCCTGTAGAATTATCACACACATCTTGAAGAAGAATATGCAAATTGCAGGAAACCACCAGATGGCGCGGATAGTACGTCACAATGACGAGAGTGTATGAAAGGGGTATATAAGGAATGGTAGCAAAGAAGTAAAATTGTTCACAAGCGCTTTAAAAGCCTTTCAGTGCAATAACCGCATAGTTATGGCACAAAGGAAGCATTTGGATGATTTTTTACGTGGTAGAATTATCGGACGACTGGAATGTGGACGTACCCAGCTGGAAGTATCCGAGGAACTTGGAATCGCCCAGAGTGTCATCTCCAGGCTTTGGCAACGATTCAAACATGATGGTAATGTGAGTAGATGTTACAGCACAGGTCGCCCCCGAGTTACTACGCCGAATGATGACCGGTATTTGGAAGTTACTGCCAAAAGAAACAGACGGAGCACAGCATCAGACCTGTCTCGTCAGCTCCTTTCAGCTACCGGTACGACAGTTTCGAGGCAGACCGTGTACAAACGCTTAGGGAACATTGGTCTATATGCTCGTAAGCCTGTCAGATGTGTTCCCCTTACCGCAACTCACTGTCGCCTGCGATTATGCTGGGCTAGAGAGCATGCATTGTGGACACCGCAACAGTGGTCTTGTGTGATGTTTTCCGACGAGTCCAGGTTCAGTTTACATTCTGATTCTCGCCGGACTTTCATATGGAGAGCGCCAGGTACCCGTTACCACCAAGAGAACACCATTGAACGACACCGTTACGGTGGTGCAGGATGGCTCGTTTGGGGAGGAATTATTCTTGGTTCCAGAACTGACCTGCATGTTCAGAGTGTAACGATGACAGGCCACATCTATCGGGATGTCATTCTGGAACAACATGTACGTTTGTTTCGGGGCGCCATGGGTCCTGAATTTCTGTATATGGATGACAACGCCCGAAATCACCGTGCAAACATTGTAGACGAATGCCTTCAATCGGAGGATATCACCCGTATGGATTGGCCAGCATACTCACCGGACTTGAATCCAATAGAGCATGTGTGGGACATGCTTGGCCGACGAATTGCAGCCCGTCAACCCCCTCCCAACTGTCTATCGGAACTTCGGAGGGCATTGCTTGATGAGTGGTGTAATTTTCCCCAAGATCAGATTGATAATCTGATACTCAGCATGCGTAGGCGTTGTAACGCTTGTATTGCATCGTCCGGGAGACATACTCCGTATTAACCATCATACTAACCATGTTATACTGTTTTCTGTAAATAGGTTCTTTTTTGAAATTTGCTCCAGGGAGTAAAAATCGCAATTTTTATTAATTATGTCAAACATATAGCATCTTTTTTGCTCTTTACCTTTTGTTTAATAAATAGACTTTACAAATAAGTCAAATTTGTTTTGCTTTTGTCTCTTTCATTGCCTGAACTTCATTATCCTTAATTTATGGACATGAGTATATATATATATATATATATATATATATATATATATATATATATATATATATATATATATATATATATATATATATATATATATATATATATATATATATAGATAGATAGATAGATAGATAGATAAAGTGAGAGAGAGATAAAAATTTAACCCAAACGAATGTAAATTATTTTTCTAATTTTAATTCCATATTTGCTACAAAAAATGAACTTCGATTGAAGAGCGTGACTTTCCCATCAGTAAAACCTGAACTTGCAATTTTTAAAGCTTTGCCAATTTCAATCTGAAGGATTCCGGGTACGTTGATCGGTTTGAAGCCATTCAGTCTACTATTTTGCAACATGAGGGCTAATAAGACAGGTCCCTGCAGCACAATCAGCATTCCGAATAGCAACGGACAAGGCTATGAACATCTCTGCATCAATGGAATTTGAACTGGGATAGCTCTGTGCAGAAGATCAGCGCTCTACCCAGTCGACCATCGTTCGGCTACTAGATCTGAGATCGATTCTGAAAAATTTGGAACCTAGTCGCTATTTTACAATTTTGAGGATCCTATTGGCCCACCATCAAATTAAATGAGTGCTGAATAATTAACCTGTCTAGGAACTACAAGCCTGTCCCTCTACAGAAAGTAGTTTTATTAGTTTTTTGGCAACTGACATAGGTAACAAACGTCTTCATCATAGCTGCTCTATTTTTTAAGTTTTAGAATGAAGTAAAATGTGAAGTGTTGAAAAATATTCAATTGTTGACTGACTTCTTGAGTTTTAAAGTATAATTAAGCAAAAACTATAATGAAACTTTGCTGAGTTTCCATGCACCCATAAAAGGAAATTTGGGATAGTTTTTTTAGCTTTTTCAAGTAATTTAGGAATGTTAATTTTTTTTTAAAATTTTGCTTCGAGAAACTATCCACGTTTCTACAAGCGTTCATCACTACTTCTGTGGTATAACATTCTTGTCTAAAAGATTTCCTAAAAAGTTCTCATCAATTTACAGCACGAACGAGTAGCATTTTGATCAATCCAATGAAAACCATAACCCACAAGTGAAACATTCCCATTCTTTCATCCCATTCTTAATTCTCAAACAGAATGAATAATTTTTAAAATTTCCAAAAATTACCTAGAATGTCGGACAGAAAGCTCTTCCCACAAAATACACTTAAAAATATTCTAACCCGCTTTCATCACACCGAAAGAGAAAAACTATGAATGAATAGAGAAACGGCAACTTTCATTCAACATTTTTGAAAAGATTGTTTACGTCTGCAAGAAAGTTGGCTGTGTTAGGAAAAATAGAAAGGAAAAAAAAGGGGAGGGAGTCGTCTGCAGAAGATTCTCGCTTACCCGGAACCAACAAATGAAGGTGTCCTCAGGAATTTTCCATCAAACTAATCTTCGGGCCTTCACACAAATGAAGGGACATTCCTTGAAGGGAAAAAGGGACATCACCTTTTTTTTTTTTTGCAAAAGGTTTTTTAGTCTTATCACGTGGGGAGTTCCTCTTCATTTCGTACCTGTAAAGTTTCTTTGCTGCGGCTGGGGATCGATCACAAATTCGGAATTTATATTAATTCCATTCATTTGAAGGATTTTATATTATGTGATACGAATAGCTATACTTGGGAGAATTTAATCACGAGCATGTTATTCAGAACTAGATTTGAGAGACTGGTAAAAAGTTTTAAGTCCCCGTACACTCCTTTAGATAAGATACTTTAAGGTTGGGAAAATATATTTGAAGGATATTGATAAATTACATATATATATATATATATATATATATATATATATATATATATATATATATATATATGTCAGGTTTATAAAAATGAAGGTTAAGAATTATAGAGATTTATAATTAAAAATAGTTAGAACTTATTAATTATAACGTAATAGGAGAAACACATACCCTCAAGCGGTACTGTACATAGTTAAAAAATGTCGATTTCTCAGGTCGTTTGCCCAATTGGGAAATCAACAGTCAGCGAAACTTTTGAAATGACGTCGCGAAATTTCATGTCGATCCGCAACAAAAGGCTCAATGTGTTCTGGCTCATAGAAACGAAGTCTGTAGTTCTCCGTACATAAGAAACTTTCGACGTAACTATGGTGTTAACCCGCCTTCTGACAAAACCATTCGTCAATGTGTGGCAACCGCCCCCCCATAGACATGCTCGCCAGGACATGGGAAGAGGTAGAATACCGTTTAGACGTCTGCCGTGCCACTATCGGAGCTCATATAGAACTTTACTAAGTGTTATAAAAAAAACTTTAAAATGTATATATTGCCATCCATGTATAAAACATGTATGTATGTTTTTTTATTTCATAAAATATTTTGCCTCAAAACCCCGGAGTTCTTTTATAGACGCCCTGTATATATATATATATGTTAGTTTAAAAATGAAGGCTAATAATTAATAGATTTATAATTAAAAATAGTTAGAACTTATTAAAGTATAACGTAAGAGGAGAAAACACATACCCTCAAGCGGTACTGTACATAGTTAAAAAATCTGAATCGGAAATAGACATAGAATCTGCTTAGGTAGCAACGCCAAAAAAGACAGCTTCTAAGTGGAAATTCGGTGCTTCCCATAACTTAACCAATTACCGTATCATATATATATATATATATATTTATATATATATATATATATATATATATATATATATATATATATATATATATATATATATATATATATATATATATATATATATATATATATATATATATATATATATATATATACATATATATATATATATATACATAGAGATATATATATATACATACATATATATATATGTGTGTGTGTGTGTGTGTGTACGTGTGTGTGTAGGTATTCATTTGCGTGCGGGTGTGTAATGATAGAAGAGACAAATTGACAAATTGTTAAACTCTATTCAATCTTTTAAGTATATATTTCATCTTAATTCGGTTAAATACATTTGAATCCATCTCATCAGTAGAGGTAAGGAGAGAGAGGAAATAAAAACCTACAACACATGCATGCTTAACAGGTATATATAAGTTTTATTCGGCCTCCTCCTAATAAAAATCCCAATATAAAGTTTTACAATACAGTGAATACACAATATGTAGCCAGGAAGTTAAAAATATCAGTATTTCTGATATATGTGATAAAAACTTTTATAAAATGGGTTTTCGGGATTTAGATTTATTTAATCCCTAAATTTTAAATTGTTAATTAGCTATCATTGTATTCATTAAAAGCATAAATTGCAACTAACTGGTGAGATTACTAAGTTCTATTTTTTACACCTTCCTAGATTATGATTTTTTGAGCAAGAAATAATAACTAATAAAGCATTATGCGGAAGATGCATTAGTATTTTAAGAAACTTAATATTTCGTAACACTTTAGAGCAATATAATTTGTCAACTGCCATTACAAAAATAAATTTTCCGTATATAATGTAAAATTACATAATCTTCATTACCATTCTTTCTAAAAATCTAATTTGTAACATTGATTGTAAATATATGTAAGCTGCCATAAGTCTATAAAAAACATTAGCATGTAACTATTTCTTTTTACACTGAAACATTGATTTTCTAGTCAGAATCAATTTGACACATCTTGAAATTTTAAGTATAGTGAAACTGCAGTGATTCAAGTATTGAATAGATGTAAAACATCATTACTTTGAACTTGAACTCATATATGTAAGCTGCCACAAGTCAATAAAAAAAAACATTAGTATGTAACTATTTCTTTTACACTGAAACATTGATTTTCTAGTCAGGATCAATTTCACACATCTTGAGATTTTAAGTATAGTGAAACTGCAGTGATTCTAGTATTGAATAGATGTAAAACATCATTACTTTGAACTTGAATTCATACCCTATTTTTTAAGCCAGTTTTCCAAAATAATATCACAATAAAGAAATAAATAAACAACAAATTCAAGCAGTTAAATCATATTAAAATCTTTATCCTGGTACATATCAGTATAAAGTTATATCTAAAAACACACAAACACATGTGTAATCCTGGAATTATATTACCTGTCGGTCACAATAATTATGTATCCCCTATTGTTTTTACTTGCCCGGGCTACTGGACAAGGAGAAAGCTAGACAGCTAATAGTAATAACGATGCAGTCGGGCCATTGAAAGAGACCGGCACAAGTCAAATTAAAACTTTATTTTAGAGCTGCTAAAAAAGGGCATCTCTACTAATCAGCGACTGACAAGAGAGAAAGACACAAAACTCACTCGGCTCGAACAAAGGTGCACCCGAGAGCGAAGACAGAAGGAATTTTCCCAAGGGACAAAAAACTTACTTAGAGAATTTAACTATTAAGACGGGGAAAAACGTCAAGCCATTTGCCGGCGACAGCTCGAAAATGTGTTGAATAGACAGAAAATTTACATCTATAGAACAGAAAGTTTTGGGAAATGCATGGAAGTAATTTTAAGTTGAAGACATTCCTTTGATTAAGACATTTAGAGGCTGGGAAAAAGATTTTAAGAAATTAGAATAGGACAGAGGAGGTTTTTAAGGAAATATTAAAGTTAAATAATTTTGATATATTACATACATATACATATACATATACATATATATATATATATATGTGTGTGTGTGTGTGTGTGTGTGTGTATGTGTGTATACATATATTAGACATTATATATATATATATATATATATATATATATATATATATATATAAAAGCAAAGTGGTGCTGAGGTGGTACTTCGCGCTACTACGACACAGGTTTTAGGTTCGATTCCCGGACTAGGAAAAGGTTGTTAAGCCTTTCATCCTTTCAGTGGGGTGAGAAACTGATGACCAAGCATGCTTGCAAACCAAACAGTGGAGGTTCCGTTTAAGGTTGAACCCCCTAACCGAAACATATGCTTCGTGCCCCAGCGTCCTTCGCTCGAATACAGAGATTGGCACCGTAGTTCCTGGCCCCCTAGGGGACACCAAGGAGTTTAGTTTAGTTCATATATATATATATATATATATATATATATATATAGATAGATATAGATATATATATATATACAGAAAAAGAGAGATAGCGGGGTAAAGAGAGATATAGATATGTAACCATTCTTCTATAAACACTGAAAAAGTACAGAACAACTTTTTAATACATAAACCTAGAAATCTAATAATTAAATTTACAGTAAGAGTATTAGACATAAGATTAGTGAATTGCTATTGGAGGTCGACTGACGATAGTTTCTGCAGAATGCTATTAGATGGCAGTCGGTAAATATAATTCTGTTACACACACACATACATATGTGTGTAATATTATCCTAATTGTTTATCCTAAAAATTACCAACGTAATTATGTGTATGTTTAAGTCATATTCGGTTACGATTCTATCTTTACTGACATCCATTTCTAGCAATCTTAGCGAACGTCTTTGTCTCCCCTTTGCATTCTTTCTGGATTCATACGCAACTAAAAATAGGTTCTGACAATTAAACTACGTCATCGGCGTGACCCACGAGACTTGTAATTTCTCATTGGTTGGCACATACAACTATTTAAACTCTATGTACAAGTTTTTCAAACAGTGGCCGTAAGAGTTCATGCCTCAATAAACTATGTCAGTTTGATCAAAGCATTCCATTGCGTTTTCACTCTTCTACGATTCTACGACTGCATGCTGTCCTCACAGCTATGTACCTCCTTTGTAATAAGATAAAACCTCATATATATATATATATATATATATATATATATATATATATATATATATATATATATATATATATATATATATATATATATATATATATATATATATATATATATATATATATATATATATGTATATATATACATATATATACATATATATATATATATATATATATATATATATATATATATATATATATATATATATATATATATATATATATATACACCCTTTGTAATGAGATAAAACCTCATATATATATATATATATATATATACATATATTGTATATATATATACGTATATATACATATAAAATATATATATATACGTATATATATATTTATAAATATATTATATATACATACATATATATATATATATATATATATATATATATATATATATATATATATATATATATATATATATATATATATATATATATATATATATATATAAGGTATAAATTAAAAATAATACATTATTATTAAAGTTATTATTTTTTATTATTCATTAACCAGCAATAGAAAGAATTATAAAAATTATAATTGGGCTGCATAAATATATGCATAACTAATAGTTTCACACAAAACTAAATCGAATAATTTAATACTTATTATAATAAATTCGATCTTTGTTTCAAACTAAATATCAAGAATTCGCAGGCCTAAAATATTTTAGATGGGCCCCCTTTGGACTGTCCATGATGTGTATATCTAACTATCTATCTGTATATCTATCTATCTATCCAGCTATATATATATATATATATATATATATATATATATATATATATATATATATATATATATATATATATATATATATATTTATATATATATATATATATATATATATATATATATATATATATATATATATACGGATAGACAGATGGATAGATAGATATGTACATGTGTGTGTATACGTGAAATATCCACGAGGGCAGGGAGTGCTATTTACTGAATTTAAAAATGTGTTTTCGTGACTTTTAATAAGTTTAAAACTTTGATTACATTGCAGTGCACATCCCATACTTCCCACGTCGTATTTTCGGACTAGTTTTCTAACATCAAACCACCACCAAAATAACAACCATAATAATAAAAAAACACCTCCAACCAGACACATCCTGCGCAATTCCCCATCCACACCTTATGATCAATTTCCCCTGTGTGCCCCCCTCGAAGTGAGAGTGAAAGAAAAAAATAAACACGCCCCGTAACTGGTCCATTCGCGTGCGGGCCATCTTTCTCTCTCTCTCTCTTCCCCTATCACCGCATTCTTTCCCCCCATCCCCACCCCCCTCGAAATAATGTAACCTATTTCGCTCGCTCATGCACAGGGGCAGCAGCAAAAAGCATCCAGCATCCCTCAGCCTTTTCTTCTCCCTCGGAAATTGCAGTCCCGTTGTCCATTACGACGTCCATGTCCAAGTTCTTGAAGCGAGAAATTGCCTTGTAGCCTTTTAGTGGCCACCCCCGTGGGTTGCCGTCGAAGGAAAGGGAAAGGATGATGAAAAGAGACGGGGACCGCGCACAAAGTTAGGAAAGACCGCAAAGGTCGTCTCTCTATGTGGGAAACGTCTTACTATCTTCTTCTGTAGTAAAACCTGGATATAATGATATTGTAGGGACATCGTTATAGATAATTTGAAAATTTGAGCATCTAATGTTCATTTGCGTGGTGTGAACATAATATGTTGAAATGTAGAGTTTTCGACGCAATAGGCAAACATTAAAAATGCCGTTTCCAAATTTTAAAAAAACTTTGGATTTGTTAAAAAGAAAACAGAATTAGAGAAAACCTTATTAGCCAGAAAATGATATTTAATCCAAAAATATAATAAAACTAATGCAGATTTATGAAAAATTGATTAATTAGCAAACATAATTTCTCTTAAATCTCTTTTAAATCTTGCCTCTATAGTCATTTACCTCCTTTACATACAAACTGACTTTGACCAAAATTGCCACGTAGATCGGTCAAGTGTTAAAACTACCTGTAATGAGTAAAGAACTGGGTAATAGAAAATTAGCTCTCTCTTTTTTTATTTATTTATTTTTTATTTTTATTTTTATTTTTTTTAACCACCGTAGGTGAACTTTAAAAATTCCGCTTCCAGAAATTTCGAATTTGTTTTATATAAATGCAGAGTTATAAAAGAACCTTGTAAATGAAAAAACGACATAATTATGTCAATAACACTCATTCACAAATTAACTGGGAAAGATTTTATTGAAAATTAAAGTGTTTTACTTTAACCGCTCCTCTATTTTACCAACGTAAGCAGTGGTTTTCTTTCTTATACCGACTCTGTTTAGGAATATAATTTAATTTCATTCGTATAAATTGAAATTTAAATAAAAATAATGCAATTATTAGTAAGTAAAAATAATGAACCATTTTAAATCTTCCGTTACTTACTAAAAATAATTAGATTTTTTAAATAATTAACATAAGAAACATATAAAATAGATTTATCACGCCACATAACTTCATTACAAGACACAGCTTGTACAGTAAGCATAAATTAGCTTTTCAATTTTTTCCGTGAATTTATTTCCCACATCGGATATATTAATTATCTTACGATTTGATGGCATATGGAATTTGCTTCCCAATCCAACAATGTGAAATTATCACGAAAAAGAGCAGTAAAAATATCCTTACACAGAAGGACTGGTTCATCACATAGACAAATGAAACACATGTATTACCTGATTTTTTCTCACAGACTGGTCAATCTGTTACTTTGAAAAGATTTGCAAAGATCTCAAAATGGCATCTATATTTTATATCTGCACAACAAATATAGAAATATTATTGCGAATGTCAAATACATCTGCCAAAAGTCTGAAGAAACCCAAAGGATGCTCCTTACCTATTCAAATATTGTTCAATCCGACAAAGATGAATATATATATTTATATATATATATATATATATATTTATATATATATATATATATATATATATATATAAATTTATTTATTTATATATATATATATATATATTTATTTATTTATTTATTTATTTATATATATATATACATATATATATATATTTATATATATATATATATATTTATATTTATATATTTATA
>CM063510.1:84736448-84738948 GCA_032207245.1 Pardosa pseudoannulata | reverse complement strand
TTAATTTTACTAGTTTTTCAGACTTTTTGAGATTTACTCTTGTCTGTTTAGGATGTCATTTTTTTATGTTTTAAGACCAAGAGGCAGTTCACTTTGAAAATGAAGTATAAGGATAGTCGGCATCATGTGTAAAAGCAGTAGGAGAGGAAAAGGAGGATTTGGTTTGGAGCACTAGGGTCTACTTTTTTGCTAACGAGGGCTAATTAAACCGGAACCTACTCCTTAAAGCCCACACCGAATGGTTGCGAACATCCATGTCAGCAGTTGTAATCAAACCCGCGAACTTCAGTACCAAAGATTAGCCCTCTACCTTTCGACCTTCGTACAGGGGAAAAGGATGTATCAGTGTGTAAAGTCTACAAAGTAATAAATATATGAATAAACACATTTTGTTTTTTAGCTGATTAAGATTATTTAAAGGTTCATGAACCTTTATGGCAAGTGGTAGTCAAAATAACAAGGAAAAGAGGAACTGCACAAATATAAGACATCAGTTTTTTACGATTTTAAGGTAACCAACCCCGTTAAAACAGGAATTTTTGTGAAAAATATCGAAAACAGTTTTATTCATTTATTTTAAAGATCAGCCCTTTAGCTATCGAAAACAGTTTTTTAGTTTGTAGCTAGAGTCATTAGGAGTCATGATAGAGCTGTTTAATCATCACCGGAAGTCCCGAAAAGATACCGGAAGTGAGCAGGTCTTGACTTTGCTATCATGAAAAACGTCGTAAATAGCGTATTATAACTTCTAAATAAATAAATAAATTACTCCAGCATATTTCTGAATGTTATTAGGTGGTAAAGGAAAATTTGCTGATAAATTCATCAATAAATTACAAAACTATAATGGCCATACGCAGCAATGGGTTCAATTTGAAAAACATGCAACAAGCTGTAATAGCTGCTCTCTTTCATTGCAGATTTAATACAAATCATCCCATGCATGGCCAGTGTCCTCCAGGATTAAACTGTTGGTGCAAATACCAAAACTCTACAACATCAATGAAAGTTTATAAAGAAATATCCGTTGGAATGCCACCAAAGATTTCAAACATTATAAAACCAGTATATATGGATTATACGATTCAAAATTGCTGATGAAATGTCTTCCCGGAAGGACTCAAAATGCAAACGAGTTCTTTAACGGCAATATATGGGAATTAGTCCCAAAAAATACTTTTGATTTATGGAACTTGAAAAGTTGATTTTTTTGGAGGGGAGGAAAGGGGGTATATTGCTGTAATAAAATTCAATGATGGTTTTAAGGGATTACTTTCACTCTTTAATGAAATAAATATTGATCTAGGATAGTTTACTACCAAGGGGTATGAAAAGTTAGGCATTGCTATTTTAAATGATTCAGTAAGATTCTCCACACCTGTTGCAAAATTGCACAGAAAAAAAAATTAGAGCTGCCAGAAAGAAAAAAATTAGTTATAATGAAATGAAAGAAACTGTAAGCTATAGTGCATTTTAGGTAACTGTACATTTATTAACTTAATACATTTATCCAATAAAATCTTTAAATTGAATTTCTGAAAAACTGGGATTTTTGCTACACTACCACACCTCAACAATCATAGCTGCTAAAATATTTTTTGGAATTTACACAGAATTTACCTGTATGTTTTTAATGATGTTATGCATGCATTAAACCTCAGAATTATAAGTATATTCATTTTGAGATGAGTTATGGGCATTTATGTTAGAAACTTCATTATTTTTTTTCTTGAATTTTTGATCTAAATTACTCGATTGGATAAAACCCATTTATACTTAGAATATTTTCATTCTGGAGGTTCAATGCATATGTAATTGAAATATGTCTACATTTATCCAAGTAAAAGTCATATGTTTCGCATACTTTTTTAGTTAGGAGTGTTGGCGTAAAGTCAAAAATACTTGTTTTTTTTTTCTATTTTTTTTCCAATTTTAAGACAATATATATGTATTTATGATTATTTTCACATTTTTCTATGTTTTATAACCTATTACTGCAATAACTAAAAATATATTTCCATAAAAACCCTATTTCAAAATTTTTGCATCAAACGAGGTCGATTACTTAATAAAAATTTCTACTATGTATAGAAATATATTTTTCATATATCATTAAACAATTGACTAATTTTATAAAAAAAATTAGTTCTGTAACCTTAAACCAAACGCTTTATTTAAACAAAACATATAAACAACTTGAAAACAAGTTAAAAATCTACTTACCATGAAATAACTTTTGAAATTTATAAATTAAAGCTAAAATTTATAAAAAAATAGAAGTTAATCATCATTTATATTCTGTGAACCTCAATCATGTTGATACGAGGGATATACTGTATCTTCTAGTACAATAAAAGCAAATTTCTTAACAGTTTATAATTTTTTTAGAAATTTTAAATAGCAGACAACTTTAAAGTTTTGGTTTGCATAGTAAAATTTTAAGGAGGTTATGCTTCATTATTATAGTTATTATGCCATTTATTTGTGCAGTCCCTCCTTT
>CM063510.1:84726448-84728948 GCA_032207245.1 Pardosa pseudoannulata | reverse complement strand
GATTTAAACGTGCATTTTGTGCATTTGAGAGGGATACTTATATAGGTCCACGTAGGAAAAAAAATTATATTTATGAAATTTTTATACAGCTGGTAGTGAAGAGGATATAGTAGTTTAAAGAAATATTAAAATATTATTTCAGTTATAACCTTTTTGTGATTACTATTATATCTTTCTAACATTCCCTAAACTGTTTAAAAATAAAAAGTGTATAAGTGGAATTTGAGCTGGTAATAAAGAATATTTCTGTTCTGAAAGAGAGGTATTAGTCACATTAAATTGAATAACCACTTTATAAGTCAGCTTGAGTCAATGAATATATGGTAAGAAATAACCGTAATTTTTATATAAATCGGCAAGTTTTAAAATATTTCATTACAGAACTAGTTACATATTTATGAAAAAAAAAATTACATTTATGCATTAGCTGTTTTATAGTAAATTTATATATTCAATGTTTAAAAAAAAAATTAAATATGTGGTACAAGAAACACAAAATTATTTACGAATGACATTTTGCATTTGTATAGTCAACGACTGTGTGTATAATTATGTATGTAAGTGACGTCTAAAAATGAAATATGTGGTTAGAAGAAATATAAAATTATTTATTAAAGACATTTTGTATTTCTATAGTCCACGACTGTGTGTATAAATATATATGTAAGTGGCGTCTAAAAGTTAAATATATGGTTACAAGAAACTTATAGGAATTTTACATTTTATAGTCCACGACTGTGTTACAATTATTATGTAAGGATGTCTAAAATAAAAAAAAATTTTATGTGGTTAGAAGAAACACAAAATTATTTACGAAAGGCGTTTTGCATTTATATAGTCCACGACTGTGTGTATAATTATATATATATAAGGGATGTCTAAAAATTAAATATGTAGTTACAAGAAACACTAATCTATTTACGAGACATTTTGCATTCCTATAGTCCACGACTGTGTGTATAATTATATATGTAAGTGACGTCTAAAAATTAAATATATGGTTACAAGAAACACTAAATTATTTACGAAAGACATTTTGCATTCCTATAGTCCACGACTGTGTGTATAATTATATATGTAAGTGACGTCTAAAAATTAAATTAATGGTTACAAGAAACACAAAATTATTTACGAATGACATTTTGCATTTTTATAGTCAATGACTGTGTGTATAATTATGTCTGCAAGTGACGTCTAAAAATGAAATATGTGGTTAGAAGAAACACAAAATTATTTACGAAAGACATTTTGCATTTCTATAGTCCACGACTGTGTGTATAAATATATATGTAAGTGACGTCTAAAAATTAAATATGAGGTTACAAGAAATACAAAAATATTTATTTAAGACATTTTGCATTTATATAGTACACGACTGTGTATATAATTATATATGTAAGTGACGTCTAAAAATTAAATATGTAGTTAGAAAAAACACTAAGTTATTTACGAAAGACATTTTGCATTCCTATAGTCCACGACTGTGTGTATAATTATATATGTAAGTGACGTCTAAAAATTAAATATATGGTTACAAGAAACACAAAATTATTTACTAAAGACATTTTGCATTTATATAGTCCACGACTGTGTGTATAATTATATATATATAAGGGATGTCTAAAAATTAAATATGTAGTAACAAGAAACACTAATCTATTTAAGACATTTTGCATTTATATAGTACACGACTGTGTGTATAATTATATATGTAAGTGACGTCTAAAAATTAAATATGTAGTTACAAGAAACACTAAGTTATTTACGAAAGACATTTTGCATTCCTATAGTCCACGACTATGTGTATAAATATATATGTAAGTGACGTCTAAAAATTAAATATGTGGTTACAAGAAATTCGAAATTATTTAAAGACATTTTGCATTTATATAGTCCACGACTGTGTGTATAATCATATATGTAAGTGGCGTCTAAAAATTAAATATGTGGTTACAAGAAACACTCAATTATTTACTAAAAATATTTTGCATTCTTACAGTGCATGACTGTGTATATAAAAAAATATTGTATATAAATGTAAGTAACGTATAAGAATTAAAGAATAACTATTGATTAAGAAAGACACCAATTTTCAAGTATATCAAGTTTTTTAATATATAAAAAGCTGTACACTGATAATACATATATCACCTTGATCCTGTGATTTATCTTTTGAAAATATTTTACATACAATCTCTGTGTCAGATTCTAAGAGGATTTCTTCTCAATACATGAAAATCTTGTTGTGGTTTTTGTTTATACTCCTCGTAGAAGCCATAGACAAGTGCCATAGGCTACTTGAATTAAAGTATGGGGGGGTGTATTTGTTTTTTATGAAGAGCACCACTAGGGTGAAATTACGACTTTGCTCAAAGTGGGTTCTCGTAATTTAGAAGCAGGTACCAAGTAGAAGACCCCCCAGGTTTGGTCTGCTACGCCTGATGTATCGTTTTAGAACTCGAAAGACATTGTGACCATGAACATATTTTATGTACCTCAG
>CM063510.1:84708948-84723948 GCA_032207245.1 Pardosa pseudoannulata | reverse complement strand
TATAAATAACAAACACATACACGTGTAATACAGTTGAAGTTTATTGTTATAACTGTCTAAATTACATTTTAGGCCGCGGTAGCCTGGTTGGTAGAGCGTCAGTCTCGTAACTGAAAGGTGGCGAGTTTGGTCCTCATCTCGGCCAAAAACTCCCATGCTGCTAATGGCAGTTGGGGCACGTTAAATATGTCGTGACTGCAAAGTCCTCCAAGTTTCCATAACAAATTATACATCTGGGGTACTGAATCAGGGATGATTCGATCTCTGGGTTGGATCTAAATTCTGACTTGTGGATGTAGGAATGAGTGTATGGATAAGTACGAACAGCCCCAAAATAGTCGTACTTTCACCTTAACGGTGCTCGTCAGCAAAGGAAGGCATACACTTCTGCCTTAATTCGAAAGAGCAGAGCTTATTAGGGCTTGGTATGATGAAGTGGCATTAGACACACCACCATTCACCAAATTATATTTTTATATTTTAACTGTACAGTTCTAATTCTATGTGATGAAAAAAGTCTCAGCTCAAGTATTCCCTTTTTTCCAAGAATAAAATACTTAACTTTAGCCACGATAGCTCACTTATCAAAAGCATTGATCTTATTGTTATTATCGGGTTGTGAGTTTCGAGTCTCGAGTCAGCCAATGTACTTCCTTTTTCATTAACGACAGCTTCTTCGCGTAAATAGGTTCGTTGTCACAATGCCTTCCAAGTTCAAAGGATACCTCTGAAGGTGGATGGATAATCCTGGAGTATTATGCTTAGTCTCTGCTTCTAAATTACAAGAACTAAACTGGAGCAATGTCATTCGTGTCTGTAGCATTCCTTAAGCTACATGTGTTCCTCGGCTGAAGCTAAAAGAGTAACAACTTCATAGTCATGTTTGACATAACTATATCTCTCTGTATTGCCAGCTTCATTGGAAAACAAAATCGTGATCTCCTATATCTTTCCATTTTCCATTACTGTTCTCCTGAGATCTAAGTGACTCTTTGATTCTAAATCCTGCCAAAGTCACTTTTTACTGACAATCTTGAGGTCTTGCGCCCCAAATATACTGAGGTATAATAATTCTTATGGGAATCTGCGCCATCTCATTCACAGATTAATAATTCTATCTCACTTCGGTGACAGACTGAATGATGTAAGAAAGTGCGGATGGTGCAAACGGTGTAAATAAATGTAGCTGTAAAAGGGCTTTAAGTCATGACTGACTTCTTTAGTTTTGAGTTTTTGGCGAAAGTTTCTGAACACATAGGCTTTGAAATTAATTTGAAGAGTCTAGCCCCAGTAAATATATATTTTTAACAAAATTACGGGTCTTAAATCTATGCATGCCATATACATAAACATTTATATGAATTCACACACATAACCGTGAGTGTAAGTACACCAGTATACAAAGAAAAATATTTTGAATATTATATAACTAGATTCACAAAGACATATTTATAATGCATATCTGCAGTCCACATACTCAAAGGAATAAACATAAATTTTCATAAAATGAGTAATAAATATTTCATTTATCACCCTATATATTGTCCAAATTTTCCATTTAGAACAACAAGCACAAATGCATTTTATCTTTTACACGTAAGGAAAGGTATACAAGCTTCTAATGTCTAAAGTTAAAATACAAATGTATATCATTAAAAACTTCTAAATAAACAGACACAAGCTTACTCTAATTCAATAAAAATTAAAGAGAACATGTTATGTTTGAATTTTCTACCTATAGCATTATTAATTAATTATTAATTGTCAATTAAATAATTATTTATTTAGCATTAGTAATTACAAATTCACGTAATGGCCTTAAATATTGGGATTCAACTATTCCTACTTACCGCTAAAAAATTAGTTTGTATGTAATTAAAAAACTCGATGTAAATATTAACACATTGTGTGCGCGTACATTTCGCAGCAATTGTACCGGGAGCGGGCGTTTTGCTCGTAAATTTAGTTCATTTTATAACATACTTTACGTATTTTATATATATAATATATAAACATATATATACATATATATATATATATATACATATATATATATATATATATATATATATATATATAAATACAAATATATATATATATATATATAATATATATATATATATATAATATATAAATATATACATATATATATATTTTCACAAGGATAAAAATTAATTTTAAATTTAAATTGATTTTTTTAATCAACCTTCCCGTTCTGTGGTTCCGCATCGACTGATGTAAAAACTAATTTTTATTTGTCTAAATTTTTCCAGAATCTATATAGCAGACAAGAACATTCGGGTTTGATTTTCCAGTTTATACCGCTATTTTTGTACCCATATACAAACCATGTTGTTACACTAACCCGTACTAGTGCGTGTCCCGCGCTCAAGTATCAATCGTCAGAAAACGTACTAGTACGTGTCCCACATACAATGTGTTAAGATAAATATAACTTGATTTTCATAGATATAATATGAATGTAAAAAATTCATGTGCACTCAAAATATGCAGAAGTTCTCATGTGTATATGAAATGTTGCATAAATTGTTTAATATACTGTTCATTTTTTCTCTCTTCAATCACAAATATATGCTGCCTTACCTTTCACACGCAAGGACAGAAATATACAGCACGCTACAGTTACAGTAAAAATGGATAGCATTAAAATACTACTCAATTAATCAAACACAGACAAGCGAATTCTAATTAAATTAAACTAAATTGAAGCAAAAATTTTATTATCTATAATATTATTAAAGGATTATTAATTACAAACACGCATAATGACCTTATCTATAAGTTTTCAACTAACTTTCCGAGAGAGGAAAAAAAATTTAAGCCTTCCGTGCCGTAAGAGAATATTACTTTAAGCCCAATTTCACTTTTCTCGATATTTTTCCCTAACAGAAAAATCCCTAGCAAAATATCCCCTAACACAAAATTAGTCCACGCCTTCTATCATGGAACATGTTATAAAATACTCATCGCGTGTCGTGTGTAGTTAGCTAATGAAAAGAATAAATGTTAAGAAAATCATTACCAGGAGGGATACAAAAGCAGACACCGCCAAAAAAAAAGGGGGAACGAAGAAAATATACCAAAAATTCTGGAAACAATTTAGGATTAATTAAACTATAAAGATTCCATCCCATCCATCTTGTCAGACAGTTACTTTTTTTCCTCATTATTCCCTCCCGCGCGTTTTAATTTTTACTTTGCACATTTTCTCTACTATTTTGTATTTTTGAAATACGATTCTTCTTTTCGACTTCATTTATACCAATTATTTAAGAAAAAAAGGGGTATTTTTTTCGTCCTTCTTTCTCGCCTAGACGACGTATAGTGTAGAGACGATATTGAAAATTCTAGTACCTACTAATTGCAGTGAAACTTAAGAGCGTTCATTTAGATTCTCAGCAGATAGTCTGATAAGAGAAGTGAAGATTCGGAAGCTCTTGACGTGTTCTCCGTTGTTTCCATTAGGTTGCATTAAACCACCCCTTCTTTTTTTTGTGGGGACCGGGGTAAAAATTTTCTTTTCACTCGCAAAGGTTAATTACAAGTAGCAAGGGGGGGAAACGTAATTTTACATCTTTGAGTACTTGTATGGACCAATATATACGCAAGAAATAAATCCCCTCCTTCTGAGGACTCTAAGATACGTTCTATTGGTCTAAGTGAGATAAATGTAATATATAGATCCGATTATCATGAGTTGATAAATTTCTTCTAGTAAAACTTGACTTATTTCATAATATTTTTTTTTACATAAAACATCCCCTATATGAGGGCTACTCTGAAATTTTTGAGATATGCTCAGACTAGAATTTGCAAAATAAAAATAACGGTTTGATTTTAAAATACAAAGTATTTTAATACTGGAGACGATTTTTTACTGACTTACTTCAACTTGTTTAGAGTAGAATAAATTTTAAACAGAAGAGAAAATGGAGTTAAAGTGAGAACATTTTCGTACTATGATTTTTTGCGATTTTAAAGCAGAATTAAATCAAGAAGAATGCTTTCAACGGTTGCGGTTAGCATTTAATGATGCATCTCCACCTCGTGCTACTGTATTCAGATGGTTTAAAGAATTTAGCAAAGGTCGCAATTTTCTTGAGGGTGAAGAACACACAGGAAGGTCGCCATCGGTAGTAATCCCGTATAATCTGTTTGCCATACGAAAAACGTTAATGGGTGATAATCGCTGTATCTATCAAATTATACAGAAAGAACTTGACATTGTATCCGCAGCCATACACAAAATTATTAATGAAGAATTAAATATGAAAAAAGTAGTTTGGCGTTGGGTTCCCCATATTTCTAACTGAGCACCAAAAAGGGGAGCATGTCAGAATCAGTAAAGAAACTTTTAAATTGCTAAATGATTGTGGCCACCGCATCATTTCTAAAATTGTAACGGGTGATGAAACGTACATACAGTTTTTTGACTTTCTAACACGTCCTGAAAGCAAAGTATGGGTCTTTGAAGATGATCTCACGCCGACAATGGTGAAAAGACAACGAGCACTGAAAAAAGTTATGTATGACGTTTTCTTCAGAAGTACGGGATTGATGAAGGCCATTAAGTTGGAAAGACAGAAGACAGTAACAGTAAACTGGTATACCACTAAATGTCTTCCACAATTTCTACAAGAACTGAATGTTAGGGGACTAATGCTTCACCATGATAAGTCATCTTCACATACAGCCGGATTAACAGTTGAGTCTCATAAACAAAAACAAATTAAAGTGATAGGACATCAGCCGTATTCACCTTATCTAGCTATGTGTGGCTTTTGGTGATTCTTTAATCTAAAAATGAACTTACGTGGACGTCGTTTTCATTCAGAAGAAGATATTTATGTGGCAAGAAATACATTTTTCATCTATTCCAAGAAATAAAGGGCTTCAGACATTTAATCTGTGTAAAATTCGTCTACAAAAGTTCATTGATGCTGCATGAGACTACTTTGAGCACACCTAAAATGTCTCTAATGAATTCTTCTACCAAAAGTTAACAAATACCGCACAGTATTATATTACAATAATTTAATTTTTGTTTCAAATATGGTACGGATTTAAAATTTTATGGTACGGATGCAAAACCAAAAAAACGACTTTAATTCTATATAGTGTATATATTATGCAACCGAATGTTTTGCACCTTCAATATAATTCGGAATATAAGTTGGAATTCCACTTGACCAGTATAATTCGGAATTTACAACCTTTTTTGGTCTAAAATTCAGGTAGTAAATTTTATAACAAACTAACTTATTTTGTTTTTCATTTATTATGTTCACATACGGCCGAGCAAGAACATACACAAACATAATTCTGAAAAGTATTTTTTCTGATTCAAGATTTCTAAAGGCGCTTTCAGACCTTTGAGACGTGATGTGATTCTGATAGAACTAATCAATCACAGCAGAGATAAAATCTTTCTCACTACATTATTCGCTCAGCGAAGACTTGGTGAAATTCTATATTTTCAGTGTTTAACGTAACATAATTTATACTACATGATTCAAGAGAACCATTTGTGCTCTTCATTTGAACTGTTTCCCCAAATTGCTGATAATCACTAATTTGTACCTTAAAATAATATATATGCCTGTGGAATAACTTATTAATTAAAATATATTAGAGTTACTGTAATATCATGGTATCCATCTTGGTTTCAAAGGAAACTTAGGGGTTTAAAGGGTCTCATACCTCTTAAAGTAAACCAATGCATACTGAAATTGGTTTGTTTTAGTTTATCATATATCCTTTAATATTTAATATAAATATAAAAATATGTGATGCATTCAAGAGATCTTTCATGAGTTTTAAAATTATCAGCTTATTCCTCTTTAATTAATTAAAGTAAAAATACAAAACAATTAATATACTAGATATTAAAACAATATAATTTTACTATAGGTAAGTTTTAAAAAATTATACTCTTAGGGATTTTAAGAGGTCTTCTAAAACGTGAAGAAAATCAGTGCATACTGAAATTGATCTAAATCAGATCAATTTCAGCCTATCATATGTACTTTAATATTTAATATAATTACATAAATATTTGCGATGCATTCAAGACACCTTTCATATGTTTTAATATTATCAGCTTATTCCTCTTTAATTTATTAGAGTAAAAATATGAAACAATTAATATATTAGATATTAAAACAACATAATTTTACTATCAGTAAGATTTTAAAAATTATACACTTAGGGGTTTTAATTGGTCTCATACTTCCTAAAGAAAATCAGTGTATACTGAAATTGGTTTGTTTTAGCCTATCATACTTTCTTTAAGATTTAATATAATTATATAAAAATTTGTGATACATTCAAGGCATCTTTCATATGTTTTAAAATTATCAGCTTATTCTTCTTTTATTGATTAAAGAAAAATATAAAACAATTAATATATTAAAGCAATATAATTCTGCTGTCGGTTAGATATAAAAAATTATACTCTTAGGGATTTTAAGGGGCCTCATATCTTCTAAATAAATTCAGTGCATAATGAAATTGGTCTCTTTTAACCTCTGATATGTTCTTTAATTTTTAGTATAGTTATTTAAAAATTTGTGATGCATTCAAGGCATCTTTCATGGGTTTTAAAGTTATCATCTTATTGATTGGAATAAAAATATAAAACAATTAGTATATTAGATATTAAAACAATATAATTCTACTGTAAGATTTTAAAAATTATACTCATGGGGTTTTAAAGGGTCTTGTACCTCCTAAAGAAAATCAATACATTCTGAAATTGGTCTGTTTTAGTCTATCATACTTTCTTTAATATTTAATATAATTATATAAAAATTTGCTATGCATTCAAGCCATCTTTCATATGTTTTAAAATTATCAGTTTATTCCTCTTTAACTGATTAGAGTAAAAATATAAAACAATTAATATATTAAAGCAATATAATTCTACTATCGGTAAGATATAAAAAAAATATACTCTTAGGGATTTTAAGGGGTCTCATACCTCCTTAAAATCAGTGCATACTGAAATAGATATGTTTTAGCCTATCATATGTAATTCAGTATTTATATAATTATATAAACATTTGTGGTGCATTCAAGACATCTTTCGTATGTTTTAAAATTATCAGCTTAGTCCTCTTTTATTAATTAGAGTAAAAATGTAAAACAATTAATATATTAGATATTAAAATAATATAATTCTACTATCAGTAAGATTAAAAAACTTATACTCTTAGGAGCTTTAAGGGGCCTCATACCTCCTAAAGAAAGTCAGTGCATACTGAAATTGGTCTGTTTTAGACTATCATTTGATCTTCAATATTTAATATAATTATATAAAATATGTGATGCATTCAAGATATCTTTCATATGTTTTGAAATAATCAGCTTATTCCTCTCTAATTGATTAGAATAGAAAATATAACAATTAATATATTAGATATTAAAACAGTATAATTTTACTATTGGTAAAATTTTAAAAAAATTTACTCTTGGGAATTTTAAGGGGTCTCGTACATCCTGAAGAAAATCAGTAAATACTGAAATTGGTCTGTTTTAGCCTATCGTATGTTCTTTACTATTTAAAATAATTATATAAAAGTATGTGATGCACTCAACATATCTTTCATATGATTTAAAATCATCAGCTTAATTATCTTTAATTGATTATATTAAAAATATAAAAAAATATATTAGATATTAAAACAATATAATTCTACTATCAGTAAGATTTAAAAAAAATATACTCTTAGGGGGCTTTAAGGGGCCTCATACCTCCTACATAAAATCAGTTCATACTGAAATTGGTTTGCTTTAGCTTATAATATGTTCTTTAATATTTAATATAATTTTTAAAAATATGTGATGCATTCAAGTCATCTTTTATATGTTTTCAAATTACCAGCTTATTCCTCTTTCATTCATTAAATTAAAAATATAAAACAATTAATATATTAAATCAATATAATTCAGCTATCGGTAAGATATAATATTGTACTCTTAGGGGTTTTAAGGGGTCTCGTACCTCCTGAAGAAAATCAGTGCATACTGGAATTTTTCTGTTTTAACCTATTATATGTTCTTTAATATTTAATATAATTATATAAAATTTGTGATGCATTCAAGACATCCTTCATATGTTTTAAAATTATGAGCTTATTATTCTTTAACTGATTAGAGTGAAAATAAAAACAATTAATATATTGAAGTATCATAATTATGCTATCGGTAAGATATAAAAAGCTATACTCTTAGGGGTTTTAAAGGGTCTCGTACCTTCTAAAGAAATTCAGTGCATACTCAAATTGATCTGTTTTAGCCTATCATATGTTCTTTAATACTTATCATAATTATATAAAATTTTGCGATGTATTCAAGACATCTTTCATATGTTTTAAAATTATGAGTTTATTCCTCTCTAATTGGTTAGAGTAAAAATATAAAACAATTATTATATTAAATATTAAAACAATATATTATACTATCAGAAAGATTTTAAAAATTATACTCATGGAGTTTTAAAGGGTCTCGTACCTCCTGAAGAAAATCGGTGCATACTGAAATTGATCTGTTTTAGCCTACCATATGTTCTTTAATATTTAATATAATTATACAAAAATATGTGATGCATTCAAGACATCTTTCATATGTTTTAAAATTATCAGCTTATTCCACTGTAAGTGATTAGAATAAAAATATAAAAATATATTTTACTATCGGTAAGATATAAAAAATTACATTCTTAGGGGTTTTACGGGGTCCCGTACCTTTTGAAGAAAATCAATGTATACTGAAATTGGTTTGTTTTAGCCTATCATATGTTCTATAATATTTAATATAATTGTATAAAAATTTGAGATTCATTCAAGACATCTTTCATGTGTTTGAAAATTCCTCTTTAATTGATTGGAGTAAAATATAAAACAATTAATGTACTAGCTATTAAAACAATATAATTTTACTATCGGTAATATTTAAGAAATTCTACTCTATAAGACTAAATGTTCTTTATGTACATATTTATATTATTTATAGAATAAGTTAATATTATAATAATATAATTAAAATGTTAGCAGTATTAGCCGCCATTAGTGGATCATTATATCGTTTGAGTCTCGAACTCTTAATCCTCATGTTATAATGTCGACGACTTTGCCATTGTCGATGACTTTTTTTATGGTGACACCACTTTAAATCACTTAAGTTCTTTCTTACGCAATAAGTCGGAGAAATCTTCAAATTGTAATCGTCAAGAATAATTTCCCCTCTTACATATATAATCACGCAATTGCAAACAACTGCAGAATCATTAATTCAATACCTTTCAGTATCATAAAATATAAAAAAAAATGCAAGAGCCAAACGTTCAAAATTTAGAAAAGCAACGATAACGTAATAACTTACAGTTGAGAAGCTTTCAGCCTAAATCCAATTGATTGTTTCATCCCCGAATTAAAAAAAACTATTCATTAGAATATAAGAATAAATTATTCCAAATATTTGAAAAATAAGTTTAAAATTTAAATTATAAAAACAAATGTTTAAGAATAAAATGTGTATTTCCCACAAACAAAAAGTTACGTAATTCTTATATTGCAGATATATTTGTAAAAAAATATCATTGCATTATAACTCGAAACTCTCTTTAGAAAACATTCACTTTTAGAATATCTGTATTTTCTCTTAATTAAAAAAAATCCAAAGCTTATTTCAGTAGCAATCGCGTGCATCCGATCTAACGATGAATAAAACTTTGATGTGAAAATTTAATTTAGTATCGTCATTTGATACAGTAGGTTTCCTAACGCAACCAAAGAGGTATACTAGGAAATTGTATTAATTACAGCGTTGCAGAATAGCAAGAGCTAGACAAAAACTGATTTAACATGTTCAATGTTGAGAATGTATTAGTTTTGAGTCACGTTGCATAATGATAAAAAGCTTTAGGTAAGCGAGGGTAATATAAAGGAATTCTTCCTAAAATATTACCAAGGCAAAAATTTTCGATAGACAACAATAGTGCCACTGTGAAATGTTTCAAACGTCACTTGATACTCTATTTGAAATACGTCTGTATTCGAACAAAGATCGGTTTTGCACACATGATAAATTTTCTGTAAGATCAGCATATGGGTTAACCGAACATAAATTTGAAGGTCAAACTCAGAGTTCGTTGGTATCGACTTACGAATATGCTTTCATGAGTGATATACCATACGTTGCTTTTTTCAGGGTCAAAAGGCAAAATGACTTGAATGTCTCGTTACTCAAAATAAAACTAATTCACGTGCAAAATGACTTTAAGCAAGTTTAACACATTGTTGACTGGTCACGAGTTAACTCGTGTTTTTATGGCCGAAAGTTGCTGACCAGCCACGAGTAAACTCGTGATGCGTTTTTTTTCTCCTCATCGCTGTTGTTTTCTCTGTTGGCGACTATACAATGCAAGTGTTGGTCAGCATAACACAAGCTGTTTCTCTCGCTTAAAGACCCGCCAAATATTTTGTTGTAAAAAATATTTAATAATTAAAAAAAATTTAAAAACAATGACGGAACGTAATGCGGATTCTTTCAATGAATTATACGCGGATTCTATATCTGATTATGAATCAAATTGTGCTAAGAGCCGGTGATATGAGAGAAATTTTCAGTAAAATTACTCGTCAACAATGTGTTAACTTAAACTTTAATATGGGCTAAATGAGGATAGTCTTAGTTTAAATGGACCGCATAAATAAAGACTTCATCTTATATAAAAATGCAATTTTTAGCAATATAATATACTATAGAAAAGAGTAATTAAGTGATGTAAAAAAATAACACTCCAAGTTAATGTTTTGTCTCTGAAATTTGGCATCTCTTCTCAGCCATCATCCTCTATACTTCGGGAGAACCATGTTTCACAGTTATTCACAAATCTAGCGTTAGGTGAATGAAGTGTATCTCTAGATTATATATGTTTCGCATAATATTGAACGATACGATCTACAGTTTTGCTACACGCAGGCAAATAAGACCGGGAGCTACTGCTTAAAGCCTAATTCGAACGGCTACAAATATCCATACCATAATCAGGATTCAAGCCTCTGAACATCAGCACAGAAGAGGATCGCCCTACATATTCAGTTATCATTCGGCTGAGGTCACATGGGCCATTTCCATTCATAAGTGTAAACAACTGCCCATAGTGATAAATATTTATAAGCATACAAGTGATTCCACGAGTGAATTATCGGGATTTATTAAACTTGGCTGGTAAATATTTCTAAAATTCAAGCAACCCCACTTAACAAAATTTTTTATTCAAATATTTATTGCACTGAATCTCTATTATGTCCATTTGACTATAATTAAGCGATTATTCGATTACAAGCACATCGAAGAAAACTTGTATGGTAAATATTCAAATTTTACAAATCCTGTTCCTAATTCATCTTCAATGATAATCAGTTTTTTTGCATAAGTTTTTTTTCATTTTCAATTCGTCAGCGGATTATCCTTAAAGCACAGGAACACGTCTTCGTATAATGTGTCAGCGTTTGTGCATAGGATCCTTAACACGCCTAGATGATTTGGTTTGATTTCAAGCGCTACCGTCCAATTTTTTGCTACAAGAGGCGAATACACCCTGCCTAAAGCCGAAACCGAATGGGTACAAAAATCATTGCGACTGGGGGGATTCAAACCCACGAAACCAAACACTCAACAGCTGCACCCTACCCATTCAATCATCTTCTAACAACAAGCCTAGAACTGAAAAAAAAACTAAAGATGAAGGAATTGAAAAAAAAATTAAAAACCTAGAAATGAATATTATACCGTGTGATCAAAAAGTCCGTATAAACTTTAAATATTCACAATAACTGGAAAAATAATCAAAATAAAAAACGGTTGAGGGTTAGTATCTCTAAAGCATAAGCATTTTTTTAAACAGAAAAAACTGTCCAATTTTTTGTTACAAGAGGGCGATTACATCCTGCCTAAAGCCGAAACCGAATGGGTACAAAAATCACTGCGAGTGGGGGGATTCAAACCCACGAAACCAAATACTCAACAGCTGCACCCTACCCATTCAATCATCTTCTAACAACAAACCTAGAACTGAAAAAAAACTAAAGATGAAGGAATTGAAAAAAAAATTAAAAACCTAGAAATGAATATTATACCTTGTGATCAAAAAGTCCGTATAAACTTTAAATATTCACAATAACTGGAAAAATAATCAAAATAAAAAACGGTTGAGGGTTAGTATCTCTAAAGCATAAGCTTTTTTTTAAACCGAAAAAACTGTAACTTAAAAACAGCCGACAGATGGAGTTGGTAGGAATGACTTCTGTAGTTAAAGGAATGACGTCATAATGCTAGAAAAATGTTAGTTTTTCCCTATTTATTATGTGACAGATTGATAAATTTAATCGCTTGTTCTTAAGAGAGGAAATTAGGGAGTGAAATAATGGCATTAAATGATAGAAAAGGGGGGAAGGGGTGGATTTCGGACGTTGCTAACCCTAACTCATCAAAAATCCAATATGGGTGCCTCTATCCATTCCAGATCCAACCGCTTCATAAATTCTAGGACAGACGGAGAGATAACTTAGGCTATTATTATATAGGAAATGGAACTGTAAAGTTTTCCCCAATCACATCTGAAGTAATGCCTGTGCGCAATAGTTATGAAAGCTCTTATGGACCCATTTCTCAAAACTCAGCCCCCGTACACTCTCCATTATTGCTTGAGGACCCCTTTTAATTATTTAAGAACACCCCATAAACGGGACTGTCAAAGACAAATTTTCTCCCGCATCCCCACTAGTTGAGTATTTTTCGTCAGCCTTAGCACAATTTTTGTCTTCATACACACACATTCCCTCTTCTCTCTCTCTTTTTTCCCCTATCCCGGGGAATAAAGAAGGGGCTTTTGTATTCAGACTTCATTTATTCTGATTATTTTCAGTCAAGTGGGTTACGGTGATCAGAGTGACGCTGCTTTAATTTCGAGCCACAAGAAATGGCTGTGAGCGTTAATTTAGATTCTCCGAAGATAGTCTGAAATGGGTATGGCACACTCAGGACTCATCGAATGTGCTCTGATTTTTCCTTTCCTCTTGCTTCCTACAACCCTTTTTTCCCCTCCATTCAGGGGTGGTATAAATAGTGAAGTCTTTCATCTGTTTTTAGAGAAATTTCTTTTAATGCTGCTGAAAGCTGCGTTAAACATACAACTGCTTTGTTGTTATTGACTATAAAAAGTGAATAATTCATTGCTTTACACATCATATTCAATTATTCTAAGTAAAGTTTGCAAAATACTATACAGAAGGACAACGAAAAATGAAATATCCCCTTAAATGCATTATTTTCTCTACCAATGAAAGTAAAAGCAATTAGGTCATGCTTAACAATGGTTATATTTTCAAATAATATAAATCGAAAAAAATGCTTAGAATTAGAAAAATACCATTAAATTTACGGTATAACACATTAAGTAAGTTTTTAGAAGTACAAGGAAATATCAATATGTCAAGCACATGTAAGTTTCAAGTACGGCAGTAAATTATTTAGAAAATATTTAATAATTATTTAGTATAAATGTGAAAGGTCAAAATAAAAGCGACAAATACCTGCATCGATATATCTGCAACAGATATAGCATATATATAAATTATTTTACGTGTTGGTATTACAGATTACGTGTTGGTTAGTTACAGATTAGGGTATTTTTGAATACACCGTCTAATGATTAGCGACAATATTTCTTTTTGCAAAAGAAAAGGTTATTGTGAGATCGCCACTTGTCTTTCTTTCTCCATAGGCATACCCATTACATGCCACTCTCCAATATTCTTAAATTTATTTTAGATGGATAAAGATACCCTTTAAAGGGACAAAAATAATACCTGATGGGGGATAATGAAATGGGTTATAACTATGTAATAGGGTAGACAGCATAGATTTTAAAATCGTCAGTTTTTTTTATAGTTTCATAAAACAGATGTAATGAATTTTAGTACGTCTAAAACGAACTGCATGTTGTCTATAAAGAACACAAATTCACATACATACTTATATATAATTATGTTTTAATCCAAATAACGGAGTTTAGTTGCGTTTTCAGTCTGCTATAATTTTTGCCGATTCTCCATCTGAAAGAAAACCTTTTCTGATCCTTTGACGCAATTTCAATTCTATTCGCTATTATCTTATAAACCTGTTTACGCAAACTATTCGCCAAGTCAAATACTGTTTAAGTCTGCTTTTTTATATTACAATTTTATATAAATATTACGTGTTCTGGCATCGTTATTGTCCCAATGTGTTCATCAAACCTCAAGCTCATCTTCTAATCATCTTCCTCTCGACGAGTTCAAAGTAGAATTTTTTGCTTTCGTTTACAGTCCAGTTGTCAATCTGTCAATAACATCTGTCTTTTAACTCAAGATTTTGGTCTTCTCTTTCACCAGTCTCCGACTCTTTCTCAAGCACTGATAATGTGTTAAGAGCAACTTATTTCAGAATATTACATACATGCACGCAAACACACACAGACATATACCCTTTCATTCCCTTCTCTAACTCTTTCAATTCTCTCAGAAAAAGCTAAAAATCTTTGCAGTTTTAATGCCGTTGTTTCCATTTTCCCAACTTCCGTTTTACTAATTCCATTAAAGAAATATTAATATCAAAATTTTTCTTTCAGGAATGATCGTCATATTCCACTCCTCGAGATGAACTTTTCACAGATGAAACATATCCACGTTTGTCTCTTGACTGTGCATGACAAGTCCAACAGTTTTCCATCTTTAACATGATTATTAAAGATTTTTATTAAGTATTCCGTCTGGTTTTGAGTCTGAGTGTGAGCTTTTATCGCCATGATGACTGAATCTGAGTCATGTTGCCAAGTAAGTAGTGCCAATTAAAAATATTATGTTCTAATGCTCCCATGTAATCGGTGAAGAGTACTTTACCAATTGCATATATATATATATATATATATATATA
>CM063510.1:84681448-84703948 GCA_032207245.1 Pardosa pseudoannulata | reverse complement strand
TCCTTCTACAATTAAGTGACAGGGAGACTCTTGATCGTTCATTCGAGTAAAGCAGAGGCTTTGGTTTGGTTTGGAACTCTACGATCTACTGTTTTGCTAAAAGAGAGCTAATGAGACTGGGACCTACTTCTTGTTACCATTATTAAATTTTAAATTAAATACCCCCTGAGGAAACTAGTAGGTGTGGTCAGCTTCTTCCTGCTACAATTAAGTGACAGGGAGACTCTTGATCATTCATTCGAGTAAAGCAGAGGCTTTGGTTTGGTTTGGAACTCTACGATCTACTGTTTTGCTAAAAGAGGGCTAATGAGACTGGGACCTACTTCTTAGGACCATTATTAAATTTTAAATGAAATACTCCCTGAGAAAACTAGTAGGTGTGGTCAGCTTCTTCCTGCTACAATTAAGTGACAGGAAGACTCTTGATCGGTCATTCGAGTAAAGGAGATGCTTTGGTTTGGTTTGGAACTCTACGATCTACTGTTTTGCTAAAAGAGGGCTAATGAGACTGGGACCTACTTCTTAGGACCATTATTAAATTTTAAATGAAATACCCCCTGAGAAAACTAGTAGGTGTGGTCAGCTTCTTCCTGCTACAATTAAGTGATAGGGAGACTCTTGATCGGTCATTCGAGTAAAGGAGAGGCTTTGGTTTGGTTTGGAACTCTACGATCTACTGTTTTGCTAAAAGAGGGCTAATGGGACTGGGACCTACTTCTTAGAACCATTACTAAATTTTAATTTTCTGAGATACCCACTGAGGAAACGAGTAAGTGTGGTCAGCTTCTTCCTGTTATAATTGAGTGACAGGAAGACACTTGTTAGTTCATTCTAGTACAAGAGAGGCTTTGGTTTGGGTTGGAGCTCTATGATCTACTGTTTTGCTACAAGAAAGCTAATGAAACTAGGACCTTGTTCTTAGAACCATTACTAAATTTTAATTTTCTGAAATACCCACTGAGGAAGTGAGTAAGCACGGTCTGCTTCTTCGAGTTATAGTTAAGTGACAGGGAGACACTTGGTCGATCATTCGAGTTCCAGAGATGCTTTGGTTTGGTTGGCAGCGCTGCGGTCTAATGTTTTACTACAAGAGGGCTCTTGAGACTGGAACTTACTGTTTAAAGCTGATTCTGAAAGGCTAAGAACATCCATGTGACAGTGGAATTCAAACATATGAACTCTGGTACCGAAGAGCAGCACTGACCCATTTCACCTTCGTTCGATAATATCATAGATGCACTGGTATGATAAACCAAGTGATTCCATTTCTGTTTTTAATTCCATTTTATTTTCGTTTATATATAAAGATTTAAGAGTGCATAGTAACTTTCGAACTAATCAGTCTTTTATGACAGCGTATTTTTGATACAATGTAAAATAAAAAGTTCATCCCTGTTTCGACTAAAATTTTTAAAAATCATTAATGGGTCCAGTTTTATTACAAACTGCCTAGTTTCATTACATGAATAACACAATTTTAAAAATATATATATCAAATATTTACATACATCAATTGAAAAAAATAAAATTCTACTTACCAAATAACTTTTCAAATATGTAAGTCAAAAACTAAGTTTTTTTACTCAAGATTATTTATTTATATAGAAGCTAATTACTTTTTGATTGAATAAACATCAATTATATTATTACGAGGAATATATATTATCTTATAATATTATAAAGAACTTTTTTAAATTTTAAGTTTTTAACAGTTTTTATTTTTTTTTCATTTTTAAAATAACAGATTAATTTAAAACTTCATGCTTAGAGAATGAAGATTATATTTACTTTCAATCTAATAAAAAATATTTCATCCTATATCTTGTAGGTAAATAAAGTTCCTTATTTTGTTTGGTGTATATTTTTTATGTTATATTTTTAAAAAATATGCTACTGTGGACGACAAAATTGAATTATATTTTTAAAGTCACAGCAATGTTATAAACTTATAAAAACAGTAGACTTTTTTATTTTATGATGAATAAAAACTGTAACAATAAATATTTTGAATCTTAGTAGATATTATGTCCTCTTGAGAAAACGTATTTATCTTCCAACTAAAAATATTTAGGAATACGGAATTTATCTCCATATTCTAAAGGCTAGAATAGGTAATAAAAAGAAAATATTTATAAGTTTTTCGTCAAATGATAAATGCAAAATAAATAGTATATAATCTCACTGACACTGAATTTAATATCAAAACAGATAGTAAATGTTATCCCCCCCAGAGCTGTATATAATTTCATTATACTATAACACTCAGGTTGATTATGAGTGCTACAGTCTACCATTTTGCTGCAAGAGAGCTAGTTAGTCCGAAACCTAACGTTTAAGCTGATTCCAAACGGCTATGAACATCGACGCAGTCAGTGTTCGAACCATCTTCGATACCGATGAACAGTGTCCTAAGCAGACAGGTATGTTGTATATCAAAACTTTTGAGATAGACAGTATTTCAGAACTTTCTAATGCATTTGCTTTGCTTTCATTTTTTCTCTATTTTTGATACTAAAATGAATTTTTTCTGTTAGATAATTTTTTATTTCGGTATATATTTACTTTTATATTTTCCGGTTTCCATAACATCAGACAGACACATAAGAGGGAACTATCATGCTTGAAAAATTGTTTTGTTTTGCATTCAGTTAATATTCAACATCAGTTCAATAATGAAGTTACATATAATTTAATTTATTTTATAAAATTTATTACTTATAAGCAGTGTAAAAGAAGACAATAAAAAATTTTCTGTTACATTCACATCGAATGGCGAGCTGTACTTGTATGATATTCTTGGGTAATTCCATACCAAATCAACACAAGGTTTCTACCTGACCCCCTCCAATTTTAATTAAATTTGGTATAGTAAGTGACGTCATGGTAATAAAGAAAATTCCCTAAATCTTATGTTCAAATAATAATTGGTTTGGGAGTTATAAGGCTTTAAAGTTGCCAGATTTGTCTAAAAAGTACACTATCGGCATACTTTTAAATTACACTTGCTACTCACCTAATTAAGCTAGAGATATGTGCAAGGTGTTATTTTAAACCTTTTTTATTGGGCTTTCATATGATATACAACACATGATGACTTGAAATTGTTTTAAAAAATTTAAATTAAAATTAAAATTTTAAATTTTAATTTCTCAAAAAGCCAAGTTCAATGTATACAAGGACCAATGTATATTTTTTCTGAAGTAGAAATTCTCAAAACTCATAAAGCTTTCTACCAGTTTCAACTAAATAAGTAGCACCATCCATCAAAAGTAATGAACTTTAATGATTTTTTTTCATTCTAAAATCTTCACAAATTTTAAATGTACTATTTACTAGAGTATATGTCGATAAGGTAGTGTGTAAACATTAATACCATCCTATACAGCTGAGTTAGATTAAAAGTAATGAATGCATGTTCTCATTTTCGTTATTGCAATAGTAAATATATCAAACAAAAAACTTTTGTAGCTTGTGATCCCATTATGATCCCAACATAAAACTTTGAGGATTAATTAACAATAATATGAGCAATTTTTGAGATTTTTTTCAAAATTTTAAAAACTTGGCTTTTTGAGAAATTTAAATTTTAAATTTTAATTTAAATTTAAATTTTTTAAAAATTTCAAGTCATTATGTGTTGTATATCATATACAAGCCCATTAAAAAAGGTTTAAAATAACACATTGCACATATCTCTAGCTTAATTAGGTGAGTAGCAAGTGTAATTTAAAGGTATGCCGATAGTGTATTTTTTCGACAAATCTGGCAACTTTAAAGCCTTATAACTTCCAAACCAATTATTATTTGAACATAAGATTTGTGGATTTCCTTTATTACCATGAAATCACTTACTATACCAAATTTAATCAAAATTGGAGGGGGTCAGGTAGAATTCGTTCTAAAATTGTGTTGATTTCACATGGAATAACCCTCTTGTGACATTTAAATCCCAAGAGGGTTCCAACTTACAAATATGGGATACATTATATAAATGTATGGAGTTCAATTTCTATCTCATCTATATAACTCTTAATGTATTTTAAACCAAGTAGATGTCAAGATGTTCAAAATATTTTTCCGTAGACAACCAGGGTAGTATTTAAACATGGCTTCATTGAGTTAAGACAATATCTCGTAAAGGACGGGAATTTTTCTAGTGGCACAAGAATTTCAAACTATTTTACCTAATGATAAGTAACAAATAACGTAACATAAGCCCTTAGGTGAATCCCCTGTATAATAATAACCTAAGTTACCTGTCCTTCTGTCCTCGAATTTATAAAGCCGTTTAACCTGGAAAAGATCCATATTGGATTCGTGAAGAGTTAGGGTTAGTAAAATTCAAAGCAAGTGTTTAAAACGTTCGAAATCTACCCCTCCGCTCCTTTGCGTTCATTTAATGCCATTATTTCAAACCCTATTTTACTCGATTAAGAGCAGATTATTAAGTTTATCACATAATAAATAGGTAAAAATAACATTATTTCTAGCATTATGACGTCATTCCTTTAACCATCTTATTTAATCATTCCTTATTTTAAATTGTTTAAATACCATCTGCATTATAGTCGTACGTTTTATCACTGAACTTAGATATTACGTAAACAATTTTCTTTTATATTTGACTTAAATCATAGATTAGGTACATATGTGATAATTTTAAATTTAATCACCGATTATTTTTTCTTGCAATGAAAATTTTATCACCGGTATTAACAACAAATTATTTTCATAAAAGTCTATAATTCTATCTCGCATACTAATAAACATCTAATGTTTAAGTTATATATCTTTGAAAACTAAGAAGTTTGTTCGTTTGTGTGTTTGTCTTTTATACATAGCCATAAGGTTTGACTAAATGAATTCAATGTGATTCTAAACTGCATTCACAGTAGGGGGAGACTTTAGAGGAGTATGAATATAAACAAGTTATTGATCGTGTATCAGATAATTCTCAGTCAATAAAAACAAACTTTTTTTTAACTGTCTCATGGGGTACTTTACAATTCTAGAAAATTAAAAATTTAACAAATCCCGTCATATGACGAGCTATATGCTACTCAAAATAATAATTGCCTAGCAACCAACAAGAATAATACAAATGTTTAATTCAAATGTCTCACCAAACTGTGTAACAGCTAACCACGATTAACTCAGTGTACCAACCAATGGATGCACGCAATTCTCCGTTTAAACAGAGATTAATCGTGGTTAGTTGTTAAATGACAGTTAAGATCGGCCTTAAATCTTTAGCTATATGGTTTCCGCAATTATTGCTTGTAAAGAACCAGGGCTTCGAACCCTAATTTTTTTCGTTCCGGTTCAACTAAAAAATTAATATCGGTTCAGTTCCGGTTTTCGCTCCGCTAAAAATAACGGTTTTCGGTTCAGTTCCGGTTTTCGCTCCGCCAAAAATAACTGTTTTCGTTTCAGTTCCAAATGAATAATTTCATTTTATGTATATTCTTATTTGTACTAAAAATATAATTCTATCATAAACAAAAAATGTAATTCTATCATAAACAAAAAATGAAATTCTATCAAAATTTAGAAGATTTTATTCTTTTTTTAATTGGTACACTATGTGAATTGATACAAACAGCAGGTACGATAAGAGCGGCGAGCACTGGCATTGTTATCCATTATCAAAATCGCATTTGACAACTAGGTTCATGATTACCCACATTCGTCGTTTGACTCTCACATCGTGCACTTGGCCTTGAAATAATTATGTAAAAAATATTTTATTTATTTAACATATGAAAATTGCCTCTAATTATTAATATATCTTCTAACGTGGTTTCACTGAGATTACTTCTGTTGCCTCGGAGAATAAATTTCAAACCTGGAAACGCTCTTTCAACACTAACTTGTGTAGCTGGAGCTGCCAAAACCACCATTGCAATCTTATACAAGTGCGGATATGTAATTATAAAGTTGACGTTAAATTAGAAAATATTGATAAGTTGGTAACAGTAACAAAATGACTGAAAGATATATCGAACCGAAATAAACCGATATTTTTTTCGGTTCAGTTCCGGCTTTCGTTCCGACCAAAATAACGGTTTTTTCCGGTTTTCGGTTCAGTTCCGGTTCGAAGCCCTGTAAAGAACATAAGCATTGTCACCATACAATTAAATTGTTCCTAAGAATATATAATTTTCATCTTGATAATGCTATATGACTATTTAACCCTTAATTTGGCTAAGTCTGGCAGCTACACCTGACATGTATATTTATAACTACTATCAAATATAATTGTCAGTGTTCGCCACAGCGGACATTAATTATCTCAAAAATGGAAAATGATATATTTTTTTTGTTTATTTTACAGAGATCCTAATGTCTATACAGACATGGGAAAACAACAGAAATTTAAAAAAAAATTGAAGAAACATCTTTTCAAATTAGGGTTAAATCTTTAAATGCAGTGTAAAGAATCACTTCGGGAAATAGCTTTTGACTCATAATTCATGTAACACCGTTCTGCTTTTTTATGATCTTCTCAAATTCTAAGAAAACATTTCTTTTCATTTTTCAAACTTATAGGAACCATTTACATACAACCTAAGTGCAAACAATTTCTGCTATTGTTATTGTTAGTGAGGATTTTGCTCTGATATTATTCTATTGTTACATTACCGTTTTATTTTGTTACATATTTGTTACATTACATTAATTTAATTTTAAAACTCAAACTCTAATATCGTTTGTATCTCTTTGAGACAGATCCCAACCATTTAAATGTTTAAACTTCTTCTAAAGAACAGTTTCATAGGACATCTTTTATCGTTCATCAGTTTCAAAAAATATACTCTCTTGTAACATTGTCTCCTAAGTACTAAATTGGAGTTTCCTTTTTATATTTCATGTACATCGTAATAGGGATTGTTTAAAAATATGTTAAATCCAACTAATTCTCTGTCATGTTTTCATGCCATTTAAATATTTTCCATGGCAATTTGAAAGACAAGATGAACAAACGTAAAGAAAACCAGCTTTGAATTTACAACTCATTTGTTAGAGCATAGTATTGTCTCTACACTAAAATTCAATTTATTCTTTTTTAATTGAGAATATTTATAGGAATCATTTACAGACATCTTAAATCTAATTTATTCAGGGTATTATGCCGGAAGTATTACTTGAATATGCTACATGACTATTTAAAGTTTTAAACGCTGTAATAAGACTCATTTCGGGGAATAGCTTTGGACTCACAATAAGTCATGTAACACCGTTCTGCTTTCTCATGATTTTTTCAAATTCTAAGAAAAAATTTCCTTTTCATTTTTCAAACTTATAGAAACCATCTGCATACAACCTCTAAATGCAAGCAATTTCTGCTATTGTTATTGTTACTCCAATTTTGCTCTGATATTATTCTTCTGTTATATTACCACGTAATTTAATTTTAAAACTCAAACTCTAATATCTTTTGTACCTCTTTGATACAGATGCCAACCGTTTGAATGTTCAAACTTCTTCTAAAGAACAATTTAATAGAACATCTTTTATCATTTACCAGGTTAAAAAAATACATTCTCTTGTAACATTGTCTCCTAAGTACTAAATTGGAGTTTCCTTTTTTTATTTCATGTACATCGTAATAGGGATTGTTTAAAAATATGTTAAATCCAACTAATTCTCTGTCATGTTTTCATGCCATTTAAATATTTTCCATGGCAATTTGAAAGACAAGATGAACAAACGTAAAGAAAACCAGCTTTGAATTTACAACTCATTTTGTTAGAGCATAGTATTCTCTCTACACTAAAATTCAATCTATTCTTTTTTAATTGAGAATATTTATAGGAATCATTTACAGACATCTTAAATCTAATTTATTCAGAGGGTATTATGCCGTAAGTATTACTTGAATATGCTACATGACTATTTAAAGTTTTAAATGTCTCATAATAACATTGTCTCATAAATACTAAATTGGCGTTTTCTTTTTAAATTTCTTGTCCATCGTAATAGGGATCAATTGAAAATCTGTTAAATCCAACTAATTTACTGTTATGTTTTTATACATTCGGTGAATTTAAATACTTTCATGCCAATTTGGAAGGCAATGTGAAAAACCGTATCGAAAAGCAGCTTTGAATTTACAACTTGTTCTGTTATAACATACTATTCTCTGTAGACTGAAATGCAATTTATTCTTTTGTAATTGAGAATATTTATAGGAATCATTTACAGACATCTTAAATCTAATTAATTTATTCAGATGGTATTATGCCGGAGGTATCACTTGAATACGCTATATGACTATTTAAAATTTTAAACGCAGTAAAAGGAATCCCTTCGCGGAATAGCTTTGGGCTCACAATAAGTCATGTAACACCGTTCTGCTTTCTCATGATCTCAAATTCTAAGAAAAAAAATTTTCTTTTCATTTTTCAAACTTATAGAAACCCTCTGCATACAACTTCTAAATGCAATCAATTTCTGTTATTTTTATTGTTAGTGATGATTTTGCTCTGATGTTATTCTTTTGTTATATTACCATTTGTAATATATAAAAATTATTTATAATTTAATTTTAAAACTCAAACTCTAAAATCATTTTTACCTCTTTGAGACAGATTACAACCATTTGAATGTTTAAATTTCTTCTAAAGAATAGTTTCAAAAAACATCTTTTATCGTTTACCAGTTTCAAAAAATATACTCTCTTGTAACATTGTCTCATAAGTACTAAATTTGAATTTTCTTTTTAAATTTCTTGTACATCGTAATAGGGATCATTTGAAAATATGTTAAATCCAACTAATTTACTGTTATGTTATTATACATTCGGTGAATTTAAATACTTTCATGCAAGTTTGGAAGACAATGTGAAAAACCGTATTGAAAAACAGCTTTGAATTTACAACTTGTTCTGTTATAACATAGTATTCTTTGCAGACTAAAATACAATTTGTTCTTTTTTAATTGAGAATATTTATAGGAATCATTTACAGATATCTTAAATCTAATTTATTCAGATGGTATTATGGCGAAAATATCACTTGAATATGCTGTATGACTATTTAAAGTTTTAAACGCAGTAAAAAGAATCACTTCGGGGAAAGGATTTGGACTCATAATAAGTCATGTAACACACAACCTAAATGCAAACTTCTGCTATTTTAATTGTTACTGACGATTTTGCTCTGATATTATTCTTTTGTTATATTACCACTTAATTTAACTTTAAAACTTAAACTCTAAAATCGTTTGCACCTGTTTGAGACAGATCCAAACCATTTAAATGTTTAACCTTCTTCTAAAGAAGAGTTTCATAAAACACCTTTTATGGTTTACCAGGCTAAAAAATACTCTCTTGCAACATTGTATCATAAGTACTAAATTGAAGTTTTATTTTTACATTTCTCGTACATAGTAATAGGGATTATTTTAAAATCTGCTAAAACCAAATAATTTACTGTTATGTTTTTATGCCTTCTGTCCCATTAAAACGCATTCCATGGCAATTTGAAAGACAATATAAACAACCGTATTGAAAACCAGCTTTGAATTTACAACTTGTTCTGTTATAACATAGTATTCTCTGTAGACTAAAATACAATTTATTCCTTTGTAATTGAGAATATTTATAGGAATCATTTACAGACATCTTAAATCTAATTAATTTAATCAGATGGTATTATGCTGGAAGTATCATTTGAATATGCTATATGACTATTTAAAATTTTAAAAGCAGTATAAGGAATCTTTTTGGAGAATAGCTTTTGATTCTTAATAATCATGTAACACGGTTATGGTTTGTCATATTCTTCTCAAAAAATCTCTTTTCATTTTTCAAACTTATAGAAACCATCTGCATACAACCTCTAAATGCAAACAATTTCTGCTATTGTTATTGTTAGTGAGGATTTTGCACTGATATTATTCTTTTGTTATATTACCACTTAATTTAAATTTAAAACTCTAACTCTAAAATCATTTTTACCTCTTTGAGACAGATTCCAACCATTTGAATGTTTAAACTTCTTCTAAAGAACTGTTTCATAGAACATCTTTTATCGTTTACCAGGTTAAAAAAATACACTCTCTTGTAACATTGTCTCATAAGTACTAAATTGGAGTTTTCTTTTTATATTTATTTTACATCCTAATAGGGATCATTTGAAAATCTGTTAAATCCAACTAATTTACTGTTATCTTTTTATGCGTTCAGTGCCATTTAAATACATTTCATGCCAATTTGAAAGACAATATGAACAACCGTATCGGAAACCAGCTTTGAATTTACAACTCATTCTGTTGTAACATGGTATTCTCTGTAGACTAAAAAACAGTTTATTCTTTTTTAAAATGCAAACAATTTTGCTATTGTTATTGTTCGTGACGATTTTGCTCTGACATTATTCTTTTGTTATATTACCACCTAATATAATTTTAAAACTAAAACTCTAATATCGATTGTACCTCTTTGAGATAGATCTTAACCATTTAAATGTTTAAACTTCTTCTAAAGAACATTTTCATTTGATCGTTTACCAAGTTAAAAAAAAAACACTCTCTTGTAACATTGTCTCATAAGTAGTAAATTGGCGTTTTCTTTTTAAATTTCATGTATATCTTAATAGGGATCATTTGAAAATCTGATAAATCCAGTTAATTTACTGTTATGTTTTTAAGCATTAGGTGCCATTTAAATACATTCCATGGCAATTTGAATTTACAATTTGTTCTGTTGTAACATAGTATTCTCTGCAGATTAAAATACAATTTATTCATATTTAATTGAGAATATTTATTGGAATCATTTACAGACATTTTAAAACAAATTTATTCAGATGGTATTTTACCGGAAGTTTCACTTGAATATACTATATGACTATTTAAAGTTTTAAACGCAGTATAAAGAATCATTTCGGGGAATGACTTTGGACTCATAATAAGTCATTAATACCGTTTTGCTTTCTCATGATCTTCTCAAATTCTAAGAAAAAAATTTCTTTTCATTTTTCAAACTTATAGAAACCTTCTGCATACAACCTCTAATTGCAAACAATTTCTGCTATTGTTATTGTTACTGCTATTTTGTTCTGATACTATTTTTTTTGCTTTGTTACCACTTAATTTAATTTTAAAACTCAATTTCTAAAATCGTTTGTACCTCTTTGAGAGAGATCTCAACCATTTAAATTTTTACACTTCTTCTAAAGAACAGTCTCATAGAACATCTTTTATCGTTTACCAGGTTCAAATATACCCTCTCTTCTAACATTGTCTTATAAGTACTAAATTGGAGTTTTCTTTTTATATTTCTTGTACATCGTAATAAAGATTATTTGAAAATCTGTTAAATCCAACTAATTTACTGTTATCTTTTTATGCGTTCAGTGCCATTTAAATACATTTCATGGCAATTTGAAAGACAAGATGAACAATCGTAAAGAAAACCAGCTTTGAATTCACAACTCATTCTGTTAAAGCATAGTATTCTCTGTAGACTAAAATACACTTTATTCTTTTTTAATTGAGAATAATTATAGGAATCATTTACAGACATCTGAAATCTAATTAATTTATTCAGATGGTATTATGCCGGAGGTATCACTTGAATACGCTATATGACTGTTTAAAATTTTAAGCGCAGTATAAAGAATCTTTTCGGAAAATAGCTTTTGATTCTTAATAAGTCATGTAACACGGTTATGCTTTGTCATGATCTTCTCAAATTCTAAGAAAAAATTTTCTTTTCATTTTTCAAACTTATAGAAAACATCTGCATACCACCTCTAAATGCAAACAATTTCTGCTATTGTTATATTTACTGCGATTTTGCTCTGATATTATTCTTTTGCTTTGTTACCACTTAATTTAATTTTAAAACTCAAACTCTGAAATCGTTTTTACCTCTGTAAGGCAGATCTTAACCCTTTGAATGTTTAAACTTCTTCTTAAGAATAGTTTCAAAGAACATCTTTTATCGTTTACCAGTTTTAAAAAATACACTCTCTTGTAACATTGTCTCACAAGTTCTAAATTGGAGTTTTCTTTTTATATTTCTTGTACATCGTAATCGGGATTATTTGAAAATCTGTTAAATCCAACTAATTCTCTGACATGCTTTTATGCCATTTAAATATATTCCATGGCAATTTGAAAGACAAGATGAACAACCGTATTGAAAACCAGCTTTGAATTTACAACTCATTATGTTGTAACATAGTATTCTCTGTAGAATACAATTTATTCTATTTTAAATGAGAATATTTATAGGAATCATTTACAGACATTTTAAATCGAATTAATTTATTCAAATGGTATTATGCCGGAGGTATCACTTGAATATGTTATATGACTATTTAAAATTTTAAACGCAGTATAAAGAATCATTTCGGGGAATAATAGCTTTAAATTCATAAGTCATGTAACATGGTGATGCTTTGTCATAATCTTCTTAAAGTCTAAGGTAAAATTTTATTTTTATATTCCAAACTTATAGCAATCATTTGAGTAGAACCTGATGTAAACAATTCCTGCTAATGCTATTATTCTATTAGTATCACTTGAACATGTATTACGATGCTTTAAATTTTAATCTCAGCATAAAAAACCAATACGTGATATTTTAATCTGTAAAAGGAGTGGACAACTTGAGGCTCGCAAGCCACATGAGGCTCTTTGAAGGATTATTTGGGGTTCTCGATATATCTACCCTAGTTCCCTTTTCAGTTTTGTGTTATTATAATTTTAATAATTATTTCAACTAATGGAGCTCATGAAATTCTGGGTAAAAAAATCGGTCTTATTGATCTTTTGAGACATGATTCTTAAATTCTACAATTCATACCATTTCACTACAATTCATACCATTTTGAATAATTCACAGAGAAAATCACAGAGAGAATGGTTATTGTGTAACACATTGTAAATTACATTCGTACTAATGCATAAAATCATCGACAATTCAAAAATTTCTTTGGAAAATTAAAGGACGAAGAACTTCCAAATGACATTCAATAAATATAATTTCTGTAAAAAAATTTTTAATACCTTTTTTGCATACCTTTTAAATACGTATTTAATTGCGGCTTATAAAAAAATTAAATTTTGAAAAATGGCTTGGACTATCAAGGAGCTTGGCCACCCCTAATCTATAATAACTTAAAGTGGGTCTATACCTGCTATATTAGATTCGTCTAGTTCAATGTTAACTCCAATATGGGGAAAAAAGGATTCCCTCTTACTCTTTAAAGTATTCATTTAAAAAAAACTATACCACGTGAAAGAGCAGCAAATTTTCTAAAATATTTTCATTTCATTTGTTTTATATACATCGGGAAAATTTATTTAATTTTGAAATATCTGTAAGAAATTTTTGTACGCTCTTTATCAAATGCAGATAAGAACATTTAGTAGGCATAAATTAAAGTATTCATTTTAAAAAAACTATACCACGTAAAAGAACAGCAAATTCTCTAAAATGTTTTCATTTCCTTTGTTTTATATACATCGGGAAAATTTATTTAATTTTGAAATATATGTAAGAAAATTTTGTACACTCTTTGTCAAATGCAGATAAGAACATTTAGCAGGCATAAATTCGAAAAAAATTGAAAAGAATCATCATCATAGAGAATTTACTGTTCTATCCCATGGAATAACTAATTTTAATAATGTTTAACAACTTATTGCACAGTTTTTTTAGAAAAGCCGACCAAAAAAATCAATTTTTTAATGTAAAAAACACAATTTAGAACGTTGTCTTGCCAAAAAAATTACAAAAATACAAAAATAATCAAAATTTTTATTGCAATTTTGGATTTTGAAAGAAAATATTGCAGAAAATAGTTGAATTATTGTAATATTACACTTTTTGTATTTTTATTTTCGCATTCCCATTTCACAATAAACATTATTATAAGTAAAAATACTTATTTATACTTTTAAAACATAAATAATAACAATACTAGTATTTATAAAATTTTCTTTTGTGTGATATATTTCGAAACAAAGTGCAAGCACATAGCCCAACATTGCAACTATTACACATGTAACGAGTGTGAAAAATTATAGCAACATAAAGTACAATGCCGCTCGAATTATCTCGAGTGGGCACAGTTTGGCCAGTTTAGAGAGCTCGAGTTAACTCGAACATGCACGTTAAGAGGTTAAAATGCGATCTGGCGAGAGATAATTTCATTTTCCCCGCAGATTAACATTAAGTGAGAGGAATCCAATATGGGAAGTTCAATTTCATTTTATGAAAACCCTTATTAAAAGAATTCTGCTGTAAGACGATATTTATTCTCCATATATTTATTAAATATTTCTTTATATCGAAAACTTGTAGAGATCTTTTAATGGCCCCTTAAATTTAAATTATTCACGTTCCTCTGCTTTAGGATAATCATCCCGTACTCTAAATGGAGTATCTGCCTTATTGAATCTATTTGTCTCAATATGGTTAAATAGTATTACCATCAACATTTGTAGGTTTTGCATCTTTAAATAGCTGTAAATTAGGAACATATTCATGGTGATTGTGATTATCTCGTTATTTAAGGGTTACCTCGAAGCAGCAGTTTCACTTACAATAACAATCAACATATAATGAGCGTAGAGGATACAATGAGCGATGAAATATCATTTACAAATCAATTAACAAAGAGATATACATTGATGTTCCACTTATTTTAGCTATCTCTACTAGTAGAGAAGAGAGAGTTCAGTTGTATCTTTTAGAGTAATGTTGATGAAAGGGCTCCAAATTGTTGCATTATCAGTGGGATGTTTTAGCATGATATAATCTTTCGAGAAGCTAAGAAGAATAAGAAAATGTAATTATGAACTTATTTTGAAAAGTACTTAACACATAAAAGTTTTGTTAGTTAAATAACCTTGGAAATATACTAAAAGGTCATTTAGAACAGGGTGTATTCTTAAGATAGAAGATGGTATTAAACTGGTTGAGAATCATGGTTTTCAAAGCACTACGACAACTTTTAGCATTTTCAAATCAAATTAAAGAACAAGAAACATTCTACATTGAATAATTTTATAAAAAACTATTAGATTCCTTTTTTATTCTTAAAAATCAAGCTAGGCATAGGCTTTATAATGAAACGAATTTTTTTCCAGTTGAAAGATTACTTTATAAAATGCTACTGTTTCTAGTGCATATTTATTTTAAAACCTATAAATGATTTTTATTCTATAAATAGTAAAATAAAATGTTTTATTCATTACATACATTAGGAGGGAGAAATATAAAAACTGATATTGAATTTGAGCTACCAGAATTAAGGTGTCATTTTATCATTGAGTCGCTAAAGCAAATATGAAGGATAAAAAAGAGGATAATTGTGATTCAAAAATACGTTATTATTAAATTGAATTAATTTACTTTTAATTTTAATTTTCTGATTAATTCCTGTAAATTCATCAGAGACTATTAGAAAACAAAACTTTAGCTCGATTAGAAATAGAAAAATGAGCGAAAAAATTGTATACTTAGCCTAAACAGACTTCACACTAAGTAAACTTTTATTGCTTTTTATACCTATGCAGACTTTTTTTCCGACACAAATGAAAAGTTGTAGAATTTAACTCCTTACATTTATACTAGTTTAACACAAAACGTGTGGTAATTCACTTTTGTAGAAAATATAGTTAACGAATTGCTGTAAATTTATAAACAAAAGTTTTACCAGTTAAATATCGTTAGAAAATATGGTAAAAGGTAATCTAGAACATGGTGTATTTTTAAGAGAAAAGATGGTGTTAAACTGTTAAACTGGTTGAAAATCAAGGATTTCAAAGAGTTACGAAAACTTTTAGGATTTTCAAATCAAATTTAAAAACAAGAGAAATTCTACATTGAAGAATTTAATAAAATTTTAATAAAATCCTTTTTTATACTTAAAAACCAAGCTAGGCATAGGCTTTATAATGAAACAAATTTTTTCCAACTGAGGGATTACTTTATAAAATGCTACTTTTTTCTAGTGCATATTTATTTTAAAACCTATTAACGATTTTTATTCTATAAATAATAAAATAAAAAAGTTTCATGTATTACATACGTTGGGAAGAAAAAATATAAAAAACTTTTTAAAACAAACAGGTTTTTATTTACAAGCTATTGAATTTCGGCTACTATAGTGGAGGTGTCATATTACCACTGTGTCGCTAAAGTTAATATAAAGGGATAAAAAAAGATTATAATAGTGATTAAAAATAGGTGATTATCAAAATGAATTAATTTACTTTTAATTTTTAATTTTATGATTAATTGATAAAATTCCTGTAAATTCATCAGAGACATGTTAGAAAACAAAATTATTGCTCGACTGGAAACCGGGAAGTGAGCGGAAAAAATTAAATATTGAACCTAAACAGGCTTTACAATACCTAAACTTTTATTGCTTTTTATACCTATGCAGACATATTTTCTGACACAAATGAAAAGTTGTAGAAATTTAACTCCTTACATTTCAACTATTTTAAGACAAAACGTGTGGTAATTCACTTTTGTAGAAAATATAGTAAACGAATTGTAGTAAATAAAATAAAATGAATCGAAAGTTTAACAGTTACATGATTTTTAACAACGGCAATGGCAAAATCTGTGTTTATTTTATAAACCTATTTATATTTTAAAAAATCAGACTGTCGAAATGCTGCATCAAAATTATTTCATTTAATAAAACCATTTATCTAAAATCCTTCATTAGCTTTAAAATAATATTATTTTCTATAAAACTAATATATATATATATATATATATATATATATATATATATATATATATATATATATATATATATATATATATATATATATATATATATATATATATTGCATATTTTAGAAAGTGAACTTTAACACGTTCATTTACGATAAAATTGTGTAATAAAAATTTATAATATTTTTTGTAGAAAAAATATAAATCCGAAGTCAATTTAATGAACAACGAGGACAAAAATATTAAATTCATTTTCTAAACTTATAAGTGATGAAATAAACATTTTTGTTATCCAAACATAAGTGTTTAAAGTAAATTAATCATGCTTTAAAAAGTAAGCAAACCAAATGTGCACCATCTCCTTTCGATCAAAATATTTATTTATTATTTTTCAATAGCTATAAAATAATTCTAAATTTTGTAAAACAATGATTTTTACTCATACCATATGTTAGAAAAAACTAACTTATCGTTTAAAGTATTTTATATAAAAATGTAACACAATTACTTTTTATAAAAAGAAAAATAAGTTAAATAATTCTCAACTACATACATAAATGTCTTTGAAACACATGATTTTCTTTTATATGATACAAATGAAAGAAAACAAAATCACGGAATTGCATGTTTTTGAGCAAAAATGGGAAAAACTATATATATATATATATATATATATATATATATATATATATATATATATATATATGTGTGTGTGTGTGTGTGTGTGTGTTTCTAAACATTTTATGTCTAAACACTTTATAAAATAACAATTATACTTTAGAATATGATTAATTCAAGCCGGTGTTATTTTCTTCTAAAAGTATTAATTTCTAAGCCCTCCTTAGCAATAAAATAATTTTATCTTTTCGTAAAATAATCATTTGTTTACTGTGTATGGTAAAGAGTGAAATAATCATCAATGAGAATGAATATGTTTAAAATTTAAACTTTCTTAAATTTTTTTAATAATCTTCATTTAAAAATGAAACTTTCTTAAATAAAAACGATTGTACTTTAAAATATAGATAAATCACTTCAGTGTTTATTAAGAGTATTTATTTACCTTCCTTTATTAGCTTAAGTAATTGTATCTTTTTATAAAATAATCATTTTTTTCACAGCTGTGAGAAAGAAATTTAACTTACAATTACAATAACACTTACAATTTTTTCACTTTGTCATCTTTGATCTCTTTCATATGAAATGTGTAACAATTCTCTTTAAAAAAATATTTTAAGAACTCAAAAGTCAATAAATTGCACATTTTGAAATAACAGTTAGAAAACGTATGCATAACTTTAAAACCTAAGAATTATTCATTCGTAATATTTTATAAGAAATCTTTACAATTTAAAATAAATTCATGTCACATTGGTATTATTTCGTTTCATAAAAGTATCTATTTACTTTTTATCATTAATTATAAAACATCTTTACCTGTTCACAAAACTATTATATTAATTACATTATATGTTAGTAAAAGTGATTTTGCTGAATTTATTTTTAAACTATTTGATACAAAAAAACTGTAGCAATTTACTACATTAATTTAATTAATAAAAAATTATATTTATTCTAAAACCCTATACATTTTTTTGAATTATGAAATAAACCTATAAGTTAATCCAACCTGACGCTTTATAAAATAACAATTATGATTTAAATTACACTTTGTCACGTCGATATATTCAGTTTTATTATATAGTTAATAATCTATATAAGATTTTTAAGTAACTTTAAATTGCTATAAAATAACCAATGTTTATTCTCATCCTATCTTAGAAGTAGAAATTTATTTTGTTCATTCATGTTTAAGTTATCTAATAGATAAAATGTAGCAATTTACATTAAAAAATAATTTAATTAAAAACTAACAAAATAAATGATTTATATCAACAGAAAAAAAATATTTTTTCTTAAATCTTACAAATTAATTTAATTGAAAAATAAGCTTTTAATTATTACAACGTAAAAGTTTATAAAACACCCATTACGCATTAAAATACTTTAAACCTACGTTGATATTATTTTGTTTAATTTTTTATTTACTACTATCTATTAGATTTTAAGTAGTTTTATATTTATATAACAAAATATATTTAATTTGCATGATAAATTAGAAAAAGAAATATAATTTGGTCATTTTGGATCAAGTACAAAGATGTGTAGTGATTTTCTTTTACAAATTAAAAGATATCTAAAGTCCATAAACTTTTTCACGTTTTCTCAATGAACTACGCGAAAACAAATACATAAAACTCTTAAATATGAATTATTGCAACTTGAAAATTTATAAAAAAATCAATTACACATTAAAATTATTTAAATCCCATTAGTACTATTTCATGAAAGTATTTATTTGCTATCCATCATTATATATAAAGCAATTGTATCATTTCATAAAATAGTAATTTCATTCGCTGCTTAAGTTAAAGGGGGAAATTTATCTTAATCACTTAAAATGTACTATTAATCTGTTTGATACAGATAAATGTCATCATTTACTTTTTATAAAACGAAATAGATACAATTCATCCGGATTCCCTTTTCTGAACTACAGTAAAAAAAAGATACATTATTCAATCGCAAAAAAAAATGCAAAACATTTTATTATGTATTTTGATATATTTACTTTTATTAAACTTCATGCTATTAACAAAAATCCTATACGGATACCTTAGTGTTACATTTTTCATGTATGTCATCTATTCCAAATATAGATAGACATAAATTAGTTAACATTCCAATTTCATTTGAATAAAATAATTGATTCTTTGAAGAAGTACAGTTACTCAAATTTCCTGTCTGAAAAATCTTCCCAGTAATCTACAATAAACTATTAAAAAAATAAATTTCAAATTGAAAGACATCGTTTAATATATAACATAATAAATATTGCTCTTTTACCATTTTTTACTATTTACCATTAAAAGTACTTATATTACATATATATATATATATATATATATATATATACACACATATACATATATATACATATATATACATATATATACATATATATATATATATATATATATATATATATATATATATATATATATATATACACACATATACATATATATACATATATATACATATATATACATATATATATATATATATATATATATATATATTACAGATATAAAACATATTATGAGTGCTCCGCGCTTTTATTTCGAGTCATAAAAAATTTCGATATTCAAGATAGCATGAAAAAAAAAAGCTATCATGAAATATAGATGAAAAACATCCAATGTTTTCGAACGACAACAATAAAAAAATAAAGGTATCTTCCTTCTGTAAGAACGAATTTATATCTTCGCGCCAAACACGATACTTTTTTTTGCTCAATTTGTGCCCGGCCCCTCTTTTGTTCTCAATCTTGCTCGGACCCTTTTCTTCCGATCCGCTATGTGTGTGTGTGCACGTGTGTGTGTTCATTACCCAACATTGTTCAATTACCGTCGGCTTGCCAATTTCCTTAATAACGCCTCTGTCAATAGATAAATTTCAATTTCTCTAATGGCGCACACAAAGGCTACCATCCTTTCCCCCCTCTCTCTCCTCAGAAGCAATGAAAGGTGAGCTCCGAATTTCTCCCTTTTCTTGTAATTAAGGAGGGCGACAAATAAGGAGAAGGCGTAGCAATTTAATTATTTGAGCGTGTGTGTGTGTGTGTGTGTGCGTGTGTGTGTGTGTTGGCAGGGAAAACAACTGAGAGAAGGGGGGAAGTAAAAGCGGCCGGTAAAATGGTCGGGGCTCCGTTTTCGGTGCGGGTGGGTTTTAAGAAGGAGATGGCTTCGGAATGGCTGCAATGGTTGGCGGCTAAGCGCAAGGGATATCTGTAGTGAGACGGTATCGCCTGAAGTTTCGTGCTCAGATATCCCGCTCTACTGTCTCGGTGGACACCGCGCTAGACAAGGAGATGGTTGAAACACAAATAAAAAATTGCAAATGTCCTAGAAAAAAGATGCCGTAAACATTGAAAACTGGTATCGAGATACTTCGTATCTTATTTGCGCCAGCTATAAAAAAACAGCCGGTGTTTTTTTGACAGGAAAGTATAAAAACACTTAAAATATTGTTATTTTTAATTCATATTTGCTTGTATTACATTTAGTTGTAAATAAAACTAGCAAAAGTTCTAGTACTAAAAACACTGATAACTGGTACCGAGGTACTTGGTATTTTATTCGGACTATCAATAGAAAAACTGTTGGCTACTTCATTAAAAAAAGCTAAAAATCAACCAAATTATTTGGGTTTATAGTTTTATAATGTTGCTATTTTCAACTTAAAAGTAACTGTGTTAGTCCTGAAAAATATCTAACAAAACAGCCTGAATTCGTCAAAAGTAATATCGAGATACCAAAGTTTTTGTTTGCGCCATCAGGGAAAAACAGGCTTTGTATTCTTGAGAATAAAGCCCCAAAGCAATTAAAATAATATTATTTTTAAATTATGCTCACCCGTATCAAATTTATTTGAAAATGAATTCAATTAAATTACTACTATTTAAAGAACTGAAAATTGATATCGAGATACTTAAGTTATTATTTAATAGATATACGAAATTATCTATGCTAACAATATAAAACAGCCATTGACTTCTTGATAAGAAAACATATAATCAATCTAAATAATCTGCTACGGTTGAATATATGTTTAAATGCATTCAAATTAATTTGACAAAGAATTCAAAACTACTTAGCACATTGTGTGCGGGTACATTTCGCAGCGGAATTGTACCGAGAGATGGCGTTTTTTTAATTTAGTTATTCAGTTAAATCTCAATAGATCGAAAATTATTTATTTTTTTAACGAACTTTTCGTATTTTATATTGAAATATATAAATAAATATATAAATACAAATATATAAATATCAACCATAAGATTTTCATAAACAAAAAATATATTTTTAGTGGATAAATTTATAATAGTATCGTGAATATGAAAAATCAAATGGAAATAGTATTATACATAGTTTTAATTTTTTCTAATTATGTTATATATAAACATTTTTACGCTATAAAAAATGAAAAGAGCAATCATAAAACTAATAATGTAAAAACTAGTTTTTATTTGTCTAAATTTTTCCAGAAGCTATGTAGTAGACAAAAACATTCGGCTTCGTTTTCCTGTATATACCGTTATTTTTGTACCCACAAACAAACCATGTTGTTACACTAACCCGTACTAGTACGTGCCCGCACTCAAGTATCAATCGTCAGAAAACGTACTAGTAGGTGTCCCCATACAATTTCTTAAAACACTTAAATACGTTACCAACATACCTCATATTTTTGCTCCATCAATGAAAACAGATGTTTTCTATTTAGCAAAAAAAAACCACAAAAGCAATTAAACATAGATGTAACAAGAAATATTTCATAGAGGGATATATTTTCCCTTCAATTCATATATAACAAATAATACATCAATCCTTACATATATAATACATATATGCAGTAGTCCGTCCTCATGAAGTTCTGACAACTCATACATCTCTTCATTTTCTACGTCACTGGTTGACGTGCAAGTTTGTAATTGGTTCAGGGGATCTTTCACAAACCTGATACTCATATGGGGTTACTAATTCAAGTATAAAAGATACTTTAAGTATAATATTTTAATAATTCCACAAACTTTTATCTCGGGAGATAGCTATTTGCAGACGTGGTTTCAAATTTGATTAGTTATTGGCAGCAGCTGGTAACACAATATTAGCAAGTTAATGTCTCAGATTTGATGAAGAAGTTTTAACGTTCCCTTTGTC
>CM063510.1:84663948-84676448 GCA_032207245.1 Pardosa pseudoannulata | reverse complement strand
CATGTTCAATTGTATGTACTGGAATCATACAATGATTTGCACATAAATGGAAAATGAACCCTTGAAACGCCAGTGTTCCAATAATGGAACATAGACAAAACAAGTAAATTTTACCTTAAAAATTTGAAAACAAAATTTTTGTTTTTGTTGTATTCCCTTAAGATATGTTGTCTAATGAATATTTTGAGGTATTGCGTTTTTTCCATATAAACTGGAATTTTGGTAAATTTTATTGTAAAAGAGAGTAAAATTGACAAAATATAGTAAAAGTTTAAAAAAGTGTAAAAGAATAAATAATTATCTAAACAAAATAAAACTTATTGAAAAAATAATTTATAATGTCATGTTCAATTGTATGTACTGGAATCATACAATGATTTGCACATAAATGGAAAATGAACTCTTGAAACGCCAATGTTCCAATAATGGAACATAGACAAAAAAACGTAAATTTTACCTTAAAAATTTGAAAACAAAATTTTTGTTTTTGTTGTATTCCCTTAAGATATGTTGTCTAATGAATATTTTGAGGTATTGCGTTTTTTCCATATAAACTGGAATTTTGGTAAATTTTATTGTAAAAGAGAGTAAAATTGACAAAATATAGTAAAATTTTAAAAAAAATGTAAAAAAATCAATAATTATCTAAACAAAATAAAACTTATTGAAAAAATAATTAATAATGTCATGTTCAATTGTATGTACTGGAATCATACAATGATTTGCACATAAATGGAAAATGAACCCTTGAAACGCCAGTATTCCAATAATGGAACATAGACAAAACAAGTAAATTTTATCTTTAAAATTTGAAAACAAAATTTTACTTTTGTTGTATTCCTGTAAGATATGTTGTCTAAGGATATATTTTAAAGTATTGCATTTTTTCCATATAAACTGGAATTTTGGTAAATTTAATTGTAAAAGAGAGTAAAATTGACAAAATATAGTAAAATTTTAAAAAATTAAAAAAAAATTAATTATCTAAATAAAATAAAACAATGTAAAAATACTTTATAATGTCATGTTCAATTGTATGTACTGGAATCATACAATGATATGCACATAAATGGAAAATGAACCCTTGAAACGCCAGTATTCCAATAATGGAACATAGACAAAACAAGTAAATTTTATCTTTAAAATTTGAAAACAAAATTTTACTTTTGTTGTATTCCTGTAAGATATGTTGTCTAAGGATATATTTTAAAGTATTGAATATTTTCCATATAAACTGGAATTTTGGTAAATTTAATCGTAAGAGAAAGTAAAATTGACAAAATAGAGTAAAATTCAAAAAACTATAAAAAAGTAAATAATTAACTAAACAAAATAAAATTTATTGTAAAAATACTTTATAATGTCATGTTCAATTGTATGTACGGGAATCATACAATGCTTTGCACATAAATGAAAAAGGAACCTTTAAAACGTCAATGTTCCAATAATGGAGCATAGACAAAAAACGTAAATTTTAACTTTAAAATTTGAAAACAAAATTTTGCTTTTGTTGTATTCAAGTAAGATATGTTGTCTAATGATATATTTAAGTATTGCTTTTTTTTCATACAAGCTGGAATTTTGGTCAATTTAATCGCAAGATAAAGTAGAATTGACAAAATATAGTAAAATTTTAAAAAATGTAAATAAATAATTATCTAAACAAAATAAAACTTAATATAAAAAATACTTTATAATGTCATGCTCAATTGTATGTACATATTGTAATGATTTTAAATGGAATTTTTTATTTTAAAAAATTGTTCCATATGGAAAATTTTGAACAATAATTATTTACGGATTAAAAATAAGCAAAATTTATAATTGTTGATATATTTTCCAGCATAAAAGATGTAAATTCTTTATCTAAAAATTATTTAATGAAATAATTTATGAAAGTATAGAAAAATATTATAAAAAATGAAATTAGACAATATTAACTAATATTGCATAATTGAGCGGAAAATTTGCTTTTAATTTGAGTTCTAAATGCTTTATTAATGGTGAATTGGTTATTATTGAATTGAAAGTTTAATGCTTAGAATTTATTTATCAGCGTGTTAAGTTTAGAAATAGCGTGTACGTTTATTTTGAAGCAAAAATAATTACTTTTCATTTGAATACGAATATATCTTTTCACTTATGATGAAATGATTGCAACAGAGATGGAAACCAGTTTACTTAATTTAAATTTGCTACGTATATTTTTATTGAGAAAGAGTTAACAAAGGTTATGATCTCGTAATTACTTGAGAATTGACAAATATTTGAAAATTTATGTTGTAACAGATAATTATAAACTAATTTTAAAACATTTTATTTTTTTCTGATTTTGATTTTATTTTTCTTCTTGTATATTGCCCAAACATCTATTTATGCATATTTAGTATTTCAGCTTTAAGTATTAATTGTTTTATAACTTTTGAATTAATTTGTCATCATTATTACATTTTCATTAAACAAACATTGCAGCATTGTTTCCTTGTGGTTACCTAAAATATCATAAATTCATTACAGTGCAATAGACAATACCCATATAATTTTTATAATCATCCCTACAATTGTGTAAAAATTGAAAGGTATAATTACGTACAATACTTGCATTGCTAGAAATCGGACGATTTAATTTTTAAAATATTTCTTCTATTTATTTGTAATTATAAATGTAGTTGATCCCCGTTATAAAGAACATCAAGGGATTAAAGATGTTTACATTCTATCCGAACCATTAAGTATAATGTAAGATATTAAAAAATTCCTAGTTTATTAGTTGCTAAGCTTATTCAATAATGACACATTTGAAAAGTTATAAAAATTTATTATAAACGATTTTTAACTAATTTAACCCATATTGGACCACTGTCCTATAAACAGGACAGCAAATGGAATTCCATTTAATAATAAAGTTATAAATATTTTCTGAGTGGATTTTATTTTAAGACCTTTAAAATAGGCACACTGTATCATAGTAGCAAAAAAAAAAACAACAACTGAGAAATCAAAATATATTGTATTGTAAAATTTATTTTTAGCAACCCCTTAAAAATTGTCATTTTTTAATCTTTAATTTTATATTTATTATTTTTTTTTCAAACTTGTAGTACTCCAAACATTGGCATTACATTCGTGAGTAACGCTAGGTCCAGAAAACGGTATTATGGCACCAAACACTTTATCCATTTTAACGATGATTCTTCAATTGATCCACAAGATCGTTATTACAAAATTCGACCTTTTATGACAAAATCAGCATAACCTTGAAGCAATTTGGTATATTTTCTGAAAATCTCACCATCGATGAAAGAATGGTGAAATATTTTGGAAGGCACAGTTGCAAGATGTTCATGAAAAAATAAACTGTAAAATTTGGATATAAATTTTGGGTATTAGCATAGTACAACGGATATCCTTTTTCTATTACCCCTTACCAAAAATGCCAGTTCAAGAACTGCAAAAGAAAAGTAATAACAGTGTGCTTAAAATGTAATGTTGAACTTTGCTTTGAATGTTTACCCAAATTTCACCTATGAATCAACCTAATGCAATGTAAGTGATATTTGTTAGTTTTTAGTAGTGTATTGGACCGTTGGACTAATTATAGGACAGCTAATTACTTAACTAAAATTTATTTTTTAAATTTTGGTTTTATATGCTTAGTTACACCATATTAATGTTATGAATAAAGGTTTAAAAATTTTCAGAAATATTTAGTTGGTGTGGTACAATATGGGTTAATTAACTATAATCAATTAATAAATTTCACCAACCCTCTATTAACCCATTAATTGGGGAATAAACTACCATGTAGTTTATTATATGCCTGAATCACTATAATGGTGTTTGATTGCATGAACTAAGTAGAAAAGGTGGTACTAAGGTTCTCTTATTAGGTGTATTAAAAAACTTCATGATACTTTTTTTTTTCTATTCCTAATACTCAGTAATTATATATTCAAGATTCTCTGTCGCTAAATCTGAATATGCAACGATAAGATTGTGAGTTGCAGGATAGAGCTGGCCAAGAATCCGTCGAGTTGACGCATGTAAAATAAACTCATTGTCATAAGGTTCCCCAAATACCTAGACTATACTTTTGGAAGTGGCAGGCCAAGGTTGAGGCTTTTTGGTTTGGTCCCTGCTTGTAAATTACGAGGGAACCGCGGTAGCTCAGTAGGCAAAGGTAACTAACTGGAGGGTTGCGGATTCGGAGCCCTAGCCGGTCTGAGATCCGCCGTGTTCGCTAAAGGTGACTGGGGAACGTAAAATATGTCCGTGGTCCCAATTTCCTCCAAGTTCTCAATCAGTATCTCTAAGGGTGGCAGGCCAAGCCTATGGATCTTCTCATTGGTCCCTGCTTCCAAATTACGAAAACCTACTTAAGATTAAGTCGTATTTTCACCCTTGAGGTGCTCGTCAAAACGAAAGGCGCACACCCTTACCTTAATACGAGTAGCCTCCAGATCAATCGTGCTTGGTTAGACCAAGTGGCATATGTAACAACAATAATAACAAATTACTAGAACTACATTGAGCAAATTTTTGAACGGAATTCTAAAATTTGAACGGATTTCTTGAACGAAAGGTACACTCCTTTACCTCGTCCAAGGGGAACGTAAAATAAGTCTGTATGCTAAAGCGTAGTATTGGAGGAAACAGTTTAACCCTTTGCCAGTTTCATTTTTTACCAGAATCCGGTCAAAAAAATGTTTTTTTTATTGCATTTTTTGTTCATTTTACATTTTAAAGTAAAGAAGTTATTAAAATTAACATTCTAAAGCATTTATTACAACTTTTTTTCTTTCTATGACATCGTAGAACTAAGTTTCCCTTTAGTCTGATCGATATCCAAGTAATTTTTTCCAGTGAAAGCAATCTAGGTGTGGATCCAAGGATTAACGCAATAATTTCAAAAAATTGTCTTGCTTGACTGATTCCATTTGTACTGCTATCAGAAATCTATCAGATTATCTAGTAAACTTTCGCTTCTATCATTTACACATAGTTTCTGAATCCGAGTAACAGTTCGAATCACAAGATTACCCATACGCTAAAATTATCCTATTTTAAATGTAAAAATATATATTCAACTCTTACATCAATAAAATTATCAATTAATAAAATATAACCAGAAAGCTTACACTGAAAGATAACAATTCGTCTTCTGATACAAAACATGCACAGCGCTTTGCCAATCAGGGTAGAAAATACAATAAATGCAAACTATCATTTACTGGACGAATAAATTACTATACGAATAATTTGTTACTAAAACTGGAAAAAAATACTGCCGAAACAGTACAAACGAAATAGAAATCAGATTCAGATAACGTACGCTGTACAAATCAGTAAAGGCCCGAAAATTGTTTACAAAACAGGGAATAATAACCTTGAATCAATATGCGCAAGACAAAGGACACTCAAAAAAGCTTTTCAAAGACACAAGTCCTTTGATAGAGAAATCTCCATAGTTTAGCAAATGCGACCCACACGACTGTCAAAACATGTTTGGATACTTACATGAACCAAAATGTTCAAGACAACCATAGTCAGTGTTTCCTTCTACTGACTAAAATTATTCGCTGTTTTCACAACTATCCTTTGGTTGTTAATTTAAATTCTCTTGCTTATTCAGAATCACTATGATAAATCTACTTAATCTATAAGCATGAACAGAAACCTTGAATATCAACGACTTCAAAAAGGGATTGCATGGAACGGAGAAATCACCTGTTGTTCTTTACAAACATTAATATTTCTTGTGATACTTAAAATGTAAAAGTTTAAATCTCAAAGAACTAAGGCATAAAAACAAAGTAATAAACATATGACAGTTTTAAAGAATCATATTTACTATTAAATAAATTATCAATAAGGTTAATAAACATCACTAGTAATACTTCACAGATAGATTTCAGAGAACTTAAAAGCCAGTAATGTAAAGAATTTTACATAATTTTAAGAGAGTCACAATTGTATTTAATATTGCTTTGAGGGCAATATATTTTGTTAACACTTATATACTTCCAAACTTCATAGTAGGTAATGGAAAAACAACAATGAAAATAATGTAAATAAATATAACATAACTTTCAGGTGTCACAATTGTACTTAATATGATTAATTAGAAATATCAGTTATGATGTTTCATAAGTAGAAGTGAAAGATATAAATGGGTTGAAACAGAAAAGAGGCACATGGTTCTTGATACTGTAACATATTTAGTACCTAGACTAAAGTACATAGGTGCTTAGGGAGACCACGCAAGGCAACCAGTACAATTAAATTTCCTTTACTGAAGTTATCTTGAATGAGATGAGTATTTACAAGGGATATATGCAATGTTCTCAAGGACAGAGCTCCTTTACTGCATATATGAGATGTACAAACCCGTTCTTCTTCCGCTGTTTTATCGTCGAGATGAAGCTGATCGCTCTCTAATAATTTTATGGCAACTTGACTGCAAAGGGAAAAGAAACCTTCTCTTTTTAGACTCTGGTCGTCCGCAAAAACTAAGTCGACTCGTGACTCACGCCAAAACTTTCCTCTCTCTAGAGGGGTGGACTAAGCTACGACCGATTCCAAAACCCCAAAAAGCCAAAAATCTCCGACAGTTGGTTTGTTCTCGTTTTCAAATTTCCCTAAATGACATCGGATGAGCATGACATCATTCATAAACTGGAGAGTTTAGGTGGACTATCTATATGCATCGATATTAATTTGGATCGGGGTTTATAATGTTACCGCTATTATGTTATAGTGTTACAAATCTAGAATTCATGTCTCCATGTTATTGTTACTACGGCCACACCTGCTTCAGAAGAAAAGGCGGAAACAGCTATCTCCAAACCGGTTATAAAGTTGACAACTTTATTTGAGACCTGAGTCTAGAATTCCCCAATACAATTGTAGTGCAGCTTGTTGAACTTTAAAGCAACGATTTCCAATTGTTATGCTAATATGCTGCCATATTATTTTCAGAACCTCCCTACTATTTATTTTAATAGATATAACAATATATACACATTTTATACAATAGTACATTATTACAAAATAATACAGAAAGCTGTAATTTACAGAATAGTAATAATGCTTCGCTGAAACATAAACAAACGTGTAATTTTTTTTATATAAAATTACAATTAAACTACATTCGACAGTTTATTCGAAGATTGATGTGCTATCATTTATTGTTACGAAATTTATCACATCGTGGAAGCAATGTAGAAAGTGCTGCTTGTAATGCTCTTCAACTATTAATCTGGATTGGTATTTAGCTTTCACTACAGTCAGTAACGTAAAGTTCATTTAGTATAAATAAGACGTTAAAATGGTAAAAGTAGTTGCACATGAAAAATTCCTATTCACCAATAAGATTCCCATCAAATCTGCATTACGGTTTCACTTTGACACTTCTGTTTTAGTAGGCTATTGCACGATAACTCTGCACGATAAATGAATTCTTTCTACACAAAATTATGGAGGAATCCAAGACTTTTGTCTGTTTTGTGCATTATCGAAATAAATCATTTGTAAAAGAGCCATTTTTAATATCTTCTAATCTGGATAATTTTTGTATAGGAATTAAATAGTATGCGTAAAATATATGAAATAGAATAAAATTTGAATATAATTAAAATTTTATACAATTGAATGATAAGCAGAAATGTATTCAGCAGCGTATGAAATCAAAAACTTCCATCTGGTGGCAATCAGTGATGCTTTTAATCCCTTCTAATTTAGAATTTTTTCCGCATTTTCAATCCGAAATAAACATTTTCAGTTCTTGTTAAAAATTAAGTATAATTTATCCTGAATTAGAAAATGCAATAGATTTTGTCAGCAATAAACTATTACTTGACTTATTAGCCAAAAACGGAATATACCATTCACTAAGCTACAGTTTTACCTACGATTCCCTCTAGTTTTAAAGTTAAAAATATTCTGTGTCATACATTTATCAAATCAATTATGTTTAGGTATTTAAGATAAAGAACTTCATTAAAACAATGTTAGAAATAAGTAAAATTTGTTTTGAAAAATTGTACTGTGAAAGTAGATTTATAATTTTTCTGATAAAAATATTTTAATATAATTAATACTAAATATTTTATATCTAATTTTAAAAATCTTGGTTATTAATATAAAATAATATCTGGAATATTTATTTTTTGCGTAAGTTTTCATAAATTTCACATCAAGTATAAAAAACATGAAAATATATAAAGTGTTAAATCAAACATAACGGTATTCAAAACAGTACCTTATACTTTTTCTTTTAAAATTTATCAAGGAATACAAAAAACGGTTAAGTAATATAAAACTAACTTTTCCCACCGTTTGACATACGAAACTGACTTTACAGGCATAAGAAAGTCGAACGTACAACTCGCAACGCCGAACAAGAAGAAATTAATACTTGTTACACTGAGATTTATCGTTCCATAAAGTTTTTTTGCATAGATTTTAATTTTGAAAAATAGGTGTGCAAAATCAATAAACATATAAAAAGGGCAGATCTATGTGGACTTCCCAAGAGCAAGACAATGCAACCAGAGGTCTGTTGTAACCAAACCAAGATAACACATTCAAAAGAGCTGTTAAGAAACTTACAGCTGAATCAAGGAAACTTCAGAAGACAGCTAAAAGGATTATCAGATGCAACTCTCAAGACAGAGTAAGGTGACTACTAAGGTACTGAAGCCAATAAGCCAAGAAAAACTCGCAGTGGCACAGAATATGACGAGTGGTTTCCACCTGAAGGCTCATCCTCATCACGATAAGATAGCTTCTGAGGGAACAGGGACCAAAATGGTCAGTAACCTTCCTCAAACCAGTCCTATAAATATCCAAACGCTTCTAACGGAATTCAGTATGGCATTCATGATTCAGTTCTTTGTTTTACCAATGACACGCTCCACAGTGACAGTTAAATGAACTAAATACGCCTGAAATAATACGGAACCACTTAGTCCTCAAGTCCTCCTCAAGGATGATCCTCATAACGTTAAGAAAGCTCCTAGGGTACCAGCAAGTCCAGTAACCTTTCTCAGAAAAATCCTTTGAAGCTCTAAAAGATCCTGACGGAGTACATTGGACCAGCTAGAAATGAACTCTAGGTTTTACTTATGACCCTCTCCACAGCGACAGTAACATGTACTGAATACGCCTGAAGTAATAATGAACAAAACTGTTGGCAAACCTCAGAGCAATACCAAAGACAAGTTCAGAACCAGTAAAAGATATACTGGAACAATTCCTAACTAATGAGGTGTAAAACTAGATATTACAAGACTTTTATCGGCATTATTTTCGGGAATGGTTTAGTATTGTATAAAATTTTTTTATTTCTACTCAGTGAATTTTTGAAAACTTCAAACAATTGTAAGTTGAAATTGAGTTTTAATAATCAGAATTAAGTCGAAACTCAAACTACACAAATTAAATTCATTTTAATTTTTATTAGAAGCTTTTGGTAAAACTGTCGTAATAAATTATAAAATTTTAAGTTGTTAGAAACATGTCTATGTCATAAAAATGTAAAAAAAAATTCTCATTTCGAGAAAAAGTTGTGAATTTTCGAAAATTTCAAACATTTCTCAGGTGAAATTGAGTTTTAATAATCTGAATTAAGTCTAAACTCAAAGTAAACACACAAATTAAATTCATTTCAATTTATATTAGAAGCTTTTAGTAAAACTCTAGTAAGAATTTTTAAAAATTCAAGTTGTTAGAAACATTTCTATGTCATAAAATGTAAAAAATTCTCTTTCTTAGAAAAAGTTGACATAAAGATTTTATTCGATTGTCTTTGATTCATGTTCATTTAATATCTTTATATCTTTTTGATTACACGTAATTAATACACATGTTTGTCTGCATATGGATCTTTACGAAAAATTAGATATCTTTATAGAAAATATTAAAGAATTAAAAATGTTTAGTAATTCCAAAGTCTACTGTTCCCTTAATAAATAGAAATCAGTTTACAGTTTTTTTTCAAAAGGAGATTTAAAGTGTGGGAAACATATCTGAGAAACTTTTAAAGGGTTACATAACTCAAAAAACAATAAGGACCTTGACATTATTTCTCAGAAAAAGTTTATAATTTAGATATACAGCTTCTTATTTCTATATACTTCTATTCTAATTATTGACCTAAAGTTCACAGAAAAGTAAATCTGAATGGTACGAAATGGCCATGACTATCCACAGCTCATAAAAAATTAATAACACCTCATTGACTCTCGATCACTTAAAAAAGAGTTACATTGTGTACTCTCAACTAACAAAAAAATGCATTACAAATGAAGCGAAAAAAGTATAATAATGGACTAATGTTTCACCCAACCGTAACAAAACGTATGTACATAAAAATTAAGATTTAATCATCTTAACATCAAAGAATAACCTATCAGAAATTAAAACATTCGATTTTAGAACACACTTCCTGCTATTGTTTTTTATTATTAAGAGTAATTAATCTTAAAAAAATTAATTTTAAAACTTTTTAAGCTAAAGAGTCTACACTAATACACAGATGGTTCCACCGTTTTAGCATTAACCCTAAAGTAGTGGAACTAAATACCAAATCAAGATAAACAGATTTTTCCCCTACCTTATACCCATCTAAAACAAACGAATTAAAAACAAAGCAACTTGGATGGCGGCTTCATTTATACCACTTTGGCGATTTTCTCCCACAATGAAATTATAATTGGTTTGGCGAGACCTATCTTTACCGTGGCAACCCTGTTTCTCTTCCGTGATAAGCATTGCTCCGTCATATCATTTACTCGCTTAATGAACAAAAAAGATTAAACTTTTATTTTTGGCCGACACTCTTCTATAAGCTATTAAGACCCTTCTTACTTCTTACGCTAACCTTACATGTCTAGGGGTTGTATAAAATGAACTCAAAATCTTAAAAGTTTTCATGCGAGAGGGAGCTTGCTGGAAAGAACACTTCCAGGATTGCGCTGTTATTTTTTCTCTCTCTTTCTCCTACAGCAGCAAGCATTTAGGGCTTAGGTGCATTTTCAAGTAACTGCGTTTTAATCATTGCGGAGAGGAGAGGCAGTTAAGCTTCTATTAATTGGAATTAGAGTGCAATAATCAGATATATTAATATATTTGACATACTTAAATTCAACGCAAAGGATTAAATATCGATTGTGGCGTAATGCGAATTTGAAAACGTGGGAAAATCTATAAAGTAAAATTGCGAATCCAGGAATAAAATTTGTTGAGAAATTCATTCGCATAAAATAAACTGGTTTATATATGGTTTTGTTTATTCCTTTTCATTTTTGGTTGCAATTTAGGAATAAATTAGACTAACTAAAGTTTGTAATACCCCAATGAAATCGACTTAAACTAGAGAAGTACAAGACCAGTTTAGAAGACATCAGCAAAAAGCTTGATGAAGCAAATGTAGAACGCATAAAGAAAATGTTAAAGTGGATTGCGATTATAAGCTATATTTCTCCTGAACTTAAGGACACAAATCGCTCATTGTAGGTGTAATCAAAAGCTTCTGAAGTAGTTTTCAAATACATTTGCCCAATAATAGTCCGGCAAGGCGATTGACAATTGGTAGGGCATTGGTACCTAAGTCCGCGGATTCGAATTCCACTCATGGCATGGTTGTTAACAGTCAATGGAAGATATAGGTCCCAGTCTCATTAGTCCTCTTGTACCATAAAATACTGTACAAAACAAGCAAAATCCACCGAATAATGACTGATTTATAGAACGCTGCTGTTCGGAACCGGAGTTCACGGGTTCGATTCTTGTGCGGACATGGGTGTGCGTAGCCATTCGGAATCGGCTTTAAGAAGTAGTTCCAAGTCTCATTAGCCCTCGTTTGCAAAATGTTAGGAGTACCTGGACTTAACCAGTGGTTAAATGTTGGTTTATTATTTTGTATCCAATTTTCGACGTTTTGAAATGGTAAACAGTTTTTAATTGTACTAGTTATCATTTGTAATGATATTTTCTTTATTTTCTTAATGTGTGGGTTTTGATTTTTTTGCATGTGTTTTTATTTTCAACTTTATGCAAATTTACACGCGTATCTGGTCAGCCCAGTAGTATATAAACAATGATTGTAGTTTCTGTGGGCTGACTCTGACGGTTGATTTGATTCCCTGTGTGGGTGTCACGATAGTCTTATTATTTTATTGCTCGTGGAACAATTTATAATGTTACTATATTTTTTAACGCATGATAAATAAACGGCATATTTTTTTAATGTTTGCTTTTTTCATTCACCATACTTGCCACTTTACGTTGAATTTCATATGAGACTGACAAAAACAGTAGACAGTAGCGCTCCAAACCGAACCAAAAAAAGCAAAACAAAAGCCAGACCAGTCAGAGCTAGAAGAGAATTTTACAAGAATCGGGAGTTATAATTTTTTAAGTTTTCTTAAATGTACTATTTTGCAATTTTAGAATTTTTCATAGCTTGTAGCTCGCCGTTAAACTAGATATTTTTCTGA
>CM063510.1:84653948-84658948 GCA_032207245.1 Pardosa pseudoannulata | reverse complement strand
TAACGTTAAGACCTTTATCATACATCAACCTGGAACGATGGCCGATAGGTAAGGCGCTGCTCTTCGATGCCTGAGTTCATGGGTTGAATCCCGCTGATGGCATAAATTTTCGTAGCCGTTCGGAATCGACTTTAAGCAATAAGCACCGGTTTCATTTTGCTGCACGTAGGCTAACTATGTGCAGAGAAATAGATCATAGGGCTCAAAACCAAACTATACCTCAACATTTAAGCTTAGAAAAATCAACAGTTTTAGATTATGATTAATTTTATCGATGAAAAATGCAGAGTTTTCTTGTGTAATAGGCAAAAATCTTAAACTAAATATTTTATTTCAAATTAACGTGTGTCTGGAGTGAACTAAAGTGGTAATTGTTGTCTGAAGAATAGAATCAGGAGTTGACACTAGAATCTTAACGAAAACCTTAATGTCACCCCTTAAAAACTAATAAACTATCCTTTTCTGTAGCTCTAAAAAACTGAATTCCTAAGTTATCCCAGTCCTTGTAACTGGCAAATGCCACTCCACAGAATCATAAAAAAGTTATATTATTTTTAATTACTTGACCTTAACATCATGGAATAAGCATGATTTGGAGAGGAGAATTAAGAGTTCAGTAATCAGGAATCTAAACGGAAACTTTTAATATTATTTCTTACACATCCCCTATATAATAATAGCCAAAGTTATCTGTCCGCCTGTCCTCGAATTTATGAAGCGGTTGGACCTGGAATGGATAGAGGCATCTATATTGGAATCTTGATAAGTTAGAGTTAGCAAAATTCAAAGCGTAAATTCAAAGCGTTCTTCTCGTAAACTATCCATCCGATTCTAAAATAAATTGGTCAAAATATGCTTCATATCACAGAGAATAATACTGTCTCTATAAAACGTTCGAAATCCCCAACTTCCCCCGTTTACGAGCGTTTATTGCCAGCATTTCAAGCCCTATTTTACCCGGTTTAGCACAGGTGATTAAATATATCACACAACAAGTAAGTAAAAATAACATTTTTTCTAGCGTTGTCAGGTCACATTCCTTTAACTATCTCATTTAATTATTTCTTATTTTAAATTATTTAAATATCGTCTGCATTTTTTTCATAGGTTTTACCCCTGAACTTAGATATCAAGTAAATAATTTTCTTTTATATTTGGCTTATTTAATAGATTAGGTACATATGTGATAATTTTAAATTTAATCATCGATTATTTTTTGTTGCAAGATAATTCTCTGCCAAAAAGCAAACCATTTTTTACCTGCCTCAAAGGGTACTTTAGAATTCTGAAAAATTAAAAATTTGACTGATCCCGTCATATGACGGGCTATATGCTAGTCGATGTAATATTCCTTTAGCTGCCATTCATATGTGAATTCCATGGCATTTACAGATCTTGTTTTATCTCAAATTTGACCTCACACCCACACTAATAAATTTCTATTACTTTAATTTTTTTTATCGTTTTTCTTATTACCTGTATATTTCCAAATATAAAAAAATTGTGCGCCCGGTATAATCGGAAAAAAGCCTTTTCCTGCAAAATAACTGTATTTAAACATCTTTTTTTATTTTTCCTTACCTTTAATAAGATGTAATTTTTATTTTAAAATAACATTATTTATTATTTTCACTCCACATTAAAATATTACTAGAAACCAAAACTTCTTTGGAAGAAAGACAAACTTGCAGGATTCTTTTTTGAAATAATTATGTCTCGTTTATGTATAGTAATTAATTAATTCAATAGAGGGGGCTTTTTATAACCATGCAATTTGTTTATTACCAAAGTTTGAAATTGAAATATTTTTTGATGAATTTACACAATCAGTTTTTCATGCACAGAAAAACAGACGAAAATCAAATGCAAAGCTGAATCACAAATAAAAAAATAATAATAACAATTTCTTAGTTTTAAATAATATTTTCTTTTAATATTTTCTTAATTTTAAAGAAAACTAACTATTTAAATATACATTTATAAAAAATAATAATCACTTAATTTACTCTATTTTGCTCCAATTTAAAAGTAAAAATAACATGTTTTGCATTTTTTTTCTAATGCTTAATAATTTATCATCTCGCATTTTATTTTCAAATATACAACTTTTTTCTCCTGTTCCTAATATTTTTTTTATCTTCATTTGCTGAGAGCTTGATGGCGTATCCAACAGAATAAAAAAAATGAAAGGTTTTTTCTCAACTGATTTTAATTACTAATTTATTTTTACTGTCAATTATTGACGAGAAAAACAGAGATAAAAAAAAACCTTTGAAAATTTTTTTAAACATTACTTTTTTATTCGTTTACTACTTTTAAGAAAAGCAAATAAAGATTTTTTTAACTAATCATTTTTATTTGTTACATCTTCACCTACGACAGTTTTTCATCCAGTTTTTTTTTTCTTCTCGCTGAAAATAAATAAATATGATGAGAAGCGCAAAACACTTCGTTTAATGACTGCTATGTCTCATGATAAAATAATTTGAGAGATAATTAGTTACTAACTTTAATTTTTTTGTTTTTGCAAAGGAGTAAAAGGGGGAGGAATAAGAATTGTCGAGAATTTCTTAATAAGGCTCCAGAGAATTAATTATAATTTTCTTAAATGATTCTGCCTGATTGAAGGCTTTCACGCATGTTATTTATGAAGAGTTTTTTTTTTACCTTACGTATTTTGTTTTTGTTCTTTTCGTGTTTTTTTTATTTGCCGTCATTATCAGTTTACTTCCTGGACTCCCCTGATAAATGAATTTCAAATTAAAAACGAAACACGCTGAATAAAATTAAAAAGTTAATTATAAAACTTACCAAATAAGGTTTTCTGCTATTATATGATAGTTATAATAGTATGTCGTTATTAATTGTTATTTATAACAGATATAATAAAAATTATAAATACCACTTCATAATTATATTATTTATAACATTAATACTTTAAAGACGATTAGTAATAAAAAAAATATAACAGATATAATAAAAATTATAAATACCATTTCATAATTATATTAATTATAACATTATTACTTTAAAGACGATTAATAATCATAAAATATAAAAGATATAATAAAGATTATAAATACCGATATTGCTTTGAATAATTATATACTTTAAAGAAGAAAAGTAATCATAAAATATACTAATAAAGATTATAAATACCAATTCATAAATATATTATTTACAGCATTGATACTTTAAAGATTTATATATACTTTATATACTTATAAACTTATATATACTTATATACTTATATATACTTTATTTATACATTATATACATCAAAGTAATCATATATTATACTATTTATAACAGATATAATAAAGATTATAAATACCAATTCATATTTATATTATTTATAGCATTAATACTTTAAAAAGTTATATATACTTTATATATACTTTATTTTATATACTATATACTTTAAAGTCATCATAAAATATACTATTTAGAACGTATATAATAAAGATTATAAATACCAATTAATAATTATATTATTTATAGCATTAATACTTTAAAGACGATTAGTAGTCATAAAATAAACTATTTATAACCGATGTAATAAAGATTATAAATACCAATTCATAATTATATTTTTTATAGCATTAATACTTTAAAGACCATTAGTAGTTATAAAATATACTATTTACAACAGATATAACAAATACCAGACAGATATAATAAATACCAATGTAATATAAATACCAATTCAAAATTGTATTATTCATATCATTAATACTTTAAAGACGTATAGTAATCCTAAAATATACTATTTATAACAGATATAATAAAGATTATAAATTCCATTGCATAATTATATTCTTTATAATATTAATACTTCAAAGAAGGTTAGTAGTTATAAAACATACTATTTATAATAGATATAATAAAGATTATAAATACTAATTCATAATTACATTATTTATAACATTAATACCTTAAAGACGATTAGTAATCATAAAATATACTATATGTAACAGATATAATAAAGATTATAAATAGAAATTTATAATTATATTTTTATAGCATTAATACTTTAAAGACGATTAGTAGTCATAAAATATACTATTTATAACAGATATAACAAATATAAAAAATATATAATAAATACCAATGTAATGTAAATACCAATTCATAATTTTATTATTCATATCATTAATATTTTAAAGACGTATAGTAATACTAAAATATACTATTTATAACAGATATAATAAAGATTATAAATTCCATTGCATAATTATATTCTCTATAGTATTAATACTTCAAAGACGGTTAGTAGTCATAAAATATACTATTTATAACAGATATAATAAAGATTATAAATACCAATTCATAATTATATTTTTATAGCATTAATACCTTAAAGACGATTAGTAATCATAAAATATACTATTTATGACAGATATAATAAAAATTATAAATAGCAATTTATAATTATATTTTATAGCATTAATACTTTAAAGACGATTAGTAGTCATAAAATATACTATTTATCACATAATTATATTCTTTAAATAATAACATAATTATAGCATAATTATATTCTTTAAATAATACTTCATTATTACTTAATTATATTCATAATAATACTTTAAAGACGGTTAGTAGTCATAAAATATACTATTTGTAATAGATATAATAAAGATTATAAATACCAATTCATAATTACATTATTTATAGCATTAATACTTTACAGACGAATAGTAGCCATAAATTATACTATTTATAACAGATATAACAAATACCAAATATATGTAATAAATACCAATTCATAATTGTATTATTCATATCATTAATATTTTAAAGAAGTATTGTAATCGTAAAATATACTATTTATACCAGATATAATAAAGATTATAAATTCCATTGCATACTTATATTCTTTATAGTGACTCTTTATAGTGAATACTTTAAAGACGATTAGTAGTCATAAAATATACTATGTGTAACAAATATAATAAAGATTATAAATACCAATTTATAATTATATTATTCATAGCATT
>CM063510.1:84621448-84648948 GCA_032207245.1 Pardosa pseudoannulata | reverse complement strand
AAGATAACTTGGCTATGGGTTGGTCTTATTTTTGCTTGGTGGAACCTTTAAAGAATGTCAAGTGCATATACGAAGATTAAGAAACTCAACTGTTAATCCGGCTCTATGTGAAGATGCATTGTCATGGTGAAGCATTAGTCCTCTAACATTCATTTCTTGTAGAATTTGTGGAAGACATTTAGTAGTATACCACTTTGCTGTTACTGTCTTCTGTCCTTCCAACTTGATGGCTTTGACTAATCCCGTACTTCTGAAGAAAATGGCATACATCACTTTTTTCAGTGCGAGTTGTCTTTTCACCATTGTCAGCGAGGAATCATCTTCAAAGACCCATACTTTTCTTTCTTGACGTGTTGGAACGTCAAAAAACGGTATGTACTTTTCATCACACGTTAAAATTTTAGAAATGATATGGTGTCCATCATCATTTAGCAATTTATGAGTTTCTTTACTGACTCTGACAGGCTTCCCTTTTTGGTGCTCAGATTATAGGGAACCCAAAGGTAAACTACTTTTTTCATATGTAATTCTTCATAAATAACTTTTTGTATGTATGTGGACCCGATGTTAAGTTTCTTCTGTATAATTTGATAGATACAGCGATTATCACCCATGAACATTTTTCGTATGGCAGACACATTATACGGGATTACTGCCGACGGCAACCTTCCTGTATGTCCTGTGTGTGTTATCTTCCTGAAGATAATTGCAACCTTGCTAAATTCTTTAAACCATCTGAATACAGTAGCACGAGCTGGAGATTCATCACCAACTGCTAATTGCAATCATTGAAAGCATACAGTAACCAGCATCATTTAGCAATTTATGAGTTTTTTTACTGATTCTGACACGCTCCCCTTTTTGGTGCTCAGTTAGATTATGAGGAACCTAATGGTAAACTACTTTTTTCATATGCAATTCTTCATTAATAATTTTTTGTATGTATGCGGACCCAATGTTAAGTTTCTTCTCTATAATTAGATAAATACAGCGATTATCATCCATGAACATTTTTCGTATGGCAAACACATTATACCGGATTACTGCCGACGGCAACCTTCCTGTATGTCCTGTGTGTGTTATCTTCCTGAAGATAATTGCAACCTTGCTAAATTCTTTAAACCATCTGAATACAGTAGCACGAGCTGGAGATTCATCACCAACTGCTAATTGCAATCATTGAAAGCATACAGTAACCAGCATCATTTAGCAATTTATGAGTTTTTTACTGATTCTGACACGCTCCCCTTTTTGGTGCTCAGTTAGATTATGAGGAACCTAATGGTAAACTACTTTTTTCATATGCAATTCTTCATTAATAATTTTTTGTATGTATGCGGACCCAATGTTAAGTTTCTTCTCTATAATTAGATAAATACAGCGATTATCATCCATGAACATTTTTCGTATGGCAAACACATTATACCGGATTACTGCCGACGGCAACCTTCCTGTATGTCCTGTGTGTGTTATCTCCCTGGAGATAATTGCAACCTTGCTAAATTCTTTAAACCTTCTGAATACAGTAGCACTAGCTGGAGATTCATCACCAACTGCTAATTGCAACCATTGAAAGCATACTTCTTGATTTAATCCTGCTTTAAAATCGTAGAAAATCATAGCGCGAAAATGTTCTCGCGCCAATTCCATTTTCTCTTCTGTTTAAAATTTATTCTACTCTAAACAAGTTAGAGTAAGTCAGTAAAATATCGTCTACTGTGTTAAAATATTTTGTATTTTAAAATTAAACCGATATTTGTTTTTTGTAAATTCTCATCTGCGCGTAACTCAAAAATTTCAGAGTAACCTTCCTATTATAGTTGAAGTTTTGGAGGACATTATTATACTGCTTTCGTACTGCGGTAATAACATGCATTCAGCTGAGTTCAACGGTTGAATGGACAACACCGACTGCAGTTGAATGCATATCATTACTAGAGTACATCATGCATTAATCATCACCATCAAATTACACACCTCCACGAGAGAGAACTATTAAACTCTATTCTCTACATTGTGTCTCTGTAGCAACGAACTAGTCACCCCTCGCTGTATTTCTTTTGACCTACAATTCTATATTATCAATGGTGACAGCTTTGGAACGTTTTTGCTACGTCCTTTCCTTCAATTTATATGAGTGTCTGTTAGATAACCAATCTTTTAATCTAAGGATGTTTTACTCTCAGATTGCATATTGAAAGAATTTTTTGGGGCGATTTCAAAAACTAGCTCTGTAAATGTTGACGCATGGCGTGGGAATTAGTATAAAGCCATGCAATCATGCGAACAAACATTCATACATACAAACAAATAGTCACTTTTTTATATAGAGAAATGAATATAAAAGCAAAAATTCATAATGCTTACATTATTTTTAGAATATCTTCAAATTAAACGTTAGCATAGTTTCCAATTTATAAAATTATATTTTTCCTCAAAATCAAGCATCTAAATGCAGTGGGTATATATTTTTATGTATAGCATAGTCTATATAATGTTAAACAATCAATATTTTTCTTACTAAGAATTTTTTACATTAAGTTTTCATACTGAAAAAATGCTTTTGATATTTTTAAAAAATAGCTCAGTAAATATTGATGCTTGTGTGACAAATCGTGGGGATTTGTATTATGTATACAAGCATACGAACAAACATGCTTGCATACATACAAATAGTCGCCTTTTTACAGAAAGAAAAGGTTAAAATATTAAAAATTCGTAATGCCTACTTAATATTTAAGAATGTATTCAAATTAACCGTTATTATAATTACCAGTTTAGAATTATTATTTTCTCTTCACCAAAATCAAACATTTAAATGCAACGGGTATAATTTAATTGGTTATATTCAGTTGCATAGCTCACGATATCTTCCTTACATTGTGTTATTTCTATTATACTATTTTCTGCTTATACATTCAATAAATGCAAACGATAAACATTCCTCTCAAATTTTTCGTAATAATTTGCAAAGGAAAAATGGCATCACTGAAAATGATGCCAATGTGTTGTGTGGGGATTTGTATACATACATAGAAACATATAAACAAACATGGCTACATACAAACAAATAGCCTTTTTTATGCAGAGAAAAGATTAAAATAGCAGACATTCGTAATGCCAGCTTAATATTTAGAATATCTTTAAATTAAACGTTAGTATAATTACCAGCTTAGAATTATTATTTTCTCTTCACAAAAATCAAACATTTAAATGCAACGGGTATAATTTAATTGTTCATATTCAGCTACATAGCCCATCATATCTTCCTTACATTGTGTTATTTTTATCATACCATTTTCTGCTTATACATTCAATAAATGCAAACGATAAACATTCCTCTCAAATTTTTCCTAATAATTTGCGAAAGAAAAATGGCATCATTGAAAATTACCCTCGTTTGCTCCACTAACTATAATTTAAGATGGCTTAAACAGATGGGTTTTGTTCTATATATCACATTTATATCCGATCCTAGGGGGTTGCATTTAAGTTCATTTCCAGATCAGTAATGAATGGGAACGCGAAACTAATTGTCATTGCAAGGGAGGAAAAAAACAAAGTACGTCTTTACTACCGCTAATTTAGTCTGAGTAACTTTCTAATTTATCTAAATTAAGGTTAGGTACCTTCAAACTGACGTACAACTATGCGTTTACGGTTGGCGTTGAGGTATGTTTATGTTCTGTAACGACATGATATAAAGTCAGAATGTCACAAAAGATACAAATGAAAGCCCATGACTTTCTCTTTTTGTGTTTTGGAACGTTGACGTGAATTTACTGCATTACTTTTTACGGTTGAGTTGTGGCAAATTTACGCAGTAAATAGTTAATGAGTTGTAAATGGGATTTTAAGTACTTCTTTACCACGGAACATTTTCTGTCATTTCTATATAAATTTTGTTTAATCAATCGGAAAAATATGAAATTTTCTGATAACGTGAATGCCAATTTAGTTTATATATTAAATGGTTTTATAGATATGCTGTAATTAAAAAAGGTTTGCATCAGGTAATCTGTTAAACAATTTCATAATTTACAGTTTGTAGGGTCTCAGAATAATTAAATTTTCGATTTTATTATTTTTTTTTCATTAAACTGCAGCCATTATTGCACATTTGAATACCTTTACTCTTGATATATCTCAAATTTGAAAGGAAAATTATGATTAATTAATCTTACTTCATTAGTTATGTTCATATTTTCAAATACTTTAGTCAATTTATATGATATACTAGATACATTTCCAAATAGACTCCTGATATTTTGTGTCTTTACATAAATGCATATGTCCGAAAGATTTTGAACGAATATTTTTTATATTCATTGAATAATGGAAACTTGATACACTCAAGAGCCAAAACATAATGACCACCCCTACAATTTGCAATGAACTCGCCTGGATGACGTGGAAGGCACGTGATCAGGTGGAAGTGGTATTTAACTTCTGCTGGAAGGTCTGAAGAATCATTCTTTTACTTAATTCTGTGTGTGATGGGAAATGCTGCGGGTCTAAGCGATTTTGATATAGGGCAGATTGTAATAGCTTGAAGACTCGGAACAAGTATTTTCGAAACTACACGACTCGTGGGTTGTTCGCAATCTATAGTTGTTAGTACTTATGCAAAGTGGATGAATGACGGTGAAACCAGCAGTAGACGACATGGTGTTCGACGTCCATACGCTATCAAAGAAAAAGGTCGTCGGAGATTGTCTCGCATGATGAAGCAAAACCGGAGCCAGACAGTGGTTCAGCTGACAACCCAGTACAATTCAGGGCCAAGTAGAACAGTATCGTAGCACACTGTTCAGCGGACTCTGTTGGATATTGGGCTACGAAGCAAACGTCCCACTCGTATGCCTTTGCTGACTAAGTGTGATCGCCAACTACGCCTACGCTGGGCCCGGGCACATCGCGACTGGTCCATGGATCAGTGGGAGAGAGTTACCTGGTCAGATAAATCACGGTTTGTCATTCATCACGCCGATGGCTGTGTCAGGATAAGCCGTCTTCCAGACGAACAGTTGCTCCCTCAATGTACAGTAGGTCTTACACAGGCCGGTAATGCTTTGATACTATGCTTTGGGAAACGTTCTCTTGGGCGTCTCTGGGATCCGTGGTTATGGTAGAACAGACCATGAATGCTACAGGGTATCTGAACATCATTGCAGACCAGTTGTACCCTTACATGTCCTCTATTTTTCCAGCTGGGAATGGAATGTTCCAACAGGACAACGCCCCGTGTCACAAGGCTAAATTTGTGTTGGAGTGGTTCCAGGAACATGATGCTGAATTCCAGTTAATGTCCTAGCTGCCTAACTCACCGGATCTCAATCCGATAGAACACATTTGGGATGTATGTATTTGACGAATATCTCGGATTTACGTAACCGCTGCTTAAACATCTGGTATAATCTGTCTCCAGCCATCTACCAAGGACTTTCTTCAAGGACTTTCAAGGACAATCTTTCTTATAAAAAAAAAGATACTTGTATGCTATACAGGTAAAATAATTACAATGGTTGACATTTTAATTAAATTTAATAAATATAAAATGAAATAAATGTGTATCAGTCTGCTAAGATAGAAAGGTTTAATATAACAAAGTATTTTACAAATCTGAACCAAACTGCTAACCTTAAAATTTGTCGTCTCATATGGAACTCTAATTTGTATGGCCCTAGGACAGCTCCTAACCAATTATTATGGAAAGTAGATTGCACAATGTATGCTTATTTTCCTTGTAGATAAAAAAAATTAATTACAGATTATAGATTTGAATGTGACACATTTTTCTCCAGAAATCCATAACACATAAATTCCACCTGCAACCAAACATTTGTACTTCTCTTCTTCCTAGTCTAATAGAATTTAACAGCATCCGTTTCTTTCTGTTGCTTCAAAAGCCCACCTGCCTCTGCGAAATATATCAAATAAATAGAGGCGAATAAAGACATTGATGCGTTTATTTCAAGCGGAGAGAACATCAAGTTGCCTATAATCACCTATTGAACTGCACGCTTACTCAGGTCTAACATATAATCACCACTTTCTCGGGATTTCTTCCTTGCCATCAGAGACAAATTACAGTTCATTCACACTTCGTATTACTACAATTACAGGCGCAGATGTTTTACTTCAATCACGTGAGGCATTTCTCGATCTCTATCGAAAGCTCACACGCTCCATTTCGTTTACACTCGTATACATGCTTAGGTTTTCAATATTCTTAATGAATGTTATTTCCTGAAACTACCGTGTATTATAGCCGTTATTAATTTATAATAACACTTGTTCACTTTTCAAAATATAAATATATAGAAAGATTTTAGTGCTTTTGATCACCTTGGATCATATTGGATCCATGATTTATGATTGATAGTTGGGAAATATAAATAGTAAGGAATAACACTAGTCAGCATAAAATGTTCTACGAGGAACAAAAATAGTATTTACTATATATAATTATATATTCTGTAACTAAGAAATTCTTATTTGAGATCTTAACCCCTTGCCAGTAGAATATATTTGTGAAAAATGTCCAATTCGTTTACACTGGTATCCATGCTTATGTTTTCAATATTCTTAATGAATGTTATTTTCTGAAACTTCCATGTATTATAACCGTTATTAATTTATAATAATACTCATTCAATTTTTAAAATATAAATGCATGGAAAGATTTTAGTGCTTTTGATCGCCTTGGATCATATTGGATCCATGATTTATGATTGATAGTTGGGAAATATAAATAGTAAGGAATAACACTAGTCAGCATAAAATGTTCTACGAGGAACAAAAATAGTATTTACTATATATAATTATATATTCTGTAACTAAGAAATTCTTATTTGAGATCTTAACCCCTTGCCAGTAGAATATATTTGTGAAAAATGTCTAATTCGTTTACACTGGTATCCATGCTTATGTTTTCAATATTCTTAATGAATGTTATTTTCTGAAACTTCCATGTATTATAGCCGTTAATAATTTATAATAATACTCATTCTATTTTTAAAATATAAATATATAGAAAGATTTTAGTGCTTTTGATCGCCTTGGATCATATTGGATCCATGATTTATGATTGATAGTTGGGAAATATAAATAGTAAGGAATAACACTAGTCAGCATAAAATGTTCTACGAGGAACAAAAATAGTATTTACTATATATAATTATATATTCTGTAACTAAGAAATTCTTATTTGAGATCTTAACCCCTTTAATGTGAAATATATTTGAGATAAATGTCCATTTCGTTTACACTGATATTCATGCTTATGTTTTCAATATTCTTAATGAATGTTATTTTCTTAAACTAAAGTGTATTATAGCCGTTATTAATTTATATTAACACTCCTTCATTTTTCAAAATATAAATATATGGAAAGATTTTAGTGCTTTTGATCGCCTTGGATCATACTGGATCCAAGATTTATGATTGATAGATGGGACATATAAACAGTAAGGAATAACACTAGCAGCATAAAATGGGCTACGAAATTGTTTTTATCAATGGAACAAACATAGTATTATTACTATATTATTTACTATATATAATAATATATGCTGTGAATAAGAAATTCTTATCTGAGATCTTAACCCCTTGCCTGTGAAATATATATGAGATAAATGTCCATTTCGTTTACACTGGTATTCTTGCTTATGTTTTCAATATTCTTAATGAATTTTTATTTCCTGAAACTACCGTGTATTATAGCCGTTATTAATTTATAATAACACTTGTTCACTTTTCAAAATATAAATATATAGAAAGATTTTAGTGCTTTTGATCACCTTGGATCATATTGGATCCATGATTTATGATTGATAGTTGGGAAATATAAATAGTAAGGAATAACACTAGTCAGCATAAAATGTTCTACGAGGAACAAAAATAGTATTTACTATATATAATTATATATTCTGTAACTAAGAAATTCTTATTTGAGATCTTAACCCCTTGCCTTTGGAGTATATTTGAGAAAAATGTCCATTTCGTTTACAATGGTATTCATGCTTATATTTTCAATATTCTTAATGAATGTTATTTCTTGAAACTACAGTGTATTATAGCCGTTATTAATTTATAATAACACTTGTTCACTTTTCAAAATATAAATATATAGAAAGATTTTAGTGCTTTTGATCGCCTTGGATCATATTGGATCCATGATTTATGATTGATAGTTGGGAAATATAAATAGTAAGGAATAACACTAGTCAGCATAAAATGTTCTACGAGGAACAAAAATAGTATTTACTATATATAATTATATATTCTGTAACTAAGAAATTCTTATTTGAGATCTTAACCCCTTGCCAGTAGAATATATTTGTGAAAAACGAGCAAAAAATGGGAAAAAAATTATCTTTAATTTTGTTCATTATTATTGATAATGTTTAATTATAAATAGTAAGGAATAACACTAGTCAGCATAAAATGTTCTACGAGGAACAAAAATAGTATTTACTATATATAATTATATATTCTGTAACTAAGAAATTCTTATTTGAGATCTTAACCCCTTGCCAGTAGAATATATTTGTGAAAAACGAGCAAAAAATGGGAAAAAATTATCTTTAATTTTGTTCATTATTATTGATAATTTTTAATATAAACAGTCAGGAATGAAAAGGTAGATTAAATTTATGCAAGACTTCTATAAAAAATGTACAAAAAGTTATGAAACGTAAAAATAAAAAACTATTTTTTAAAGCTAACAGATTTCGATCTCGGTAAATAATTTCAATATTTATAAATTTTAATTTATTTTCTTGAGTTAAAACATACTTGAACCATCAATAAAATATTAATATCAATCATTAAAAATTACCTTTGCATGTAAAAAAAATATATTTCTTTAAATTATAAATATTGGTTAATTTTCTAATTATAGTGTTTATTCTGGGAGTAAAAATATTTTCAAATAAAATAATTATATAACTTTTACAAATTACTCTACCTTTAATGAAAATTAATAAAAAAATTCTTATCAAGATTTTTTAATTATTTTAAAAGATATAATCTTTTTAAAAAGGATCAAAATTCTATTTAGAAATTTTCATAAAAAATTGGCTTTCTCTTTTTCAATATTTTTATACTCTTTTTAATTCATTTCCTGTTAGGAATCTAATAGTTAGCCTCTATTATAATCATACTCATATTTGCAAACGATGAAAAAATTAATTGAATTATTTCAAAGGTTGATAAAATTTTTATTTCTTCAATTTCTAGTTGCAGTTTAAAGATGTTTTCTTTTTATTTTAATTAATTATCTTTATGTTGTGTATAGCGACATATACCAGCAAGAAATGTAAAACATAAAATTGATTTTGACGAAAAAATGGTATATGCTAAATGTTCAAAAACAGATATACCATAATCAACTCAAACCCATGGTAAATTTCGAAAGTGCAGGGAGATGATTTTCCAATGCCACTGGCAAATACAGGTCCATATACCTTTATACCAATGCATGACTGCGAAGCTGCTACCATTTAGTATCACCCAGGAAGCACGTGTAGCTTAAGATACCAAAAATTAGATGTAGCTATAACCAATTTGTAAATTTGTGCTGTTCAATACAGACAAAATTAATAAAAGGTAATAAAATTAATTAATTAAAATTAGAAATCATTAATTAAATAAAAGTTAGAAAAACCTACTTAAAATCTAGAAAAAAAATTGAGTCTTGTTACATGCTTAAACTCGTGTAGTTCTTTCTGTTAACTGGTACGACGCACATTTCGTTAATATAAGTCGCTCTTAACACATTGTATGAGGGACATGTACTAGTACGTTTTCTGACGATTAATACTTGAGCGCGGGTCACGTACTAGTACGGGTTAGTGTAACAACATGGTTTGTTTGTGGGTACAAAAATAACGGTATATACAGGAAAACGAAGCCGAATGTTCTTGTCTACTACATAGATTCTGTAAAAATTTAGACAAATAAAAACTAGTTTTTACATTATTAGTTTTATGATTGTTCTTTTTATTTCTATAATGTAAAAATGTCTATATATGATATAATTCGAAAATATTAAAACTATATACTACTATTTCTATTAGAGTTTTCATATTTACGATACTATTATAAATTTATCCACTAAAAAATATATTTTTTGTTTACAAAAATCTTATGGTTGTTATTTACATATTTCTATTTATATATTTGTTTATATATTTCAATATAAAATAAGAAAAGTTGGTTAAAAAATTAAATAATTTTCGATCTATTGAGATTTAACTGAATAACTAAATTTATGAGCGAAACGCCCGCTCCCGGTACCATTCCGATGCGAAATGGACCTGCACACATTGTGTTAATAAATTTACAAATCATGACAGGCCGCTCACATTTCTTAGTTTGGTTTGGTGCACTATTTGTCTATTTTTTGCTAGACAAGGAGTTATGATACCAGAAGCTACTGTCTAAAACTGATTATAAACGGCAACGAAAATTCATGCCACGGTGAGATTGAAATTCACGAAAAGCAGCAACTTACTCACTAGGCCATGATCCGACTGTCATCTACTTTTTATAAAACTAAAGTTATATCATTTTGACATGCCACAGACTGTCCTCTATTTTAGTCCTCCCCAAAAAAGAGCCATACAACTATCGAATCAGCAGAGAGTTGTTTTTCGTACCGGAATATGTGTGTTTGAATCTCACTGCTGATATGGACCCACATAACACACAAGTTCCATAAGACATCCCGTCGACTTCCAAAATGTCTATATTTTGACATAGACACTAATACGACGTCCTTTTGAAGTCCATAAATCGATGTTGTATGGAATATGAACCATAGAACGTCCTCACGACAGCCATCAAAAGACAGAAAGCCACGCAACGTCTTTGAGACAGCTGAAGTTTTGTAGTCCTTAAACGAACGTTATGGTGATGTCCAAATGTCGACTTGCTTGAAGCCGTTTGCAATTGCCTTTAAGGGGGCATTTCGTTATCTAGTTAAATTGCATTATTACGACTTCTTATTTCAATTCTTTATAAAATAAAAATATCTGATTCTTTTAAAATGAATTTGCGAATGAAAATTCCCATTGTCCCTGGTGTGGAACTTTTAGCTCCCATGACACAAGTCCAAGGTTCGATCGTCGGGGGGCCCCCCCCCCCCTGGAGAGGTGAAGAATTGGTGGGGGGGGGGGGGGGGGGGGGGGGGGGGGGGGGGGGGGGGGGGGGAAAAGGGGGGGGGGGGGGGGATGGTGGAAAAAAAAAAAAATTGAACTCTCGCAGAGTTCAGAGTAGTAAATTTGAAATGTAAATTCTATATTTCTATACATTCTATATTTCTATATTCAATATTTCTTTCCTATATTTCTATACATCAATATTACAAAGGAAGATTTTCAAATAAATCCATTAACAAAATAGATTATTTATAGACGTCCGGGTTGATGCAAAAGTTCATAAATAGAACTGGAAAAGTTATAAATTACTGTCTTGGTCAGAAAGTGCAGGTGATATACATTACAATACATGAAGACTGTCAAAAAGACATATAACTTTGTATTAGCTACTTACGGTAAACTACGGTATCTACGGTATTGCTTTCGAGTTGAAAATGAAAATAACGTTTAAAATAACCTCATAATAAAAATATTTCTTTTATTTTTGCATACTGCTTACACATTTAAAAAATATAAGAATAAAGAGAGGCAGACAACTCTGAGATCTCAAAAGAAGGAACACTAAACAGGAAAAAAAGGATTATTCTTCAAACGATTTGCAGTAGACAGTGTTGATCTATGACTAAATTTTGTCCAAATGCTTACATAATAAACAGATATACATATACATTTATATATATATATATATATATATATAATATATATATATATATATATATATATATATATGGGGGGGGGAGATTTATTCCCACGGTGGAAAAGATGCACAGCTTAACTAACACAACTTATTTAATGAAAACTATTTACAAATTATATGGTGTCTAGGGACAACTAAAATGAAACTTGACATCAGTGCCGGTCTATCATAACATCAGCGCCCGTCTTGCCGATCAATCGGTCATAGAGAAGTGCCGTCTGCACTCGGTACCGTCCAAATCATGTCATGCCTCCGTCAATGTCGGCGTTCCACTCGGGGAGGGTTGTTGCCATACCGTAAAAATAGAACTTTGCTTGCTCGATGCGCGCATCGAAACTGGCGTTCGATGTCAGCCAGGCTACCATATATATATATATATATATATATATATATATATATGTGTGTGTGTGTGTGTGTGTGTGTGTGTGTGTGTGTGTGTGTGTGTGTGTGTAAAGAGAGACAGTGAGGGATAAGTAGACACATAAATAGGTAGTTATATAGGTAAATACATAAGCAGATAGGTAAATAATTAGATGTATAGATAAGTACATAAGTAGATAGATAAGTAGATAGATATATAGATAAATGCATAAGTACAGAGACATATATATAATTAGATATATAAATACATAAGTAGATGTATAGATAGATGAGTAAATAGATATATAGATAAATGCCTAAGTATATATACATATAAATAGATATATAGATAAATAGATAGATAGATATAATTAGATATGTAGTTAAATAGATAGATAATCAATCTATTAGATACATATAAATAATTATTTCCCTTGTTTAATCTTTAAAAACTATCTGTTCCAATATGTCTTCGACTGGCAATGACCATTACCTACTGATACCAGTCAGGTTAAATGTAGATAGATTTTTATATGGATTACATTTTTCCACGATTTTAAAGAATCTCCATCCGAAACATTATTTACCTAGAGCAAAAACAGTAGAACAATATTTGTCAATGAAACAAATACAATTTTTCTGTGAGAATTATAATTCTGATTCTTATCTCCTAGCATATAACTAGTCAAATAGTTTCATTAAATATATTGAATATTTAGAAATTCTCGCATGGTTTGAGTGAAAAGATGGTTCGGTGCTTCTGAAGCTTCACTCTGTGAAAGGTAGCGCTAATGTTCACTCTTCCCACACAATGTCCAAATCAATTTTTTTAACATTACTCTGGGTTAAAAAAAACTCTTGGATCAATATAAAAAATCCAATATTACCTGTAGGAGAAAGATTAAAAAAACAATTTATAAAAAATCTTGGCAATTTGAAAATCTCACAAATGAATAATTCGCCAAATTTTGAATACTACTATTTTTCGGTTAATAGTACCTGCATAATAACCTAAATCATGTCTTCGCGACCAATAAAAAAACTACTCATTAATTATCAAAAAGCAACATAATTTGCTTTAAAAAATGTCCCTTTTATAACTCTCGTTGAGAAAAAAAATTAAAAATCTAGAAACTAATTAATTGATTAATTCCTTTAAAATTATTTTATCATGAGACATGCAAGCCATTAAATGAAATGCTTTGCCAGTTTTAATAATTATCGACTGCTGGTCAGAGAAAAAAATAAAGAATTTTAAAAAACTCTCGAAGGTACATAATGAGAGAACTATAAAGAGGTTGCAAAAAACTTCATTTGCTCTTCCTTCAAGCGGTTAAAAAAAGCTCGGTAAAAAAGCACTTCTTAAACGTTTTTTTTTGTGTGTGTGTCGTTAAATTTTTACAGTGTCTCTTGAGCTCCCAGACTCTTCAGCTGAAGGAAATGAAAAAGTAAAATCAATAGGGAAATGTGTTCTAGCATTTTAATAATCAAACCCAACGTAAATTAGCGTAAACGTGAAATATAAAAAAATGGAAAAGAGGTTAAAAACTTTAACTGCTTTCGAGATGCAAGCAAACCGTAGTAATCAAAGATTTGTAGAGCTGTTGAAAATTTTGGGTAAATACCCAAATGATTGCGTTTTTTTTTTCTTTTATCTCTTTTCTTATTACTATATACTTTGAAGTAATTTATAATCGATTTATGGCTTTTTTTTTGTTTGTGTTTTTGCATTTTCTTGCTGAAATTCTTATACGGAAGAAATGGATGTTAATTGAGATGACTGAAGTTTTTATAACTCTCCGTTACTTTGACAGAGGTACACGAAATGCGTTTCATGAAAGAAATTGCATTTGACTCCATAAGAAAATATATTTATAATGAAGTAGTTATATTACAGTAAAAGATGTTTTTTGATTATTTTGGAAGTTACCGGCTAACTGGTTTCTTTCATAAAAGCTAATTGTTTGAAAATATAAATTGGTATCCAAATACAAATGTATGAGATTAGTATACACGTAAACACATACACATGCACATACAGACACTCTGTATGCGTAAGATTTCTGTCTCATTATTAAGGAAAGAGAGTTCATCTTGACTTCAATGCAGTCGGCCTATTCTGAGACATCTTGAAACAAACACAAAAGAAAATTTAGGATCAAAAGGAACAGAGTTTATTGAAGCAACATCTCTCACACACTGAAATAAAACTCAATACTTCTTATAATCTTATCACATATATGTATGTTTGCATATGTATGTATATATATATACACTGGCATCCTAAATTAAACTTACAAATATAAAAAAATTATATATTTTGACAAAAAAATGGGTTTAATTCATGAAAATTTGACATATTAATAACTCATGCTGTAAGGCACGAAATGGTTAAATAAATTTAAGAGGAACAACATTGATCAAAAGGATAGGCCATTGTTGTTACTTCGTACTTCACAAGAGTCACATCGAGCACTTATACTATAAATGAGGCAAATAATCAAGAATTTTGGTAATAATTACCATTCTTCCAAAATGGATACGTCTGAAGAATTGCAAAAAATGTGCCTTTAATTTTAGGCACAAGTATGTGTATATATCTATATATATGTGTGTGTGTAAGTATGTAACCGAACGAAAGTTTCTTACTGTCTTACTCTTGAAGGATAATTTTAGGATGAAGGATTGCAAAAAGTTGTTAATTTTGGACAGTGTATATATATATGTGTAGACCGACCAAAAGTTTCTTACAGTTTTACTCTTGAAAGATAATTTTACGTCTTGAAGAGAGTTGTCTATATGCAATAAGTCTTCTTGGAGCATCCCCAAGGGGCTATAGAAATGAAGTCTGGAGATCTACCTCCCTGGCCATACCATACTGTGAATATCCTTTTCAATCAGATATCTGTCGACAAATGTAACTCTGAATCGTCTCTCTGGGTCGTTCTCAGGAAACCGATTTTTTCCCTCAGCTCAACAAAAAAGTCACACGTAAAATTTGATAATCTTATCCCTATAACGCTTTGTTGTTACTGCAACAACAGAGAAAACATCGAGTGGAATATATCCGTCCTACATTATCCTAGTCCTTAGAAGAATACTAGTGTCACCGAAGTAATTGATTTCTCTGATGTTTGCAGAATAATTCCAGTTTAGGTTATCTCTAGAAAAAACTCATCGGAAATCGCGTTGTGTGTTGAAACACTTCTCATTACTTTACGAGGAAGTGTTGCCAATCCTCTTCTGATCTGCCTACTCTCTTATTAATACTGTCAATCATGTATGATATATCTTAAAACGACAATTAGAAGAAATTCTACGAATCATCAAGCTACGTTCCAAAACTAAAAGGAGCTTTCAGCAACGAATTCTTGAATTCTTTGGAACCATAAATATTTTAAAATCTCTTAGTAAATATAGTAAATCTTTGTAAAACTTGTGTTGCTGTCAAAATCGACTACATACTTTATTTGGAATGTAAAATCACTTTTTTTATTGTTTCACTGCAGTGTAAACTATCTGATGTACATTTTTCTTCAAATACTTTTAGATAATAAAAGTTATTATCATTTTCTTTTTTCAATGTTTTAAATCTGTTATAATCTGTCCGTATTGCACCTGCATAAGACAAGCCCTACCATTCGTTTTAAATTTCATCAAATATTCCCATGAATATGGAAATATGGTTATATATACATATCCTATATTTAAACATGTATATATTATTTGAGTGGTGGTATTAATTACTATTGACTGTTGAAAGTGTCTGTATATTCAAGTTCTAACTCCTATCCTATATTAATGGAGCAGGATGTTCCAATTGCTGTATTTCATAACGACATCCTGGAAAGTAAAACAAAAATCATTTCTAAAATAGTGATCACGTGATAAAATGAGTTGTGATGTGTATGAATACTTGGTTGCCCACACATGGAATTTGTGGGAATTAATTACAAAATAATCACGGCAAAGGATGAAAGACAAAGATTGTATACGAATTAAATATACTGCATTAAAGTTTAAAGATTTTTAAAGAATATATGTAAACATTACTTTGTTTGGAAAATTATTTTCCTACTTTTATTTTTATATAGAAATGTATGACCGCAAGTGACACTGCAAAGCACATTTATGAGAAATAAGAAATGTAACGAACTACAAAAATGCATATAGACAGTGTTGGTAAAAAAGTGTGATGTTTACAAAGATTATTTAAATTCACGTCCACCAACAGTGATATATGCTTAATAGCTAGTGATGGTTCTAGCTTAATTGAATAATATGCTGGCGACAAAAATCAATGGAGGTTACGATACCACACCTAAATATTTTAAATTCATTAAAGTTATTATAAATCACATTGCTGCATAGATTTGCGGAAAGATTAAAAAAGTCCATACTCTAAAATACATCTACCTATTATTAATGTAAGGCTATTTACGACCCAATATTGGTAGCGTTGGCTACATTCGAGAAAGACATAATAGCGAAGATGGAACTGCATAGTTCCAGAAAGATCGAATGATTTTGTCTTTGAAAATAAAAAAACACAAATTATTTATCATTTGCATATTCTTTTTTTAGGTATACAGCATATTTTCTCCCTATTTAATGCATTACAGTACTAATGTGTGCAGGGTGAAGTCGTATTTAAAGAAGTGTCAACAAAAATTGTGATATTGGTTGATTGATTGCGCACATCAAAGGTATTGTGGTATAAAGGTATATTGTGGCCATGTTCGTATATCACACGTATTGTGCACGCATTAGTATATACCACATATTGCGAATATCATTGAAGTTTTCTGTCGACCCACAATACTGAAAATATTCGGTTGCGAGTGACGATCGGAAAGTTGAGCATAATTCTTAGAGAAGCATACGATAGAGTGACCATCCATGACGCCATGACTCCCAGTGACGTCCGGGTACTAGTATGAGCCAATCAAATAGTCGTAGACAATACTCGCGGTCACATTCAAATGGAATTATAGTTGGTATATATGAGGTCGTGATGTGCAAATGTCCTCAGTTGGCCACACATGGAAAATGTGAATATTAAATAATTCTTTGTTTCATCCGTAGGTAACACAGAAGCTGTGAAGTCCGTCTGAAGTGCACAATACTGCAAAATCCACTGGAAGAAGTTCAAGAGCAGAAGGTATTCTGCCATATTTAAAGATTGTACTTCGCTGGAGTGTAAGCGATTTTAAATAACACAGCCTAAATTAGGGGTGGGCATTAGATTTATAGCAATCGATGCAATGCAACGTAGACGTTTGGTTTGACTGCAGACCCACATACTAAAAGAACATATTCGTGGAACACCTGCCCACTAGACTGTAGAATCGGCTTATCATAATGGATTCGAAAGAATTTAAAGCACGTAGTTCAGAACCTAAAAATAATTTTTGGAATCTAATAGACGACGTAAAGTACCTATTTTAAAAAGTTGTATTTTATTTAACATTTTTTTGGCTCTACCTACCTGTGTGATTCTGCATTTTCAACTTTGAATAAAATTAAGACCACATATCGTTCCCGACTCACAGACTACTACATAAAATCCAATGTAAGATTAGCAATTAGCAATTATTTACCCAGATATTTAAGATTGATGGACAATATGCAGACTAAGCTTTCTATTGACTATAATTACAAGAACTTACTTTATATGAAAATGATTTATTTTTCATGCATATTTAATTGTTTGATTACAAATACATCATTTAATATTATTATATTTTTGGCTATTATGTATCTTTGATATCTATATTATGTTTGCATCTTTGGTTTTAAAAGTGTTTTTTTATTGTAATTATGTAGGTCAGTACATATTCCGTATTTATTATCAAGTTGTCATATATACTGTAACCTTTTATTTTTAAGATCACCCCACTAACGCAACTGGGTGGGCACAACACTTTGAAAAATTATAAGTAGCCTGTACCCTGGAATAGTTCTCCCATCACTGCTGTAAATCAAGTTATTATGTATACTGTAGCCTTTTATTTTTAAGATCACTCCACTTGCGCAACTGGTGGGCACAACACGTTGAAAAATTATAAGTAGCCTGTACCCTGGAATAGTTCTCCCATCACTGCTGTAAATCAAGTTATTATATATGCTGTAGCCTTTTATTTTCAAGATCCCCACACTTGCGCCACTGGGTGGGATACAACACCTTGAAAAAATCAGAAGTAGCTTGTACCCTGGAATAGTTCTCCCATCACTGCTGTAAATCAAGTTATTATATATATTGTAGCCTTTTATTTTCAAGATCCCCACACTTGCGCCACTAGGTGGGATACAACACCTTGAAAAAATCAGAAGTAGCTTGTACCCTGGAATAGTTCTCTCATCACTGCTCTAAATTAAGTTATTATATATACTGTAGCCTTTTATTTTTAAGATCACCCCACTTGCGCAACTGGGTGGGCACAACACGTTGAAAAATTATAAGTAGCCTGTACCCTGGAATAGTTCTCCCATCACTGCTGTAAATCAAGTTATTATATATGCTGTAGCCTTTTATTTTCAAGATCCCCACACTTGCGCCACTGGGTGGGATACAACACCTTGAAAAAATCAGAAGTAGCCTGTACCCTGGAATAGTTCTCTCATCACTGCTCTAAATCAAGTTATTATATATACTGTAGCCTTTTATTTTCAAGATCCCCACACTTGCGCAACTGGGTGGGCACAACATCTTGAAAAAATTATAAGTAGCCTGTACCCTGGAATAGTTCTCCCATCACTGCTGTAAATCAAGTTATTATATATGCTGTAGCCTTTTATTTTCAAGATCCCCACACTTGCGCCACTAGGTGGGATACAACACCTTGAAAAAATCAGAAGTAGCTTGTACCCTGGAATAGTTCTCTCATCACTGCTCTAAATTAAGTTATTATATATACTGTAGCCTTTTATTTTTAAGATCACCCCACTTGCGCAACTGGGTGGTCACAACATCTTGAAAAAATTATAAGTAGCCTGTACCCTGGAATAGTTCTCCCATCACTGCTGTAAATCAAGTTATTATATATGCTGTAGCCTATTATTTTTAAGATCACCCCACTTGCGCAACTGGGTGGGCACAACACCTTGAAAAAATTATAAGTAGCTTGTACCCTGGAATAGTTCTCCCATCACTGCTGTAAATCAAGTTATTATATATACTGTAGCCTTTTATTTTCAAGATCCCCACACTTGCGCAACTGGGTGGGCACAACATCTTGAAAAAATTATAAGTAGCCTGTACCCTGGAATAGTTCTCCCATCACTGCTCTAAATAACCTGCTAAAGCACACCTGTATTATTTACAGTAGCAAACAAGTGTGTGCACTATAAAAGACAAAACAACAAAACTGTATGAGTGACCCTTATAAATATGAATTACCAGTATATTCATAACTTATCCCAATACATAGTAGATTATTATTACCTTTACATGAATGATCACAACAAGGGATAAAAAGTATAGAAAAATTATGAATAATATATTTAAATATATTTAAATAGGTATCCTACAAAAAAATAGTAAAATACACCCAAAAACTGCATTCTTTTTGCTTTCTTATTAGTCAATTCATTTATATCTGATAATTTTAAACTTTAAATAATTTCATTCAACTGCTAATATTGCTATTTAAAAATATAGGTAAACCTAAATTTCTAGCCCATTTTACCTCATTTGGTATTAAAATTATACATAACTTACGATTTATTTTTTTATTTCTAAACAGTTTTTATATTTTTCCTAAGCGACCCGACAGACGTTGTCCTGTTTTAACGCCGTAAATCCAAAAATTGTAAAATGTTTTCAAATAAATTATAAATTGGATCATTTTGATGAAAAAGTAAGGAAAAAATTATTTTAAAAATGCTTGACGCCTCTACGATTATAGTCATCACAAACGTAATTAGATTAAATTAAAAATCCCACATCGCCTCTACGGTATTCAATCCTGGGACTTCTTGTACTGAAGTCCGTTGCGCTGACACACAGATGCGTTGGCAGTGAAGGGTCTCAAGCGGCATTATAATAATCTCAATAAGTTCTAGATTTTTGATAAAAGAAAACAATATTTACTGAATCAAATTGGAAATCTAAACCATTCTCGAATCAGCTTGATTACATACACAAAATTTTATCAAAATCAATCCAGCCGTTTAGGAAGAGTTCAATTACAAACACACAGATAAAAGAATGGTTTGTTGGGAATACTACGAAGTACTTTTTTGCAACACGAGGGCTAATGAAACCAGGACCTACAGCTTAAAGCCGATTTCGAACGGCTACAAACACCCATACCACAATGGGACTCGAACCCACGAACTACGGTTCTGAAGGTCAGTGCCCTAACCATTCAGCCATCTTTCGGCATCACAGACGGAAGAATTTCATATATAAAGATTGGACCCTTCTGGAAATTTCAGTAAGAATTGATCGAAAAAAAATTAATAAAATGCAAATTTATCTCTTTTTAAATAACAAAATATCTGATTAAGTTTTCATTAAAAGTTAACCCTGATCTGTAACACTAATTTTGCCAAGAAATAGAGAGATAAAAATAGATTTTCTTACTCAATATTTTCAGTAACTAAATAATCTGAATGAATATTTTCCCACTTTCTAAAACGAAATTTCTGTAAGAAAATTATAATGTTATTTATACCATCGACCACACTATAAATTTTACCTCATGAGTGCATGAACGCTCTTCACGTGGCAATACTAGACATTAATCTCAATCTACGTACATATAGTCTAAATGACATTAGGAGGGAAATGCGACTTACCTTCAGCATGATAAAAAATCAGCGTGAAGCCCATTTGGAGATCATAGGATCCCAAAATACAGATGAAACCTTAATACACTGCAGATGTTCTTTTTACCTTGAAGAACTTCTAGGAAACGCTCATATCATAGCATCAATACGACATGTGGAATAATCCCCTTTAATTCCCTTACATAATCGTAATACCTTTCACTGCTCTTCTAAGGCAGGGTTTTCAACTTTAACCATTTTAAATACTGCTACAATAAGACAGCATAACATAGACATGTTCTTCATATAGGAACGGCAAAACAGTAAAGCAGCTAATTTTTAGAAATGTATCCCGTCTCTGGTCTGTATGATTTTATTTATTTTCTGAATATAGGCATTATTTTCTTTAGGTTTGACAATAATACCTATCTAGTCAAAAAAGCATTCAAAATCTTTTTTGTGCAATACTAAATAGAGGTGCAGTTTACTTAAAAACTGACCGTATGGTTTTTCTTTGCATAATCAAATAGTCCTATGCACGTATACAGTTAGATAAAGAAATATGTTATCATATATATTATGAGTATAGCATTTTTACGCTCCCCTCCATTATAAATTTTTTTTAATATATATAGAGAGAGATAGATAGATAGATAGATAGATAGACAGATAGACAGATAGATAGATAGACAGCTAGATAGATAGATAGATATAGATAATATACATAAAATACTATAAAAACAGATAAAACAGAAAAAAATAGAATCCCAAAGATAGACCCAAAACAACCATTGAAATGATGTTTCGAAATGACTGGAGGCAGTTGAGACCCTTCCCCTTCTGGTTAAATTTTAACTAGAGGGGGATCTCAACTCCCCCCCATTCATTTCGAAACATCATTTCACTGGTTGTTTTTTGGTCTATCTTTGAGATCCTATTTTTTCGGTTTTATCTATTTGCATTGAACTTCATACATTTGGATGTTTTTAATTGCTGCATAGCGCATTGAAGCATTTAAAATTGTATTATCTTTTAATTTATTACGTTAGGATTTTTTTAATCTATATATATATATATATATATATATATATATATATATATATATGTATGTATATATATATATATATATATATATATATATATATATATATACACATATATATATACAGATATATATATATACATATATATACATATATATATATATATATATATATATATATATATATATATATATACATATATATACATATATATACATATACATATATATATACATATATATATATATATATATATATATATATATATATATATATATATACATATATATATATATATATATATATATATATATATATATATACATATATATATATATATATATATATATATATATATATATATACATATATATAAGGGAAAACCGCTTTATTATTTTCCTCAGCCCGGGCATACTAGGCTGCCAAGAAACCCGTTAAACTTCTGCCATAAATAAATGCATCATTCGTCGTGGCCGAACGTTTATTTTTATTTCATCTCATCAATATTAGAACAAAATCAAGAGAAAATCTGAACCGGACAGTGTCAGAATACTCTCTGCATAGATCTCGAATCGCCAAATTTGAGCGAGAGAGAACCAAGTACCACGTAGAGTTTAAGTGTGATGGGAAAATGCTGAGACTCAATGAAAAAATGCAAAGACTCAATGAGAAATGCTCAAAGATCTCATGATTTGGGTCCTGAGCGCTGAGTATACAATACCTGGCCTGATAAACAAACCACAAAAATGATTATTTACTAGTAAGTTAGGTAAAAGTTCAGTCTGTATGACTTGAGGCAGTCAAGTTTCTACAAATTTTCTAGCAACTGTAATATCAGGCGAACAAAAGTAACAGCTCTATTCTTAACTCAAAGATTTAAGACGCTAAGTTTTAACGTCAGTGTTAAAGGACTTAACTTGCTGACACTAGCCCTAGGTTTTTTGGGTTAGATTTTTTAATATATATATATATATATATATATATATATATATATATATATATATATATATATATACATACATATACATATATACATATATACATACCTACATACATACGTACCTATATATATATACGTACATATATATATGTGTGTGTGTGTGTGCGTGCGTGTAATGAAAGAGAAAATAATACCTTAAATGTAAAAATATATTCTTAGAAAAAACTAATTTTAAGAAAATTTTAATTTAAGACAATGCAGTTTGTTTATTGTATACCTCTAATTAATTTCGTGAACCTAAATATAAATTTTATATATGTATATATAGGATATATGTTATATATATATATATATATATATATATATATATATATATATATATATATTTATACATATATATATATGTGTGTGTGTGTGTGTGTGTGTATAAAGAAAGAGAAAAGAATACATAAAATATAAAACTATATTCTTAGAAAAAACTAATTTCAAGAAAATTTTAATTTGAGACAATGCAATTCATTCATTGTATACCTCTAATTAATTTCGTGAATCTAAATAGAAAGAAAACATGAAGTAAATATTTAAAAATAGCTCTAAATCTACTGAAATTACACTAAAGTGTGACAAAGAGTAAAATAAACAAATTGCAGAAAAGATAATTTTTCAATTAAATGTCTTAAGTTATGTAAATATTCTATAAATGGAAAGAAAAAAAAACAAGAAACTATTTTAAAAAGATAATATAGCTAAATAACAAAGGACACAAAGCAAGAGTTAGAAATTAACCACCTTTAATTAAATAACTTGAAAAAACACAAATGAATTCTGAATGTTTTAGGATAATTACAAAAGTAAAGAGCCTTTCTCTTTATTCAGTCTTGCGATATTGCTGGGCAGTGTAAATAAATTGACGCAATTTTCACATGATTTAAACTCATGTGAATTTTGTTTATCTTTTCCAAAAGAAGTAAATCAGATTCAGTTCTTCAAGCCTTAAAGTATTTCTGTTCAAGTGAACGAAAAGATATTTTCAATACCATCTCATTATATAGCAATAGGAACGAGTCAATGAGCTACTTTTTTAACTCATAATCATGTATTTCTGTGATCCGAAGTACCTCAGTCGCTTGAGGCAACGATCTTGTAACAGACAGGTTACGGATTCGGATCCTGAGCTGGCCTAATATCCACCGTTTTCGTTAACCCCTTCCCTGTTTTGCCCGTACGTCGTACGGGCACTGCTTTCGGGCCTTTACTGATTTGCCCGTACGGCGTACGGGCAATCTGATTTCAATTTCGCTTGAATTGTCAGCAGTATTTTTTCCAATTTTAGTAACAAATTATTCGTGTAGTTGTCCAGTAAATGAGAGTCCAATAAATGATAGTTTGCAGTTTATTGTATTTTCTACTCTAATTGGTTCAAAAGCGTGGGTTTTTTCGCATGTTTTGTATCAGAAGACGAATTGTTATCTTTCAGTGTATAGCTTTCTGGTTATATTTTACTAACCGCCTGATAATTGTATTGATGTAAGAGTTGAATAATATATTTTTACTTTTAAATAATGGATAATTCAGAGCGTATGGAGCAAATTTCTTGTGATTCGAACTGTGACTCGGAATCAGAAACTGAAATATCTGTAAATGATTAGCGAAAGTTTACTAGATGACCTGGATAGTACTGACTCTGATACAGATGGAATAGTACAGATGGAATCAGTCAAGCAAGACAATTTTTTTTAAATTAATTGTGATAATCCTTCGGATCCGCCTCCTAAATTTGCTTTCACTGGAATTCCAAAAATTAACTTGGATATCGATGAGACCAAAGATACACTTCAGTTCTATGATACTTTTATAGAAAGAAAAAAAGTTGTGATAAATGCTTAAAAATATTAGAAATGTTAATTTTAATAACATATCTTTGCTTAAAAATGTAAAATGAACAAAAAATGCAATAAAAAATATGACATTTTTCTGAACGAATGAAACTGTCAAAGTGTTAAAAGTGACTGGGGAGCGTAAAATAAGGTCGTGATCACATTGTCCTCCAAATTCTAAAATGATACCTATGGGAAAGGCAGGCAGAGCTTGAGGGTCATGTAATTTGTCCTTGCTTCTAAATTAGAAGGTAAAATTGAGCTAAGATGCTCTTACAGCTTAGTGGTGTTCTTCAAACGACTTCGTCTTCATTTGTGTGGCCTCTGTCCCACGTGCTTGGCCCGGCTAAGTGACATTGGCAACTCGCTCAGTCGGCAAAGGCAACGCTCTCGTAACTGGAGAGTTGCAGGTTCGGAACCCGAGCCAGCTTAAGATCCGACATGTTCGTTAAAGGTGACTGGGGCACGTCAAATAGGTCCGTGGTCACAGTGTCCTCCAAGTTCTCAATCAATACCTCTGGGGGTGGCAGACCAAGCCTATGGGTCTTTTGCTTGGTCCCTGCTTCAAAATTACGAGGACACAGTTGAGCATAAGTCGTACTTTGACCATTATGGTGCTCCTTAAAAACGAAAGGCGTACCTCTTTGCCTTAATACGAGTAGCCTTTGGGTCAATCATGTTTAGTTTGATCAAGTGGCAAAAGACAGACAACAATGTCTTTTTAACTGAAGACTCAGAGGTAAAAATTTATAACCAACATTATTGTAGCTTAGAGATGAGCAAATTTATATTTTCATAAACCATTTACTTTAATTTATTTCTAATTGGCGAATGGAATTCTATTAGTATTTAATTAATTTGGAGTTTTATTTAAAATTTCCTTGAATTCTATTTTATACGGTAGGTTCTTGAAAGAAATTGAAAGTTTATGGTTTTTATCAGAACGCCTACTTTGGAAAAATGTTTAGTTTTTTATTTATGCTAATTTGTTTATCTCAAATTTTAATGTATTTTTAATAATATTTAGTTATTTTTATAGATTTCTTTAGTTTATGAATTTATGAGGGAATTATTTTTAAAAGCTATTTACCTTTTTGATTGGGAGACAACGCCAGTCAGTTCCACGGCCACGAGCTCACACCAAACGTGTCCTCTGAATAGGGCAAAATGAGAGACAACCTCAGGGGTATGCCTCCTTTAGGTGTATACGAATGTCACGAGCCGAGGTGTCCTAGTGATCTGGTACTTCACAGTTGTTCCTCATAGTCTTGAGCATACCTTTGTAGAGTTTTCTCCTTACTGGGTTTGACAATATTAAAATCGGACCATGGTGGAACACTCGTAGGTCAACAGCAGCTTTATAGCTGCTGTAGTTGCTGTCGTGGAGTACTGGTCTTCAGTTTGTTGCTGCTGTATGTCTTCGGATGGGTCAGAGTAAGAATTGACTTACCTTATTGCTTTCTGGTTGATGCACGAATATTTTATCCTAATATTTTTTCAGTATTTTCAACTTGTTTAAATACAAAGAAATGTAATATTTGCGGTTAAACGGTTATTCGGTGTTATGTATAATCTCCCAATTGACTACATATCAGCTTGTTAGCGAAAATCTCACAAAAAGAATAAATCAAAAATATTAAACAAATCAAAAGAAATGTTTATTTCAATTATTAAAACTCATCCATTCTCAAGCACATTTGTATAAAAAATATTGTGTTTCATCACTATGCTTTGTTTAGTATTTATTACAAATAAAACACTATACATGGTCTAGATATATAAAATACTAGAAGACACGGACAGACGTCCTGTTTTAACGCTGTAACGTCAAAAATTTTAAAATCTCTCTAAATAAATTACTAATTGAACCATTTTGATGGAAAAATAAGGAAAAAAATATTTTAAAAATACTTGAAACCACCACTCATACATCACAGACATAATTAAATTAAATTAAAATTCTCCCATCGCTTGTACGGGGGGACTTCTCGTACGGAAACCCGTTGCACTGACCACTGCGCCACAGATACGTTGATAGCAGAAGGTTTCAAGCGTAATTATAGTAATATCAATAAGCGCGCAATTCTGCATTTTTAATAAAAAAAAAACATTTTCTATCGGATGAAATTGTGAATCTAAACCATTTTTGAATCAACTTAATTTCATACTCAAAATTTCATCAAAATTAGTCTAGCCTTAGGAGGAGTTCTATTACAAACACTCACACAGAAAAATTTTATATATTAAAACTAGAACTCGAAAAAAATTGCATTTCATTATACTTTTCTTTTAGCACTTTGATAAAACCATATGTATTATCCCGATTCAGTTTATATACTTAAAAAAAGAATTAATAAAATTCGTAAAATAATGTCTAATAAAATGCTTTTTAAACCGTTTTACATTTCAATAAAACAATTATTTTATCTACGCATCATATTTATTCCCTGAAACTACCTAGTAAGAAAAAAATAAATAAATAGTTAACAATCCCTCTAATTCTAGTGAAAATACAGTTAATTTAGAAAAACTAAAGTAAACAGATTGTCTAAAGAATACAGTTCTGCAAATAAATATCTTGATGTAAACGTTCTATAAACAAATTAAAAAAATCAAGAAACAATTTGGAAAGATTGGATAGCTAAA
>CM063510.1:84601448-84616448 GCA_032207245.1 Pardosa pseudoannulata | reverse complement strand
TACGGAGCAAATAATATTTTTTAATCAAATCTGATTAATTTTGTAAATTAATTTTGTATTTTTAAAATCTGCTAATCTTCTCTTTAAGAGATTAAAATGTTGAAACGTTAGAAGAAGAAAGATAAAATCCGATAACAAGTCAAATGTATATAATGCAATGTAACTATTAATATTTTACAAAAATTTGGAGCATTTTAAGAAATAGTCATTATCGAATAGTTTATTTAAGGTATCAAATTGTTTTAGAATAAAAAAAAATTGTCCTTTCATATCAGTAGTGTGAAATTTGTACTAATTATGATATTAATAACAAAGTCTAGAACATTATTACTAGTCCATTTGGGAAATTAATAAGGGATAATTAATTTGTTAAATAGCAGAAGTAGAAAATAATCATTAAAAACTAGTAATAGCGCTACACAAATATTATTAAGGATAATCATGAAAATTGTATACAAGATATGAAATATTATGCAGGTTTTAATGTAATCATATTATCATATGAGATATGAAACCCTTGCAAAATAAGAAAATAATTAAGGTAACCGTTCAAGAATAAATCATGATTTAAATTTTCATACTGATAGTTTGCAACTCTCAGAAAAGAAATACGTAATTTACGTAAGTAAAGGTATATGTTACAAATTTTATGAATTTTATATAACATTTTGTATTATTGCTGTACTGAGTTTATAAATTTAAATTGTTTTGCAAACTGTATGCTGCAAGGCCATATATCAAAGATTAGGAGTACTGTAATTTTTTTACAATTTAATGAATTATAAAAAGTGTTTTTTTTAAGAATTTTATCTAAAAAAGGTGATTAAAGAGCAATGATAAAAGTCCAATATAACTGAAGTCCAATCTGTTAGGGCCGAACGATGGCTGATTGGTTAGGGTGCTGGCCTTCGGTACCGGAGTTCGTGGGTTCGAAACCCACTGTGACATGGATGTTCGTAGCCTTTCGGAATCAGTTTTAAGCTGTAGGTCCCGGTCTCATTAGCCCTCGTGTTGCAAAAAGTAGACCGTAGCACTCCAAACCAAACCAAACCAATCTGTTATCGAGATATTAGTAATACGCGGTTAGCCTCGGTAGCTCAGTCGGCAAAGGCAACGCTCTTGTAACTAGAGGTTGCGGGTTCGGAACCCGAGCAGTCCTAAGATCTGCCGTGTTCGTTTAAGATGACAGAGGCCCTTTAAATATATTCGTGATCACAATGTCCTCCAATCTCTCAATCAATACTTCTAGGGGGAACAAGCCGAGTCTATGGGTCTTCTGCTTGGTCCATGCTTTTAAATTACGAAGACTCACTTTAGCAAACTCGTTCTTTCACCTTAATGATGCTCATTGAAACGAAAGGCTCACCCCTTTGCATTATTACAAGTAGCGTATGGCTCAATTGTGTTTGGTTTGTCCAACTGGCATCAGAAATAACGGGGATATGTAGTAATTCTAACAATGCAGTCGGAATTTTTGCATAATTTCAGCTATCCTCCATCTACAACTATAATTGTACTGTTGACTTAAATGGTGACTCGTTTGAAAAACTGTTCTCACGAAGTTATTCGATTACACAGGTTAACTGTGGTTTTGGTACCTGGGTATTTAGAGCTGATTTTATATGAGTTTGATGCCCTGAATTCAAATACAGCATTAGATTTTGCCTAGCAGCTCGTATTTCTGAGATTTACCATTTTGGTAAAACATACGTTACACTATTATAAGTTGAATCCATAGATCAAATAAAAAAACTAAACATGTAAATATAATATTAATATATAATAATATTATTAATATCTTATACAAATATATTAATTATTAATATATTTTTATATTATAAACATATTTCACAACTATTATTACACACAATGATAGGAGGAAAAGAAATCGAGGAAATCAACTATACTCTGTCTCAAATATTTATTGTAATGATAAAAAAATTAAGTTTTCATTTATAACAATAATAAAAAGAATAAAAATGTATTAATACAATTAAATATTCAATAATTTACCTAGAAACTAGTGTAAATAGGCTCGTATGCCTTCCGCAATTGTATTTTGTTAAGGTGAGACGAAGTATAGTCTACAACATATAACACAATAATCTACAACATAGTACGTTTTAGGTTAACTTCATAACATCTGTTTTCTAAACTCAAATATTAAACAAGGCTAATTTCTATCTACCCATCACGACGACAAATCTCAAACTAAATTAAACTCAAAAAGTGTTTACTTTATTACTTAAAAAGTGTTTACTCAACTCAAAAAAGATTTCAAGTGTAGTTGAAACGTTGAGGGTCACTTACATTACCGGATGTTTAGCATATCTGGTGGATTTTCCCGGAGCTATATGGTTCACATTTCCTGTAGTACTGCACAATAAAAAATGCTTATCTAAAAAAAGTAGAGCTGATAGAGAAAAACTGATTTCATATTTAGAATCAGCACCCGAAACATAGCTAAATCCAGTTTTAAAATCCTAGGCACCAAAACAAAAATTTTTTTTGTAGGCCTGTGTAATCAAACCCGGACCTGTTCACCGAGGGTGTCAACTTCCTTCAAGACAGCGCACGACCTCAAGGCAACCACGCTGTTGAAGCGATATTTTTACTTGAAAAAGTGCCTCGGAGGCCGACAATTCACTTTAGACAAGGAGTGAAAACAGTTTACTACAACGTGTTTGAACACGCAAAGATACGATTTTTATTAAGAGGGAATATTCAAACAGAATCCTTTCCTATTCACCTGAACTAAACTGTTGAAAGAAAAACAAATGTTTTCTGAAGGCATTTCCTTAATTGAAAACCTTACAGAGTACACACTGCAGTGACGTTACCTTAAGAACTAATAACGGTGTTATTTAAATACTATTTTACATAACCAACAAAACTGATATAAAATTCGAAACGTTTTTTGGTTCTAAAATTTCTAAAGAAAATTGAATGTCCAGCCAAAGTCAAGAAGCAATGACGTTGAATTGAACTTGATTTCACTTGAATCTTAACAACCAATGTGTTTAATTCTTTCCACATTTACTTTTACAGTATAAACCTACACTTTTGAAAGAAAAACAAATATTTTCTGAAGTCATTTCCCTAATTGAAAAGCTTTCTGAGGACACACGACACTGGCGTGACAGAATAGGACGAATTTGACAAAGAAAAAAAAAGGCTGGAGAGAGAATTTATATTGTTTAAAGAGTCATTGAGGACAGGGAAGCTTTCATTTCTTCTCTCAGCGGGCGCATTAAAAATTACTTTCGACAGTCCACCCCCTGAACAAACACACCTGTATATTATTCTTGCGATTCTTAATGACCTTCCTAACAAAACATTACTTCCTACCGTTCAAGTAAACACCGCGTCTTCGCAAATGGAAACAGTGAGAGGCGGGGAATCATCTTGTCTCATTTGCATGCCCTTCTGGGAACCTAATTGTCAAAATTCTGGGAGTGGTTGAAATGGTTAGGTCTCTAGAGTTTACATTACGGCGCTGTTCCTAAGAAACGCAGATCACAAGATGCGACGTGTGGCGGTAAAATAGTTTAACATCACGTGGGTTTTTGAAACATGTTGCAGGTTAGACATTGGAGCAATGATCGTAAAAAAAACTTAAAAAGTTGGCAAGCTTTCGGGTTTGGCAACTTTTAATTGTGCGTTTACAAAAAAAGAAACATATAACGTTGCATGCTTAACTTGATTCATAGATAACTTAAATGAAATAGTTTACAATGTTTGGCCATTTAAACTTTTTATTTTTTGTCTGCAGAATGTATGAGGATATTTTAATAATATAGTAGAACCTAGATTAACCTAAACTCTCCGTTAACCGAAGTCGGTTTCTTCTTCACTTTTTTGTTTCGCTTTCTACTATCATCCAAAATTTTCTCTTTACAAACTTACATTTTTAAAGTTTTCTTTTTTCCCATATTCCTTTTGTATGTACTCCGTTTTTTCAAACTACGAATGCAGATAAATATTTTGGAATTCCCTTTTTTAGAATTCCTTCTCATAAGCACCATTCTCGGTATGAGTGTACTCTTTAATAATACAGTAGAACCTCGATTAACCTAAACTCTCCGTTAACCGAAGTCGGTTTCTTCTTCACTTTTTTGTTTCGCTTTCTACTATCATCCAAAATTTTCTCTTTACAAACTTACATTTTTAAAGTTTTCTTTTTTTCCCATATTCCTTTTTTATGTACTCCGTTTTTTCAAACTACGAATGCAGATAAATATTTTGGAACTCCCTTTTTTAGAATTCCTTCTCTCAAGCACCATTTTAAGTATGAGTGTATTCTTTAATAATACAATAGAACCTCGATTATCCGAACTTCGATTAATCGAAATTCTCCGTTAACCGAAGTCTGTTTCTTCATCACTTTTTTTTCACTTTCTATTATCATCCAAAATTTTCTCTTTACAAACATGCATTTTTAAAGTTTTCTTTTTTCCCATATTCCTTTTGTATGCAGGCCGTCCTTTCAAACTACGAATGCAGTTAAATATTTTGGAATTCCCTTTTTTAGAATTCCTTCTCGCAAGCACCATTCTCGGTATGAGTGTATTCTTTAATAATACAGTAGAACCTTGATTATCTGAACCTCGATTAACTGGAACTCTCCTTCAACCGAAATCGGTTTCTTCTTCACTTTTTTTTCCATTTTCTACTGTCATCCAAAATTTTCTCTTTACAAACATGCATTTTTAAAGTTTTCTTTTTTCCCATATTCCTTTTGTATGTACTCCGTCATATCCAAACTACGAGTGTAGATAAATATTTTGGAATTCCATTTTTAGAATTCCTTCTCGCAAGCACCATTCTCGGTATGAGTGTATTCTTTAATAATACAGTAGAACCTCGATTATCCGAACCTCGATTAAATGAAAGTCTCCGTTAACCGAAGTTGGTTTCTTCTTCACTTTTTTTTCACTTTCTATTATCATCCAAAATTTTCTCTTTACAAACATGCATTTTTTAAGTTTTCTTTTATTCCCATATTACTTTTGTATCTACTTCATATTTCCCAATTTACGAGTGCAAATAAATAATTTAGAATTCCTTCTCGCAAGCACCATTCTCGGTATGAGTGTATTCTTTAATAATACAGTAGAACCTCGATTATCCGAACCTCGATTAAATGAAAGTCTCCGTTAACCGAAGTTGGTTTCTTCTTCACTTTTTTTTCACTTTCTACTATCATCCAAAATTTTCTCTTTACAAACATGCATTTTTAAAGTTTTCTTTTTTCCCATATTCCTTTTGTATGAACTCCGTCTTTTGCAAATTACGAGTGTAGATAAATATTTTGGAATTCCCTTTTTTAGAATTCCTTCTCGCAAGCTCCATTCTCGGTCTGAGTGTATTCTTTAATAATACAGTAGAACCTCAATTAACCTAAACTCTCCGTTAAGCGAAGTCGGTTTCTTTTTCCCATTTTTTCGCTTTCTACTATCATTCAAAATTTTCTCTTTACAAACTTACATTTTTAAAGTTTTCTTTTTTCCCATATTCCTTTTGTATGCAGGCCGTCCTTTCCAAACTACGAGTGCAGATAAATATTTTGGAATTCCCTTTTTTAGAATTCCTTCTCGTAAGCACCCTTCTCGGTATGAGTGTATTCTTTAATAATACAGTAGAACCTCAATTATCTGAACCTCGATTAACCAAAACCTTCCGTTAACTGAAGTCGGTTTCTTCTTCCCATTTTTTTCACCTTCTACTATCATCCAAAATTTTGTCTTTACAAACATGCATTTTTAAAGTTTTCTTTCTTGCCCTATTCCTTTTGTATGTACTCTGTCTTTTCAAACTACGAGTGCAAATAAATATTTTGGAATTCCCTTTTTCAGAATTCCTTCTCACAAGCATCATTCTCGGTGTGAGGGACCTCTTCCCCACTTTCAAACATCCCTGTTCTAAAAAAAATCACATCCCATTTCCAAATTTGGAAAGTCAAACTGCCGAGTCCTAGGACGATCGAAGATTATTACACCAATGACGATACTACATATTAAACTAGATGATTATTGATGAATTCTCGATTATCCGAAAATTTTGATTATCAGCCCCAATTACTTCGGATTATCGGGGCTCTGCTGTATTAAACTAATGAAATACTCAGACAGATTTTGAATAGGTAACGTACTTTTAGTTAACGAAACTTTGAGTTAACGAAAATTTTGATTATCCGAAGTAGGTTGAGCCCCAATTACTTCGGATAATCGGGGCTCTGCTGTATTAAACTAATGAAATACTCAGACAGATTTTGAATAGGTAACGTACTTTTAGTTAACGAAACTTTGAGTTAACGAAAATTTTGATTATCCGAAGTAGGTTGAGCCCCAATTACTTCGGATAATCGGGGCTCTGCTGTATTAAACTAATGAAATACTCAGACAGATTTTGAATAGGTAACGTACTTTTAGTTAACGAAACTTTGAGTTAACGAAAATTTTGAGTATCCGAAGTAGGTTGAGCCCCAATTACTTTGGATAATCGAGGCTCTACTGTATTAAACTAATGAAATACTCAGACAGATTTTGAAGACTTAACGCAGTTGTTTTTTCAAACATTTTAAAATGCTCGTTCTTCTTATTTCTGTAAATTGCTCATATATACAGACATGTGACAGAAAATTTAAGTCCACAAGTGACATCGGAAGAATGGAAGAGATATGAATGAAATTTGAATGAAATATTCCTTAGTACATACTATTTCACTTCAGACATAAGCAAAATATATTGCTCAATACACAGGTTGTATTTTGTTTATTTGAAAGAGCGAACTCAAGTGAAGTGGATTATTTTAATGGACGGTATCTGATTGTAACGGCCTATAAAAAAAGAAAAAATAGAAAAAAATTGTATTTTGCATGTTTTGACTCTACGGTTGGTTAGATACACTTTTGTAGAAGTACAGTCAATTTATTTTTTGAAAATTTACTATGTTATGGCAGAAATGATGTTATCGGGCATTAATAAGGAGGAATTTATATTTAAATGGAAAGAAAGAATAGGAATGTACTTTTGGGAGGAAGTAATATGAACACCAGATAATGTAAGACAATTTTTTGTTATTTTTTATTCTTACAGCACTTGAAACTTCCGTAGTATTTACTACAACAGAAATCTGTTATTTTTACACTTGTGGATAGTTTCAGTAGTATTTACTATAACAGAAATCTGTTATTTTTACACTGGTGTATAGTTTCCTTAGTATTTACTATAACAGAAATCTGTTATTTTTACACTTGTGGATAGTTTCCGTAGTATTTACTACAACAGAAATCTGTTATTTTTACACTTGTGGATAGTTTCCGTAGTATTTACTACAACAGAAATCTGTTATTTTTACACTTGTGGATAGTTTTCGTAGTATTTACTATAACAGAAATCTGTTATTTTTACACTTGTGGATAGTTTCCGTAGTATTTACTACAACAGAAATCTGTTATTTTTACACTTGTGGATAGTTTCCGTAGTATTTACTACAACAGAAATCTGTTATTTTTACACTTGTGGATAGTTTCAGTAGTATTTACTATAACAGAAATCTGTTATTTTTACACTTGTGGATAGTTTCCGTAGTATTTACTATAACAGAAATCTGTTATTTTTACACTTGTGGATAGTTTCCGTAGTATTTAGTATAACAGAAATCTGTTATTTTTACACTTGTGGATAGTTTCAGTAGTATTTACTATAACAGAAATCTGTTATTTTTACACTTGTGGATAGTTTGAGTACTCTTCTTTTCATTTTATTATATAAAAATTTTACTTAATCAGAAAAGTTTCAATTTTATAAAAACAATAAAAGATTAAATTTAATAAATTATATTGCAACATCTTTATTATCTACATTCTTAAAACCATTACACAATTTTCATCTTTTAAATTGCCTCCATTACTTTGAAAATTTCATCTTCATTAAAACTCAAAAAAATTTGGATTGATAATGATTTGTTTGCAAGTTTTAAATCTCAAAAATCACTTCTTCTCTAGCATATTGGAGGATATAGATGATATATTATTTTAATCACGAGATTTATACGCCAACCTATTCTTGATAATTATTCTTGATTACTATACTTGATAATGTTATATTTTACTGCAGATTAATGGATAAAGATAAATGTTTGTGGGGAGGTGTTAGTCTGATACTCCCACGAAACTATGAAGCAGGTAATAAAAATTCAGAGCTTAAAACGAACAAGCATTTTATTACGGAAAAAACAGACAACAACAGATCAAACTTTAACACATCTCGTTATATACACAACGCATTAGACTGCAAGAGAATAAAATGAATCTTCTTCTGACGCCGTTGCCACAACATTTATTCTACAAAAGATAAATGAATAATTAACGAGAACAGTTTGCATAAAAAAACTTGAAATTAGGATTAAAGTTAAATTAGGATTAAAGTTAATCTGTGTGCATCTTTGTCGGCACCACATGTTATATGATACTTCAGTAGGGATATTCTTTTTGAAATTTCAGTTGTTGATAATATTAATAATACAGAGGACACCGCTTAATGTAATCAGTTTGAGACACCGAGATTTCGATAACAATAACCGATTGATAACAATAAACGATATGCAAAATTAGATGAATTTACCCCCCCCCCTCTTTAATTCCCATGTAATAAATTTCAAAAGAAAATGAAAAAATACACCTCATATTCATGTACTGTATATTATCCTTTAAAACATAAGAATTGTATACATAATTTTAAAAAATTGATCAATTGTTGACTGTCTATGAATTTTTCTAATAAGCTCATTGATAAATTGTTCGTAATCATAATCAACCTGTCATAACGATTTAAAATTTCTATTTTTTGTTTTAATGTTAAATCATTCGCTTTCTGGCTTCTATGTCAACAAGCTGCATGTAAGCGAGCAAGGCATAAAATGTGAATACACTCCTTCTCAGTTTCGATAACAATGTGTTGCCTTCTGCTTATCTGACAACCATTGACCACCAGCAGGGTGTGCGTATTTCTGAAAAATTCCACGGACGTGTAATTCTTTTGTTCATTCCCCATTTCCCTAGGTTAAAGAGGAGAATTCTCGGAAATTCAAACAACAGCGAGGGGAAGGAAAAGAATGGGTTCCTTCTGAATATATTGTGAATATATTGAGAATCTTTGCCAGTTAAAATGAGGTTCAAAAACTGATAACATTAACCGATATAACGATCATATAAAGCGATAGTTTTAACATATAAATGAATAGAGAAAATCGGGATCAAGTGATTTAGATAACAATAAGCGATTGATAACTTTAACCGTGATCACATTGAGCGGAGTCCACTGTAGTAAATTTTCTGCTTTAAATTTCTGGAAAAGTCAGTTTTATATGAGTATCCAATTTCGAGATTTGTATGAAAAACCCGACTGCAGTTAATAATATCATCCTAAAAATCGGAAAAGAAATTTAGATTGTGTATAGAAATTTTCAATATTTCTAAGCAAATTTCGAACCTTTATAATCATATTTCTTTGTAAATTAGAATATGTAAGAAATAAATGAGATTTCAACCATAAGGTTTATATGAAACAAATTTTTAAGATAATTTTTACATATTCTACTCAATTTTAATGCATGCCAGAGTTAAATTGTACATGAAAACTAAAAGTCTAGATTTTCAAGAAACTTTATATTTTTAAAGTTTTGTTTTAAAAAATATTGGCAACCTTAAAAAACCTTAAAACACATTTATTCTGAGATTAATTTTTTCGAAGACAAAATTTTTAAGAAGTTGAATTTTTACATATTTTCTACTCAAAGTTTTAAATTAAACCAAAACTTAGCAAGAGTTAGAATTTTTATTGAATTATTTCATATTTCAGCCAGACATTCTGAATTTAACTTACTTAGGTTCATATCTTTAAACAAATAAAATGTTATGTTTGGTTCTTTTCCTTCAATTTGTATTAAAAATAAAAATTTACCTTGTTTATCAGATAATTATTATTTTCTATGTAGAAAGAAGAAATGTTTTAGAAATGAATTTACATACAATATCGCAACACGCCTTGTAGATAATTTAGTCAACTGATTTTGGAGTAGTTTGCAGATGTTTTACAACAATGTTGTAATTGATTATGTAGCAATTATTTCATATACGTTACACCTAAAATTGGAGTAATTACGAAGCATTATTGTTATGTAGCTTGTACTGTAACTGTTTCTCGTACCACTTCTTAGGTGGTGTAAATTACCCATATATTTACCCCATATAAGTACAAGTAATAATATCAAAATAAGTTCTCTTTTTCGACTCGGTTGTATTAAAAATTACCAGGAGAACAAATTTACCTTGTTTATTAGAGCATTATATTTTCTATGTAAAATGAAGGGATGTTTTACAAATAAATTTACGTACAATTTCACAACCCGTCTTGTAGATAATTTAGTCAACTTATTATGGGTTAATTTGCAGAAGTTTTCAACAAAGTTGTAATTGATTATGTAGCAATTATTTCATATACGTTACATCTTAAATTAGAGTAATTACGAAACATTATTGTTATGTAGCATGTAATGTAACTGTTTTTTTTCCACTTCTTAGGTGGTATAAATTACCCATATATTTACCCCATATAAGGACAAGTAATAATATCAAAATAAGTTCTCTTTTTGACTAGATTGAATTAAAAATTACTAGGAGAACAAATTTACCTTTTTTATCAGAGCATTATTTTTTCTATGTAAAAAGAAGGGATGTTTTACAAATGAATTCCGGTACAATTTCACAACCCGTCTTTAAATAATTTAGTCAAATGATTTAGGGGTAGTTTGCAGAAGTTTTTTAGCAAAATTGTCATTGATTATGTAGCAATTATTTCATATACGTTACACCTGAAATTGGAGTAATTTTGAAGCATTATTGTTATATAGCTTGTACTGTAACTGTTTCTCTTTCCACTTCATAGGTGGTGTAAATTATCCACATATTTGTCCCATATAATGATAAGAAATGATATCAAAATAAGTTCTCTCTTTTGACTCCGTTAAATAAAAAATTATGATGAAAACAAACTTGCCGTGTTTATTACAGCATTATTAGTTTCGATTCAGTGAAGCAGCGTCGAGGTAGCAGCTTTAGGAAAAACAGCTGAATGAGTTTAAATTATACTCCTGTGAGCTTTGTTGAAGTTAAGTATTTAAAATAAGAATTATTAAAAGTATACAAGAAAATAAAAGCGTTTACGAAAAATAACATAAAATACAAAGCCCACGTTATATCTCAGTCTCATTTTAGGAGACACTATGAGTGTTCTCCAATTAATTTTGTTGCTCCGAAATAACGAAACAGCTGCCTATGTACTTTCTCTATGTGCCCCTTACTGACATTGACTTTTCATTTTATGCTACAGTTATTATAAGTATTTATATCAAATACTGAACCACTCTGTTATTTTTTTAGACGCAAAATATATAAAATTGACTGTATAAAATTTTTAGAATGTTTGTACTCCATAATGGCGACATGATTTCATTCTACATTTTTTTTGTTTGTTTGTTTGCAGGGAGGGATTCAAAGATTAATTCTGACTCTGCATATCTCACAATGCTCACATAAAATATCTTTAGTGGTTAAATGAATTTCCTTAAAATAGTAAATAACCTAAGTTATCTATCCGTCTGTCCTCGAATTTATGAAGCGGTTGAACCTGGAATGGATACTGGCATCCATATTAGATTCTTGATGTATTAAGGTTAACAAAATTCAAAGCGTCGTCTTTAAAACATTGGAAATCACCCCTTTCCCCCCTTTTCGAGCGTTTAATGTCATTATATGAAACCCCATTTTAAAGAGCAAGCTATTGAATTTATCAATTTATCACATAATAAATAGATAAAAATAACAATTTTTTCTAGCATAATGGCGTCATTCCTTTAAATATCTCATTTAATGATTTCTTGTTTTAAATTATTTAAATATCGTATGCATTGTTTTCATACTTTTTATCACTAAACTTATATATTACGTAAATAGCTTTCTTTTATATTTGGCCTAAATAATAGAATTAGGTGCATATGTGATTATTTTAAATTTAATCATTGATTTTTTTTTTTTTTTTTTTCAATGAAAATTTTATCACCGATATTAACAACAAATTCTATCTACCTCCAGGATGTAGTGGAAATGATAGTTTCATTCCTTTACTTATATTAATTACTGTGGAAAAAAATTGGAAGGATTTAAAGATAATTTTGACTTAGCTAAGAAAACTTTGAATTATCTTTCTAAATTAATTCAACTTGATTCTAAACTGCATTCACAGTATAGGTAGACTTTAGAAGAGTATAATGATAAACAAATGATTGAGAGTGTACCAGATAATTCTCAGCCAAAAAACAATTGTTTTTTTATCTGCTTTATAAGGTACTTGACAATACTGGAAAATTAAGAATTTTACTGATCCAGTCATATGACGGGCTATATATATATATTTAATAATTTTCTTTTATATTCGGATTAAATAATAGATGGTACATATGTCATAGTTTGAAACTTAATCATCGATTATTTTTTGTTGCAATGAAAATTTTATCATCGATATTAACAACAAATTGTATCTATCTCCAGGGTGTAGAAGAAATGATAGTTTAATTCCTTTACTTCCATTGATTACTGTGACAAAAAAAAAATGGAAAGAACTTAGCTATAATTTTGATTTAGCTAAGAAAACTTTGATTTATCTTTCTAAACGAATTCAACTTGATTCTAAACTGCATTTATAGTATTGGGAGACTTTAGAGGAGTATAAAGATAAACAAATTATTGAGCGTGTACGAGATAATTCTCAGCCCAAAAAACAAACCATTTTTTTATCTGCTTTATAGGGTACTTGACAATGCTGGAAAATTGAGAATTTTACTGATCCCGTCGTATGACGAGCTATATACTAGTAGGTTTATTCTCTCCCAATGCTTAACAAAATGGGCATAAGAAGAACCAAAGCAGAATATTTAATTGATCTCCACCTGTCTTTTCAAATATAACCCGTCGCTGAAAATCCTCAACAGGTCCGCCAACTGTAGCCGCAGCGACGCTGACGACCCCTGGACACCAACCACGAAAGCTCTCCTGCCTCCCCCTTCTGACTGCCAACAGAAAAATAATACTTCTCCCTGTGCAAACACATTTGCATGTCTTCCGAGAGCCTCCTAATGACCGCCCAACAAAAACACGTCGCATTCCCCGCCTATTAAACAAACACTCTTAACTCCACGTGAGTTAAAACAGAGAAGGGTGCGGGCTTTCCAGCGAGTTTTATTTATTTTGATGATTTTTTTTTTCAGACAGAGAGAGTACTTCTAAACGAAAAAATCATCGTAGGTGGTTTAGAAATGGGCTGCCACGGGAAAATATTTCGCTAGAGAGCAATTAGAAAGACATAGTTGTGCGTCAAAGAGATGCATAGCCTCGTCTCTATTCAAAGAAAATTTATGAGGGGGGTTTTTGTGTATAACAATGTGTTTTCGTTTGCTTGGAGACGACATATTTTAGGCTTGAGGAACAGAAATCTAATTTAGAGTTTTTGGGAAAGTGTAAATATGGCCACCACAAATTTTCGTCCTCGTGAAAGCTGTATCACTTTATTTGCATTGCTAGGCAATACCGCAAAACTCAATAAAAAACCTTTTTCGTTTCGTAATTATGCTAAAACTGTGAGAATTCATATTTTTTTGCTTATTTGATTTAAAGCGGTTAATTTTTATCCCTTTTATTTTGTGTCCTTTCTTAATTAGCTATTCAAGCTTTTTCAAAAACTTTATTATTCGTTTGCTAGTAGTTTGTTTGCTGAACATTTACATTAAGATATTTATTTGTAGAATTGCCTTAGTTTTTAGTTTCCCATTCTCATTATTTTACTTTGTTTAGTGTAATTTACTTAGAAGTATTTTTAAGTATTAAATTTAAGCTTATGGCATCAACTAGAGGAGGGCAAAAGTTTTGTCATAATCCAAACGCTTTAGAAAATATTTTTTCCTTCAGTTTCTTCTACCCTTTTTATAAATTCTTTTAGGGGTGAAATATATGTGTAGACTAATATATGTATATATGTAATAATTATTTCCTCTAGTAACAATAATTATGTAGTCCCGATTCTTTTTACTTACCCGAGCTACTGAGCAAGGAGAAGCTTAATCAGCTAACAGTAATAACGATTCAGTCGGGCCATTGAAAGAGACCGGCACAAGTCTAATTAAAACTTTATTTTACAGCTGCTAAAACAGACATCTCTACTAGTCAACGACAGACTAGAGAAAGAGACAAAAATCCCTCTGCTCGAACAGAGATTCACCCAAAAGCGAAGGCAGAAAGAATTTTCCCAAGGGACAAGAAACTTACTCATCGAATTTAAGTGTTAAGATCAGAAAACCCTGGAGTCATTTACCAGAGACAGCTGGAAAACGTGTTGAATAGACAGAACATTTACATCTATAGAATAGAAAGCTTTGGGAATTGTATCGAAAGAATTTTAAGTCGAGGATGCTTCTTTGATTAAGACATTTAGAGGCTGGGAAAAAGATTTTAAGGAATTAGAATGAAAGAGAGGAGATAAGGAAATATTAAAGTTAAATTATATATATATATATATATATATATATATATATATATATATATATATATATATATTATCATTTCAAAAGCAAGGACAATTGCTTTTTATTCTTCCATATACTTCTACTATACTATACTTCCTTATACTTCCACTTCCAAGCCACAAATATCTGTTGTCCAGTTTAATATGGAACCACCATATAGGCGACCAACGTTACTAAGACAAACAAAAAAACACAATAAACAAAATGGATCATTGTAACTTAGAGTTCCAGCAGAAGATCCCCAGGCTTGGCTTGCCTGACACTCCTAAATGTATAGTTTGGCAACTTGAAGAACAATGTGACCTCAAACCCTTTTTATGTGCTGTAGTGACCTTTAATGGACACGGCATATCATTGGCGAGT
>CM063510.1:84581448-84596448 GCA_032207245.1 Pardosa pseudoannulata | reverse complement strand
TACACCCTGGAGGTAGATAGAATTTGTTAATACCGGTGATAAAATTTTCATTGTAACCAAAAATAACAGATGATTACATTTAATATTATCACATATGTACCTAATCTATTATTTAATCGAAATATAAACGAAAATTATTGACGTAATATCTAAATTCAGTGATACAACGTATGAAAATAATGCAGGCGATATTTAAATAATTTAAAATAAGAAATGATTAACTCAGATGGTTAAAGCAAGGACGTCATAATGCTAGAAAATGTTATTTTTACCTATTAATTATGTGATAAATAGATAAATTTAATTGCCTACTCTTAACCGGGGAAAATAGGGCTAGAAATATTGGCATTAAATGCTGGAAAGTGGGGGGAGGGGTGGATTTCGAACGTTTTAAAGACGACAGTATTTTTCTCTGTGATATGAAGAATACTTATACTGAATTACTTGAGAATCGAAATCAATAGTTTAGGAGAAAATAAACTTTACTCGCTTTGAATTTTGCTAACCCTAACTCATCAAGCATTCAATATAAATGCCGCTATCCTTTCCAGGTCCAACCGCTTCATAAATTAGAGGACAGACGTACAGATAACTTAGTCTATTATTATATAGGGGATATATGAGAAACGGGCCTTTACCGTTATGAAACTATAAGGATAAATCTCTATTGCAAAATGTATCACTTTTATACATCATAATTTATACAAAACTAAAGTATACTGTAAAAGCATCAAAAGATTACTTGATGTCACCTCTTTTGTATACCCAGACACGAAGCGGCTAATATAAAAGAATAAGTATGAAAAATCTTAGGGTGAACTTCTCATAGATAATACGCATAAACGTCAATATTCATCTATTTAAATTATGTTTTTTTCTAATTTATGGAATTTATTTGCTTAAATTTTTGATTTTTTAAGATACAAAAATAAATATATTTGTGAAATCTACAAAGGCCACAGAAAAATATACTATTTGGATACATACAGTTCATTGATCGCTAGTACAGAACGCTTGCTCTAGGGTTTCTAATTACTACATTTCTTTCCGAAGTTCCACTCCCAATGCCAATTGAGCTAAATGTGATCGAGTTTCGATTACATTGACACTAGTTCTACCATTTATTTGCCATATGGTGAAAATTCATCACCACGATACCAACATTTCTTGGACAGTGTTTTGCGTATATTATCTTATTTTACTGTAATTTCGCAAGTATAGTCCGCGGACTGTGTTTAGAAAGCAAATTTCTTCAGCCACGGACTATCTACCGGTGCGGACTATCTGCTGGTTGTTCATTGCTCAAATCATCAAAATCGGAAGAAGGGTTGGGGCGAACGGTCAATAATCAAATGTAAACAAAAGCACAACTCACGAGATGCCAAGAAAACATCCTATCGTATCGGTAATAAACCATGAAAAAAAATACAATCCATAAAGCAGAACGAATCAATAGTAGCAAGTAGAGCAATTCTAAATTCTGTCCTGAAGTACAGGAAAATATCGATAGTCACCATTTACAGCTCCGATTACCAACACCGAGTGGAGGGTTCAAGATCGAAAGTTGAGGGTCGAAGGTCATTTCACCACGAGAAACACTCGTAACAGAGTTTTTGTTTTTAAAGTTTTGATTTGCTGTAATATTGGTCATTCATTATGTATTTAAAACATCGTCGCAGTTTTGCTGCTGATTTCAAGCTGAAAGTAACTCAAAAGGTCGACGAGAAAGCAGTAAGAAATTGGCACCAGCAAAAAGGAGACATTAACAATATGAGTAGACAGCAATCCAATCGTCTTAGAAAAATACAATGGCCTGCATTAGAAGAAGATTTACATAGCTGTGTTGTCGAAGAGAGAAATGTACGCCGCTCTGTTTCTTCCGTTAAAAATCATCTCCGAGGCTATGGCAGAAGGAATTATTTCAAATTTTAAAGATGGAATTAATTGAGTTTAATCCAGACTTTTCGGCACTCTGCTGTACGTAGGTTTTTATCCTTAAAATGATTTAATATTGTTGTACTAAAATACATATTTTGTACGTATAGACCGCGGATTATCTAGTGGTGTGGACTATCCAATGATTTATGAAATTTTTTAAATAAAAACTCGCGCCCGCGGACTATACGTGCGAAATTACGGTAATTTAATTGTTTCATTAAGCTTCAAGTGGCATTTCTGAATCATGTTTTATTGATGATTAGACAAATTAGCAACAGTAAAAAAACAAGCTAAAACAAGACAATCATTCTTAACTAACTACATAATACCTAAAGAAGAAGGTCGTTAACTGCAAACCGGACATTGTATCGTATCGGTAATAAACCACGAAAAAAAATACAATCCATAAAGCAGAACGAATCAGTAGTACCAAGTAGAGCAATTGTAAATTGTGTCCTGGAGTACGGGAAAATATCGATAGTTACAGCTCCAGTTCGATAGTATACAGCTCCGATTGACAACACCGAGTGCATGGGTTCAAGATTAAAGGTTGAGGGTCGAAGGTCATTTCAACAAGAGAATCACTCGTAACAGAGTGTTTTGTTTTCAAAGTTTGGATTTGCGGTAATATTGGTGATTTATTATGTCTTTAAAACATCGTCGCAGTTTTACTGCTGATTTCAAGCTGAAAGTAATTCAGAAGGTCGGAGAGAAAGCAGTAAGAAATTGGTACCAGCAAAAGAAAACTTTAACAATATGAGAAGACAGCAATCCAATCGTCTTAAAAAAATACAATGGCCTGCATTTGAAGACGATTTACATAGCTGTGTTGTCGAACAGAGAAATTTAGGCCGCTCTGTTTCTTCCGTTAAAATTCGTCTCCGAGGCTATGGCAGAAGAAATGATTTCAAATTTTAAAGGTGGAATTAATTGAGTCTAATCCAGACTTTTCGGCACTCTACTGTACATAGGTTTTTATTCTTAAAATGATTTAATATTGTCATACTAAAATACATATTTTTGCACGTGTAGTCCGCTGATTATCTAGTGGTGCGCACTATCTGATGATTTATGAAATTTTTAAAATAAAAAATCGCTCCCACGGATTATACAATGGTGCTGACTACATCTGCGAAATTACTGTAATTTAATTGTTTCATTAAGCTTCAAGAGACATTTCTGAATCATGATATTTTATAGATGATTAGACAAATTAGCAACAGTAAAAAAACAAGCTGAAACAAGACAATCATTCTTAGCTAACTACATAATAGCTAACGAAGAAGGTCGTTAACTGCAAACCGGATAATACAAGAGCAAGAGGTAGAGGAGTTCACAAAGGTTCCACCCTTTGTAAACACCTAGAAAGGACCGACTTTGGTAGATTAACTTCAAGCTTTTAGACCTACAAGAGGCTGGTATCTCTTCTCTTTACTTCTTCTCTTTAAACGGATGATGGAATCTGTTGATAAATTTGACTTAACATAGCCCATAGATTTAGTGCAATAAAAGTTAGATATTAAAAAAATGTAAAGTCTGCCCAATTCATGAGGAAGTTTCTTGCTTTATTTTTCTTAATGCAACTCTAATTTGGTCTTGGTTTTATCATGCAGAATATAGAGTGATGAATGTGTGGTTGAAATTTTAGAAATGTAACATATCTAATTTTAACACATGGTGTGCGGGTACAATTCGCAGTGGAATTGTACCGGGAGCGGCCGTTTTGCGAGTAAATTTAGTTATTCAGTTGAATCTCAATAGATCGAAAATTAATTAATTTTTTAACCAAATTTTCATATTTTATATTGAAATATATGAAAAATATATAAATAGAAGTATATAAATAACATTTTTGTAAATAAGATTTTTGTAAACAAAAAATATATTTTTTAGTGGATAATAATATTGTAAATATGAAAAATCAAATAGAAATAGTAGTATATAGTCCTAATTTTTCCGAATTATGTTATATATAAATATTTTTACATTATAAAAAAATGAAAGCCAAGGACATTCGGCTTCGTTTTCCTGTATATACCGTTATTTTTGTACCCACAAGCAAACCATGTTGTTACGCTAACCCGTACTAGTACGTGACTCACGATCAAGTACTAATCGTCAGAAAACGTACTAGTACGTATCCCGCATACACTGTGTTAAATAACAATGTGTGTAAAATCTAAAATTACGAAATTGAGCAAAGCCAATTTAAAATGTCAATATCTATAACAACGGCATAAAAACAGCTATATAAAAAGTATTGTAACTCACCAAATGCTACGAAATTTTTAATGTGGCTTCAGTACAAATGTAGAATGTATGTTTCAATATTTTTAAAATGCTGAAAATGAAAGACTGAAATTTTGAAGGTTTAAAAATCCTGTATTTATTTATGTATTTAAACTTTTATTAAATGAACTAGCATTTAGCCCGTAATATAATGGGATCAGGAAAATTTTTAATTTTTCAGAATTGTAAATTATCTTATGAGGCAGGTAAAAGTACGGTATTTTTATTGGGGGGGAGCTGAGAATTATCTGGTACAAGCTTAATAATTTGTTTATATTCAAACTCCTCTAAATTTTTCCGATACTGTCAATGCAGTTTAGAATCACGTTGAATTCATTTAGTCAAACCATGTGGTTATGTATATAAAACAAATAATAAAGATAATAATAATAAACAAATAATAAACAAATAATAAAGATAATAATTTCAAAGATATATAATTTAAAAGCTAGGTATTTATTAATCCGTCAAATAGACTCCTACACTTTTATGAAAAGAATTTGTAGTTAAAAACTTTGATAAAATTTTCATTGCAACAAAAAGTAATCAGTGATTAAATTTAAAATTATCACATATGTGCCTAATCTATTATTTAAGCCAAATATAAAAGAAAATTATTTATATCTAAGTTCAGTGATAAAACGTATGAGAATAATGCAGACGATATTTAAATAATTTAAAATAAGAAATGATTAAATGAGATGATTAAAGGAATGACTTCATAATGCTAGAAAATTGTTATTTTTACCTATTTATTATGTGATAAACTGATAAATTTAATCGCCTGCTCTTAACCGGGGAAAAATAGGACTTGAAATAATGACATCGAAAGGGGAAAAAAGGGTGGATTTCGAATGTTTTAAAGAAGACAGTATTTTTCGCTGTGATATGAAGTATATTTATGCTAATTTATTTTAGAATCCGATCGATAATTTAGGAAAAGATAAACTTTACTCTCTTTGAAATATGCTAAGCCAAACTCATCAAGCATTCAATATGAATACCTGTATCGATTCCAGGTCTAATCACTTCATAAATTCGATAAATTAGGCTATTATTATATAGGGGATGTTCCAGCAGATCTTATTCCCCTAAATATATGCTTTAAATTTTATTCTGAAATATAAAACTGTTACAATTTTTCTTTTAATATTCAAAATTTTAAAAAGTATTTAGAGGATACCATGTCCCCTTAAACAGAAAATATCGTTTTTTTTTTCTGGAAATGAACTTAAGTTGGGATTTGCAATTTATTGTTCTAAGTGCCTCATTTATTGTCAAAGAAAACGTCTATGATAAAAATAGAAGCTAAGGGGCTGACTCTTTGTTCTTATAGATACTTCACTAGTACCAAAATCTATCCCGCAGATTATAAAAGATTTAGAGAATACTTAAAGTAAGGAAACATGAAACGATTAGTACTTGTTATTTCGATGTAAAGAAAGGTACAGAATAAATTGGATGCAAGTGGGCGGAGATGCAAAGCGAATATTTGCGATTCGACTTCCAGTACAAAATAGGAAGATGTACAATGCTATTTTTTAGAATGTTTGCGACGAAAATGAAACCATGTTTTCCTAAGTATTTTTTGCTGAAAGTCTGGAAAGTAAAGAAAGGAAAGCAATGCAAGACTATCAAATATGCAAAACTGTTTTGTTTCTAACCATTCGATCCATTGAAGGAGAAATTTAAATTGTTAGTTGATTTTTAAGCTTTAATCATCATAACAGGGCAAATTAAGCAGCAGTCTATAGCTACATTTTTAAAATAGTCAAAAAACGAAATATGAAAATAAATATATATATATATATATATATATATATATATATATATATATATATATATATATATATATATATATTATATATATATATATACATATATATATATATATATATATATATATATATATATATATATATATATATATATATATATAAACGAAATATGAAAATAAATAAAAAAGAACATTATTACACAACTATGACTCATCACTTTCTATTGCTGGTAAATTTTTTGTTAACTCCGGTTTAAAGTTTAATATGATTCTTAAACAGGAATAATTTTCTAGCGATAATTACAATCTATGAGATTAACTGAATCTCTATGAATCCTTACTGATAATCTGGAATCTACAAAAAAAAAAAGAAAAAAAATACAACCATCACAAAAACACCCAAAACACAAACTTGTATTGTTTTGATCCAATGAAGCAGAAATTTAAATTGTTGATTAAGGTTTTTTTTATTCTTTTAATCATTTCCATACCACAATGAATTTAGCAACAATTATAAGGCTCCTAATACTATCACAGAGAATCCTTTAAATTTATCATCATCAAAAATTTTTTTATGATTTTGTACCTCTTTGTAAACTGTGAACCTCCCAGTGATAGAATATTGACGTATGCAGATTTCGCCTACACATTCTTCGAGTAAAAGTAACACTAATAACTTGGTCATCTTTGCCCAGTTTGGTTTAGCTTTCGTCAATCTCATTCTACACATTTTGTGCATCTGGTATCCTTTATAGTAGCGGGCTTCACATTTTTAAGTATCATATGGCCCTTGGAAATAACAGACCTTTTGCTGAAATTACATATATATATATATATATATATATATATATATATATATATATATATATATATATATATATATATATGTATATATATATATATATATATATATATATATATGTATATATATATGTATATATATATATATATATATATATATATATATATATATATATATATATATATATATAATATATATATATATATATATATATATATATATATATATATGTATTTATATATATGTATATTATATATATATATATATATATATATATATATATATATATATATATATATATATATATATATTATGAAGCCCAGTGTCGTTGGGGTAGCTCTTCGCGTTCCCACGACACAGGTCCGAGGTTCGATCCCCTGGCTGGGCAAGGTTGACTCAGCCTTTCATTCCTTCAGTGGGTAGATGAACTGAGGACCAAGCGTGCTTGGGAACTAAAAACTGAGGGTTCCGCGTAAGATTGACCACCTAACCTTAACATGTGCTTCGCACCCTAGGGCCCTTGGTCACTTAAACGGAGATTGGCACGGTAGGCCCTGGCCCCCTAGGGGCTGTTGCACCGAGGAGTTTATATATATATATATATATATATATATATATATATATATATATATATATATATACAAATATATATATATGTATATATATATGTATATATATATGTATCGCTCTCTCTCTCTCTCTCTCTCTCTCTATATATATATATATATATATATTATATATATATATATATATATATATATATATATATATATATATGTATATATATATATGTATCTCTCTCTCTATGTATCTCTCTCTCTCTCTCTATATATATATATATATATATATATATATATATATATATATATATATATATATATATATATATATATATATATATATATATATATATATACCAAACTAACAATATTCTAGCTCTGTAAATGGTACCCGGAGTTCAATTTTATATTTTGTTCAAACATGTTCCGATATTTCGTTCATGATGCTTCATGGGTGCAAAACGCAATTTTTCGAATAAATAAGTTGTTTTTAATGATATCAAAATATTAATGGCAATGCTGTAAAGCAATTACCAGTACAGATATGAAAAGAACGTTACAGCACATCCAGCACAGAATGTTATTCCTCTACATTTATTGTTGCTTCGGAGAAGCCAAAATAATTATTTGCATCTTATTGATTTAATATACAACTACAGTCTACGTTGTTCTTGCTTACAGTTTTTAAAACATGTGTGGAAGCCCGAGAGGAATCTCGTGAAACTAAGTTTGAAAACCACTGTTGTACGATGTGGAAATACATTGTACCATTCAACACTAATATTTCACATACCAGGTACTAACTGGTTTATGATACCAGAAGGGGGTCATCGACCCCCTTCTAATAGCCATAAACTCTTCGCTGGCATCATACATGTCTCTCATTTTATTATACACAAAAATAAGCCCAAGTGGCTAACATGCTAGCATAGTTATTTAAAACTACTGTTCCCTGAACTCAAGGGCAGAAGCCTACATGCTTTTGGGTTGGGATACAAATTATGGTACTGTAGGAACACAAAAGACCACCCCAACAAAAATCCCTGCTTAGTAATCCTACATACTACTTTTTCAGAGTGGAGGGTTGTTGGAATGTGATTACACCTGACCTCTCACTGAAAGAGAGGAGTGTTCCCGAATGGTTGGAAGACATATTGCGGTATTGTTGAAATGCAAAATATCACCCAAATAGAAATCCAACGGTAGTCTTTGGAGACGGATAATGGCAGTGATGAAATACAAAATTCCCCGCTCCACAATTGAAAACCCAGTTTGGCAATCCTATGCACTACTTTTTTTGAGTAAAATTACATTTATAAAATATAGACAATTGCATTTTTGGTACTGTTGAAATGCAAAATATCACTCCAACAGAAATTCCAGCTTGGTAGTCCTACGCACTACCCTTTGGGATTGTAAGACTACTAGGGAGTTATTAGACCCGACCCCTCTCAAATAAATAGTAGCTACATTTTTTTTTTTTTTTTTTTTTTTTTTTTTTGGAGGGTGGGTGGGTGAAAGACCATTGAGCAAGTGGGAGATTTTTCCCCAATAAGCTAAAAAGGACAACCGGAAGGGCATGGAGTCAAAGTCGGAGAATTTTAAGTGTTTATGGATTTTCTTACAAGTGAAAGAGACATCATGGATCATTATTACTACTTACTATAAAATGAATTTACAAATTAGAATCTAAAGTAAGTTTGACATCTGTTTTTATTTGTTTCAGACTTAGATGCTCCTTTTATCAAACTTCGCCAATTTATCCCTTCTGGAATTTTAAGCAATTAGATCATATTGATTTTCTACATTAGTCATAAGCCAATATGTATTGACAGGTACTTTTGTCTTTCGACAGCATGGAATTCTACAGTGTTAGAAGTTATATGTAAATGAAATAAGTTTTAGGAAGTAAATATAAGTCTAAATAGTTCTTCTGCATCCTGCTTACTTCCAGATAACTAGTAGTTGAAATGCACAAAGCTACCCTTAACCACTCCTAGTGACAGACTTCCTACCACGTGGGGTTCACCTTTGTACAGATTATGACATTTCTTATAGTTAATTATTTTGCAAATTTAGCAAAATTCCTCCTATACGTAGATCTCTGCTCATATTCTGGAACTGCCATAATAAAATAATTTTCATCCGTTCATCTCTCCTGAGCATAACTAGATTTCTGCACAATCTCTTAATGTATAATTCCATACGACGCAGCACAAAAACGTCCCGGTGACGTTTCATCATTAAACCAACTCAATTTTCCCCAAAAAACCGTCCCGAATACTTATATTACAAAACGCGGGTTGGGGATTCCGCTGAACACGCCATTCCTTTTCATGGGGAGAGAACTAAAAAGTCGGAGAAATAAAAAAAAAACCTCTAACCCGTTTTTATTCGTCCAACGAATCTTCATTAAAAAAATTTTCCCCCTTTTTTTACTATCAATCCATTAAAAATACAGAAAAGGAGAGAGTTCTTCTCTTAGTCGCTTTTTAAAAAGCGTGGGGTGTCCCCCTTACTCTGCAAAAGCTCAAAAAACTTATCCCTCCGGCGCGACCGGGATAGGGAAAAAAATATATAAAGGGAAAAAAATTCTCGCCCCCCCTCCCCCGCAGTAATGCAGTTACCACCGGCTTGCTTTTTAAGGGCTTGGGTAGTCGAAAACTTTATTTGAGACACGGATCCGGCAAATCTGGGGGTATTAAATTGGTGAACGCGGTTTCCGTCCAATTTCGGGACCGTATTTCCGTAGTAATTACCTGCCTAGTCGAGTTATCAGCTGAGTCGGCGCTATCTCTAATGTTGGGGGTACCCCGAGTCCCGTTCCACCCCCACCCTCCGTCGCCTTGCTGCTGCCTCCTCCCTCCCCCTTACTAAATCACTCCTCATTTCCGCCCTTATCGTACTTAGTGTTTGGGTGGTGGGAATAGAGGTGTAGTGCTGCCATCTATTAGGCGGAGTGGGACTTTGAAAATGATCCCATGGTTATGATGCTTAAAGGTGTGCTGTTGTATAGACATAGGTCTTTTTGGGGGAAATGAGGTAAACAGAGAGCTTTAACATTGCAACACAATATGGAAGAAACATATTATTAATACATTAGGATGCCAGTATACAGTACCCAGAGTTTCCAGATTGTTATTCTCATGATTATCCTATCATCTATATCATAACTGATAGCAGCCATATCACTAACTGAGAACTTTAATAATGTGACATAATTTGAATGAAACATGCTCTCAGTATATTAGTATATCAGTACACAGTACCCGGAGTTTCCTGATTGTCATCCTCATAATTGTCACTTCTTTTCCTGCCCAGAGGTTTCCTGATTGTCATCCTCATAATTCTCACTTCTTTTCCTGCCCAGAGGCATATAAGGCCTTCAACTTAGTTTTCTATCCCCTCTCTACAACTTTTTATGCCTCCCTCCAGATTGCCTATCCAGCCTAGTTTCTCTCCTTTTTCAAGTCTCCAAGTTAGTTTCAGACAGTAGGTCCTAAATTTCCTTCTTCCCCACAAACCCCATGTCATAGCAAACACCGACTTTGTACACCGCGACACCATACAGTCTTGAACTTTGATGTTTACATTAAACTGCCTTAAAAATTAAATATACAACATTTTGATATTTGAAATAATATTTGGTGGAATTTATTATCTTGTTTTGAATAATAAAAAAGTATTTTTCAATTAAGTATCGTTAGTCCATTAAGTGTTGACTGTAAACAAGCGATCTTCATCTCGTTTAAGCGAACAGCCAAAACATTCCTATAATTTATTTATTGTCATTTAATATCGCTATTTATTTATTTTTTTCATTTAGTTTTAACTTCCGTAAAAATGAAAACTGGTGACATTTTTTTTTTACTTTATATTAAACCTTTAGTGAACCCAAAACGTTGCCCACGCACCCTCAAATTAATTTTATGCACAAAGTACTTCTCAGTTGTAACATCGACCCTGTGTGTCTGCTGGAACCACTTTGTAAACCACTAGTCTAGGTCGATTACTCTCTGTTGCCCAGTTGAGGACAATACTAAGTATTTCATCCTTTCAGAGAATAAGGCCGGTTAAACGATTGCTTCTTACTATAATGACTTGTTCTATGATTTTTAAATTAGTCCTCTGTTAGGTCCTTGGTTAGTTCTTCATTAATAATGAAATGAGACAAAAAAAATTTATAACTATCCCTAAGCATTTATTTTAATAGGAATTTAGATTTTTTTGTGTGAGCTATACTAGCTATAGTTGTAACATCGACCCTGGGTGTCTGCTGGAACCGCTTTGTAAACCCCTGGTCTAGGTAGACTACTCTCATTTACCCAGTTGAGGACATGTAACAATAAGTTACTTTCGGTTCAGCTTTTTTTACCCCTTCACATAAACCTTCGTCAAAGAGGACAAGGTTGTTACCAGAGGAGAGGAGAGGGTGAACGCTCGTGGCATCCACTGCTTGCGGAATGGACATTTTTTGGATCGACACAAGAAAAAGGAAAATCAATGCCATTTTTTAGGGCCGAAGCCAAGTCGAGAGTAGTCTTCGATATCTACAAATGTTAAGTTGTATTTCAGTTGTATTCCTTAAGCATTTAATATATAAAATCATTTAATCAAGACTATTTCTCCATGTGTTTTTTAATGTATTTTAATTTCTATCTCAAACTCTAGGCCAACGTAACTTTATTTTTACAGGACAATACTGAGTATTTCGTCCATTCGGAAGCCGGTGAAATGGTTGCTTCTTACCATAATGCGTTGTCCTATGTTTTTTAAATTGGTCTCTGTTAGGTCCTCTGTTAGCTCTTCATTAGTACTGAAATGAAACCAAAACCCTTTTAGAACTGTTCCTAAGCATTTATTTTAATAGAAATTTAGATTTTTTTTGTGTGTGAGCTATAGTAGCTACAGTGGTAACATCGACCCCCCTGGATGTCTGCTGGAACCACTCTGTAAACCCCTGGTCTAGGTCGATTACTCTCAGTTGCCCAGTTGAGGACAACACTAAGTATTTCATCCTTTCAGAGGATAAGGCCGGGTAAACGATTGCTTCTTACCATAATGCCTTGTTCTATGGTTTTTAAATTGATCCTCGGTTAGTTCTTCATTAGTAATGAAATGAGACCAAAAAACTTTTATAACTATCCCTAAGGATATATTTTAATAGGAATTTAGATTTTTTTTTTGTGTGTGAGAGCTATAGTGGCTACAGTTGTAACATCAACCCTGGGTGTCTGCTGAAACCACTTTGTAAAGCACTGGTCTAGGTCGACCACTCTCAGTCGTCAAGTTAAGGACAATACTGAGTATTTCGTCCTTTCGGAGGATAAGGCCGGGTAAACGATTGCTTCTTACCATAATGCCTTGTTCTATGGTTTTTAAATTGATCCTCGGTTAGTTCTTCATTAGTAATGAAATGAGACCAAAAAACTTTTATAACTATCCCTAAGGATATATTTTAATAGGAATTTAGATTTTTTTTTGTGTGTGAGAGCTATAGTGGCTACAGTTGTAACATCAACCCTGGGTGTCTGCTGAAACCACTTTGTAAAGCACTGGTCTAGGTCGACCACTCTCAGTCGTCAAGTTAAGGACAATACTGAGTATTTCGTCCTTTCGGAGGATAAGGCCGGGTAAACGATTGCTTCTTACCATAATGCCTTGTTCTATGGTTTTTAAATTGATCCTCGGTTAGTTCTTCATTAGTAATGAAATGAGACCAAAAAACTTTTATAACTATCCCTAAGGATATATTTTAATAGGAATTTAGATTTTTTTTTTGTGTGTGTGAGAGCTATAGTGGCTACAGTTGTAACATCGACCCTGGGTGTCTGCTGAAACCACTTTGTAAAGCACTGGTATAGGTCGACCACTCTCAGTTGCCAAGTTAAGGACAATACTGAGTATTTCGTCCTTTCGGAGGATAAGGCCGGTTAAACGATTACTTCTTACTATAATGCCTTGTTCTATGGTTTTTAAATTGATCCTCTGTTAGGTCCTCGGTTAGTTCTTCATTAATAATGAAATGAGACAAAAAAAATTTATAACTATCCCTAAGCATTTATTTTAATAGGAATTTAGATATTTTTATGTGTGAGCTATAATAGCTACGGTTGTAACATCGACCCTGGGTGTCTGCTGGAACCACTTTGTAAATCACTAGTCTAGGTCAATTACTCTCAGTTGCCAAGTTGAGGACAATACTAAGTATTTCATCCTTTCAGAGGATAAGGCCGGTTAAACAATTGCTTCTTACTATAATGACTTGTTCTATGGTTTTTAAATTGGTCCTCTGTTAGGTTTTCGTCTAGTTCTTTATTTGTAATGAAATGAGGCCAAAATACTTTTATAACTATCCCTAAGCATTTATTTTAATAGGAATTTAGATTTTTTTTTGTGTGTGTGAGCTATAGTATCTGCAGCTGTAACATCGACCCTGGGTGTCTGCTGGAACCACTTTGTAAACCCCTGGTCTAGGTCGACTAATCTCAGTTGCCCAGTTGAGGACAATGCTGAATATTTCGTCCTTTCGGAGAATAAGGCCGGTGAAATAATTGCTTCTTACAACACTGGTGTGCAAAACTAAAGCAACAGGTGGAGTTTTTGCCATAACTCTACGAGAAATCATCTGAGAGACATGAAATTCAGAAATGAGGGAGATTATTATGTACATAAAGGATGACGAAAGCATCGGTGCTGAAAAAGGAATACAATGCATACGGTATGGAATCAAATAAAAACAAGCTTTATTGAACGCATAATATCGTGACTCAAGATTGTCCATCCAAGAGGATGAACATCAAGTAGAAGTTCCTTAATATAAGATATGCCCTCCCCTAACTGCAATGGTTGCTTCGCACCGTCTCCGCATACTCAGAACCAGCTGGTCCAACATTCCTTGCGGTAGGAGTGCTCATTCCGCAATCAGCATCTGTTTGAGTTGTTGGGTGTTCTCCGGAGGATGTAAGAATGCTGCAATCCGTCTCCCCAAAGAATCCCACACATGTTCGATGGTATTAAAATCAGAGTAGTAGGCTGGCCAATCCATTCGAGTGATATTTTCACTTTCCAGTAGTTCCTCAACAGCAAGGTCCGATGTAGCCATGCATTGACATCCATAAAAATGAGGTCTAGGTCAATAGTACCTCTTAACAGACGCACATGGAGAAGGAGTTATGGCACAAAACCCACCTGTCGCTTAAATTTGCATACTAGTGTATAATGCCTTGTTCTTGGTTTTAAATTGTTCCTCGGTTAGTTCTTCATTAGTAAGGAAATGAGATAAAAAAAATTTATAACTACCCCTAAGCATTTATTCTAATAAGAATTTAGATTTTTGTGTGTGAGAGAGCTATAGTGTCTAAATTTCTAGTTTCTATAATCAAATTTTCTTACAAAGTCGAGTGATCAACCCATAGCCAAACTTCCGAAAGGTGGAACCTGGATGTATACCTGACACACAGCACCTATTTCAGTCGTCTTTTACAACATGTATGGACGATATAGAGATAAATCTTACCTCCTGACTTCTATTCAATTTTCCTGATTATGTATATAGATTGTGGCGTTCTGATAACCGCATCGAAGAAGCTCTCGCAAATGCAAATTGACATGGATGCAAATTTCCCTCGACG
>CM063510.1:84431448-84576448 GCA_032207245.1 Pardosa pseudoannulata | reverse complement strand
AAAATATTTTTAAGTATTGATAAATGTACAAATAGGAGAGAAAATTAAAATTTAATATACTAGGAACATTTTAAGAATTAACTAAATATTTTGAGTTCATTCTACATATATAATGTAGCATATATATATATATATATATATATATATATATATATATATATATATATATATATATATATATATATATATATATATATATATATATATGTGTGTGTGTGTGTGTGTGTGTGTGTGTGTGTGTGTGTGTATTCTCACTATATTTGGTGGTAGGAGCACGTACCAGTTTTTTTTCCACGGGCGACAAAAGACCTAGTTTCAGCCCTGGAAATAATCAGTTTTTAAAAGAAGTATAAAGATTAATTAAGTCTTAATTAATTAAGAATTATACTCTAGATTAATTAAAGCTTACACTATGAAGATTAAATAAGGCTTATAACTACTACAGATTCAGGGACTGGATTTTGATAACTGATTACATTAATTGTAGATTGATAAAACAAAATGTTTTAATATATTAATTTGTAAAAATTTAAAATGTAAAGCATTTATATTTGAATGGTAAAAAGAAATAGTTAATACCATGAAGTCAATCTATATCTATTTTAAAGGAAGCAGTTACATTGTATTTAAAATGTAGAGTTAAATCAAATTTTAAAAGATTGTTTAGACCTTTAATACATGAGTCATTTCTGCCGATTACCAGTTGATGCATATCTTAAATCCAAGTTACTATGAATTGCACAGAATAAAATAAATGAAGTTTAGATAACTCTGAATACTACAGCTCGTCATGTTAGTCATAAACTATCCATTTAAGCATTATAGGATGCCATAAAAAAGGAAAAACTTCGTTAAAAAGATTTGTTTGGAAAATACAGGGAAATTAAGTACTGTAAAAGGAAATTTTATAATAGATAAAGCCATTTGCCATGATTTCAATATATGTACCTGCCAAAAAAATAAATTTATGATCTCTCTTTGAAAAATTATAAAGTGTCGATCCAAAAGAAAAATTTATAAATAATAGAAATTACTTGAAATTTTTGTAGGTTGTTTATAAGATTCCCATTTACCTATTCTCAAAAGAAAAACTCGTTTTAAGAAAACATAAAAATTCTTCAGGCTACTTTTTAATAGTATCAAAAAAGATACACCATGCATTAAAGGGTTTATATTCAAGTGGAAATAATTATCACACATACTGCAGGCATAACCTTTCTGTATAATGTATATTTAACTTTTAATTATAGATAACATGTTACTTAAACTGTAATCAGACTTGAAAATAGTATGAAATTAAATGATAGATGTATAAAAAAAGAAGAAGAAATAGAAGAAAAATAAACAGAATATCATTTAAGGGGGCACATGGGGATACATGAACAAAGTATTTAGGGTTTTAAAAAATTTAAATGGAAAGATTTTTTTTGTTTATTTTGACCTTACCATATATATTTAATTATTAACTTAAATACATGGTATTTTCCGTATTCGTCCTCTATTTTTGTTCAATTGGTTATGCTGATTTTTGTTTTATTCTAATATAAGAACGTTTTATATAAACTGAAAGGGGGACAAAGTCTCTCGCGTTCGCAGCCACGATCTCAAGTCGTACGTTTACTCTGGGTAGTGCTAAATGAGAGACAAACTTAAGGTATACCTCCTTTAGGTATATACGGGTGTCACGAGCCCGAGGTGCCCTAGTGATCTGGGTCTTCAGTTATTCCTAGTAGTCTCGAGCTTACCTTTGTAGAGTTCCGCGGCCACGAGCTCAAGTCGTACGTTTACTCTGGGTAGTGCTAAATGAGAGACAAACTTAAGGTATACATCCTTTAGGTATATACGGGTGTCACGAGCCCGAGGTGCCCTAGTGATCTGGGTCTTCAGTTATTCCTAGTAGTCTCGAGCTTACCTTTGTAGAGTTCCGCGGCCACGAGCTCAAGTCGTACGTGTCCTCTGGGTAGTACTAAATGAGAAACAATCTCACGGTGTACCTTCTTTAGGTATATATGGGTGTCACGAGCCCGACCTGCCCTAGTGATCTGTGTCTTCACAGTTATTCTTTGTAGTCTCCAGATTACCTTTGTGGAGTTCCGCGGCCACGAGCTCAAGCCATATGTGTTCACTGGGTAGTGCCAAATGAGATACAACCTCAGGAGTATACCTTTTTTAGGTATATACGGATGTCATAAGCCCGAGGTGCCCTAGTGATCTGGGTCTTCACAGTTATTCCTGGTAGTCTCGAGCTTACCTTTGTAGAGTTTGCTCCTTACCGGATTTGACAAAATTAAAATCGGACAATGACGGAACTCTCGTACGACAGTAGCAGCTTTATAGCTGTTGTTGTTGCTGTCGTGGAGTACTGGTCTTCAGTTTCTTGCTGCTGTATGTCTTCGTGATGGGTCATCGTAAGAATTGACATATATAAAGTGAAAAGTGAATGCTTGTTTTAAATGTTTTTTACACTTTTCTGTCACTCTATAAGCAGACATATAACAACATAAATTGAGTTTCAGCAATAATTATTGCTTTTTTGGTTTGGTTTGGTTTGGTTTGGAGCGCTACGGTCTACTGTTTTGCACACGAGGGCTAATGAGACCGGGACCTACAGTTTAAAGCCGATTCCGAACGGCTACAACATCCATGCCAGCAACGGGATTCGAACCCGCGAACTCCGGTTCCGAAGAGCAGCGCTCTACCATTCGGCCATCGTTCGGCAATATTGCTTTTTTGAAAACAATAAATACTAGATATAATTCTTCACCTAATTATTTTTTAAAAATTATTAGAAATATTATAACAAGGGATTAAATTTTCAAACAACCTAAAATGATATTTAAAAATTACTTTTAATATACTATAAATACCAAAGAACGCAAACAAAAACTAGAAAAGCTGATAGCGTTTTACCTCAGGTCTATAATGTATGGACTGTAAAAATTTGCAATTAATATGTGTAATAGTTTTTTATTTATAATGCACCCAAGTTGAAAAAAAAAACTTTTTTCATTAGCTTACATTTAAAGTTTTTATAATTTTCTTAAAATCTATGATATTAAATGCAAACATTGTACGGTTTTACAGGTTCTAATACGAATATTTAAACGGAGTTTGTTTTAAATGATTCAGGAATATCTAGAGATTTTAAAAGTGTAAAAATAAAAAAAAATTGAATTCTAGAATGTTAAACCCTCTGACTGCTAATCCCACGATTTCCACAGATAATTTAAATGTAGCAAAATTTGCTCATCCTACGATTCTAGAGGGCGTGTGCTTTTCTTCTTATTCTAGTCCGTCATATGACGGGAACAATAAAATTTTTAATTTTCCAGAAATGTAAAGTACCCTATGAGGCAGGTCAAAAATGGTTTATTTTTTGCTTAGAATTATCTGGTACACGCTTAATAATTTGTTTATCTTCATACTCCTCTAAAGTCTCCCGATACTGTGAATGCAATTTATAATACCGTTGAATTCAATTAGAAAGATTATTCAAAGTTTTCTTAGCTACATCTAAATTATCGTTAAGTTCTTGCCATTATTTTTTTGCCCCACTAATTAATGGAAGTAAAGGAATGAAACTATCGTTTCCACTACACCTTGGAGGTAAATAGAATTTGTTGTTAATACATGTGATAAATTTTTCATTGCAATAAAAATTAATCTATGATTAAATTTAAAATCACATTATCGTATTTAATCTATTATCTAAGCCTAATATAAAAGAAAACTATTTACGTAATATCTAAATTCGCTGATAAAATGTATGAAAATAATTCAGACGATATTTAAGTAATTTAAAATAAGAAATGATTAAAGGAAATGGTTAAAAAATTATGGTTAATGCTTAAATGAGATGGGAAAATAGGGCTTGAAATAATGATATTAAATGCTAGAAAATAGGGGAAGGGGTGGATTTCGAACGTTGTTAACCCTAATTCATCCAGAATCCAATATGGATGCCTCTATCCATTACAGGTACAACCTCTTCATAAATTCGAGGACAGACAGACAGATAACATAAGCTGTTATTATATAGGGGATTGAGGATCACATTCCGCCTTTTCAAGCGGTCGGTCTTTTATGACCACCCCTTGTATAAGTGTTACGTCTGGGGCAGACCCAGCTCTGCAGGTCTATTGTTTACTGCCAGTATTGAAGGTTTTTCGGATCAACACCCTTGGTGTTTCATATTTTCTTAATTATTTTTCCTAGAAGCTTATGACTTATTATGGTGTACAAAGTATCTTATACCAGGCCTGTTGAGATACATAAAGAATATGATACCACATACAAACCAGCGAAGACTTACCCTTTTTCAGAATCTTTATTTACTGTACTATTTTTGATGAAGAACAATTCTCATGTGGACGATATTGTGTCTCATTATAAGGGAAATGGTGAAGCAAATAAAACAATTCTTCACTCTATCAATATGGCGTCTCACTGTGATGGTGAATATGGTGGAGCAACTCCCTGCCTCCGATGATGCTATCTGTTCACTCCATCCTACCCAGCTCTCTCTTTAAAGGGGCCTCTAAATCTACCGAACAAGTTCAATGACCACTGTTGCCAGGGCCAAAGACGACTGACCCGCGTTAGCAACCCCTCTTGTCCAATGGAGTCGAAGGGAGGGGGGTCACTGACATCACTTTCGTCCTTCGGTCAGTCTTGTCCAGTAGTGTAACTCATTGTTACACTTATGTCCTATATTATGTCTTGATATGGACTAGTGTCAACATGCTAACCTAGAATCCTGAGGTGCCCGATTTGAACCTGGCAGGCGAGCTGAAAGTTAAATATATAGTTCTATATACTCTCGCTGGAATAACGGCAGTTGCAGAGTGTGGTACAGAATCGGGAGAAAAATTGCCACCTTCTGAGAAGGAACAAAATTGAACGAAATCTCTATCGTAACATCACAAATGCCTCACACCCGTCAGGGTAAGTAGCCAGTTGCGTCTTATCAAAATTATAAAATTCTTTTGTCTGAGCAATCAACATAAGTAGTTAATAATTCAGGATCTGGCATGTCGGAGAAATTATTGACATTTCAGGTACATCCTGCTTTGATATCGAGTGTGACGTATTCCATGATGTCAAGGAAGTTAAAGAAATTTTATCTGTATCCGTTTGTATTTTGCATGCACGGAACAAAAAGGTTTTAAATCTAACCTTTTACAGAGAGTGATCGGCACTTTATAATTATAAAATTTATATTTTTACTCTTATCTTTACTTCAAATCACTTGATTGACTATAACTTAGCTATAATATAGAGTATTATTATTTTATTTCAAATAGTATATTATGAATGTATGTCTATATCTATTCAAAAGTATTTTTAAGGCACCAAAAATATTTTTCATCGTTTAATCATTCCATTAATCAAAATTTAACTAAAACCACACAGATTTTACATTTATTTTACAATTTTCTTATTTCGAAATATTTTATAACAAATTTACAATGACGTTTAAAAAAAATTTAAATCTTTTATCTATAAATGTACTACCTTATTCATAGCATTGGAATTCATGCCATGTATAAGGTCGTCTACGTTTCAACTGAAACAAAGTTTTATATTGGTAACTGTGCTAACATTGAAAAACTTTAGAAATTATGAGGACTTAAAGTTTTCAGTTTTCATAATCCCTCAGATTATTTTATTTATAAAAGAACTACGGTGTTGAATGTTACGTAAGACAACAAAAAAATAGAAGTAAAAGTACTTATTAATATTATCACTGAATTTAGATTGACATATATTCAATCACTTTGAAACTTTATCTTTAAATCTATTACTTTATCCTTGGTATTGGAATCATTAACAAACAAAGTTTTATATTGGTAACTATGCTAACGATAAATGACTTTAGAAATCATGAGGACTTAAAAAAGGTTTTCATTTTTCAGAATCTCTCTGTTTCTTTTATTTATGGGAAAACTACGGTGTAGAATGTGAAGTAAGACAGCAAAAACGTTAAAGTAAAAATACTTAATTGATGTTATCAGTGAATTTAGATTGACAGATATTCAGTCATTTTAAAACTTTTATCTATAAATCTACTACTTTATTCATAGCACTGGGGATAAGGTAGCCTACTTTTCAACTGAAACAAAGTTTTATACTGGTAATTGTGCTAACACCGAATAATTTTATAAATTATGAGGACTTAAAGTTTTCATTTTTCCTAATCACTCAGATTCTTTTATTTAGAAAAGAACTATGATGTTAACACTATATTTACTGATGTTAATCATATACCTATTTTTACTGAAGTGATCCAATTTGATTCATACAAGAAAATTGAAGTTTTTTGCAAAGAAAATAGTTCCAAATTAATTTAAATGAAATATTTATTATCGAAAAATTCATGGAAAACATTTCTTTACATATTAAATCTGTTTTTGAAGCATATTTTCCGCAAACATTTCTATTACATTTAGCACAATGGTTTCTAGATCTGTTCCTTTTTCATGATTGTTGAACTGACAATTCTTTCTTGCGTCAGTAGCATGAATTTCTGTCATTGGAATGGAAGTGTTCTCCACTTCTTCTCTATATTTACTTTATACTATACTTTATATACTTTATACTTTATATTTATTTTATACTATATTTATTTATTTTCATATACATGCTATGAGTCAAATTGGCTCATAACCGTGAAAATAGGTATACCACATTTGATAATGCAAAATGAAGGGGTCTGCGGGGAAGAGGAACGAAACTTTACATATATTTTATTACCTAACTAAAAACCAACGTATGTTTTTGAAAAGTGATATTAAAGTTTTATATATAGAGAGAGATCAAATTTTTAATGAGTCAAATTGGCTCGGTCCTTAAATCTAGTGTTAAATGTGACGTAAGACATCAGAAGCGTTGAAGTAAAAATACTTAATTGATATTATCACTAAATTTAGATTGACAGGTATTCAATCGCTTTGAAACTTTTATCTTTAAATCTACTACTTTAACCTTGGTGTTAGAATCATTTAGAAACAAAGTTTTATATTGATAACTGGGCTAACTATGAATGACTTTAGAAATCATGAAGACCTAAATAAGGTTTTCATTTCTCATAATCTATCTCTTTCTTTTATTTATGGGAAAACTACGGTGTAGAGTGTAACGTAAGACAGCAGAAACGTTAAAGTAAAGGTACTTAATTGATATTATCAGTGAATTTAAATCGACAAATATTCAGTCACTTTAAAACTTTTATCAATAAAATTACTTCCTTATCCATGGAATAGAATCATTAACTGAAACAAAGTTGTATACTGATAACCATGCTGACGCTGAATGATTTTAGAAATCGTGAGTACTTAAAATATATTGTCGAACCATGGCCGAATGGTTAGGGCACTGACCTTCGGAATCGGAGTTCGTGGGTTCGAATCCCACTATGGCATGGATGCTCGTAGCCGTTCGGAATCGGCTTTAAGCAGTAGGTCCCGGTCTCATTAGCCCTCGTGTTGCAAAAATGTAGACCGTAGTGCTTCCAACTAACCTTAAAATATAGTTTTCACTTTTCATAATCTTCCAGTTTTTCTTATTTGTAGGAGAGCTATGGTGTAGAATATGAAATGAGACAGCAGAAACATTAAAGTAAAGGTACTTAATTGATATTATCAGTGAATTTAAATCGACAGATATTCAGTCCCTTTAAAACTTTTATCAATAAAATTACTTCCTTATCCATGGAATAGAATCATTAACTGAAACAAAGTTGTATATTGATAACCGTGCTAATCCTGAATGACTTTAGAAATCATGAGGACTTAAAAAAGTTTTCATTTTTCAGATTCTCTGTTTCTCTTTCTCTTATTTACGGGAAAACTACGGTGTAGAATATTAAGTAAGACAGCAGAAATGTTAAAGTAAAGTTACTTAATTGATATTATCAGTGAATTTAAATCGACAAATATTCAGTCACTTTAAAACTTTTATCAGTAAAATTACTCCCTTATCCATGGAATAGAATCATTAACTGAAACAAAGTTGTATATTGATAACCGTGCTAACTCTGAATGATTTTAGAAATCATGAGTCCTTAAAATATATATATAGTTTTCATTTTTCAGTTTCACTTACTTATGGGTGAGCTACGGTGTAGAATATGAAGTAATACAGCAGAAACGTTATAGTAAAGGTACTTAATTGATAATATCAGTGAATTTAAATCGACAGATATTCAGTCCCTTTAAAACTTTTATCAATAAAATTACTCCCTTATCCATGGAATAGAATCATTAACTGAAACAAAGTTGTATATTGATAACCGTGCTAATCCTGAATGACTTTAGAAATCATGAGGACTTAAAAAAGTTTTCATTTTTCAGATTCTCTGTTTCTCTTTCTCTTATTTACGGGAAAACTACGGTGTAGAATATTAAGTAAGACAGCAGAAATGTTAAAGTAAAGTTACTTAATTGATATTATCAGTGAATTTAAATCGACAAATATTCAGTCACTTTAAAACTTTTATCAGTAAAATTACTCCCTTATCCATGGAATAGAATCATTAACTGAAACAAAGTTGTATATTGATAACCGTGCTAACTCTGAATGATTTTAGAAATCATGAGTCCTTAAAATATATATATAGTTTTCATTTTTCAGTTTCACTTACTTATGGGTGAGCTACGGTGTAGAATATGAAGTAATACAGCAGAAACGTTATAGTAAAGGTACTTAATTGATAATATCAGTGAATTTAAATCGACAGATATTCAGTCCCTTTAAAACTTTTATCAATAAAATTACTCCCTTATCCATGGAATAGAATCATTAACTGAAACAAAGTTGTATATTGATAACCGTGCTAATCCTGAATGACTTTAGAAATCATGAGGACTTAAAAAAGTTTTCATTTTTCAGATTCTCTGTTTCTCTTTCTCTTATTTACGGGAAAACTACGGTGTAGAATATTAAGTAAGACAGCAGAAATGTTAAAGTAAAGTTACTTAATTGATATTATCAGTGAATTTAAATCGACAAATATTCAGTCACTTTAAAACTTTTATCAGTAAAATTACTCCCTTATCCATGGAATAGAATCATTAACTGAAACAAAGTTGTATATTGATAACCGTGCTAACTCTGAATGATTTTAGAAATCATGAGTCCTTAAAATATATATATAGTTTTCATTTTTCAGTTTCACTTACTTATGGGTGAGCTACGGTGTAGAATATGAAGTAATACAGCAGAAACGTTATAGTAAAGGTACTTAATTGATAATATCAGTGAATTTAAATCGACAGATATTCAGTCCCTTTAAAACTTTTATCAATAAAATTACTCCCTTATCCATGGAATAGAATCATTAACTGAAACAAAGTTGTATATTGATAACCGTGCTAATCCTGAATGACTTTAGAAATCATGAGGACTTAAAAAAGTTTTCATTTTTCAGATTCTCTGTTTCTATTTCTCTTATTTACGGGAAAACTACGGTGTAGAATATTAAGTAAGACAGCAGAAATGTTAAAGTAAAGTTACTTAATTGATATTATCAGTGAATTTAAATCGACAAATATTCAGTCACTTTAAAACTTTTATCAGTAAAATTACTCCCTTATCCATGGAATAGAATCATTAACTGAAACAAAGTTGTATATTGATAACCGTGCTAACTCTGAATGATTTTAGAAATCATGAGTCCTTAAAATATATATATAGTTTTCATTTTTCAGTTTCACTTACTTATGGGTGAGCTACGGTGTAGAATATGAAGTAATACAGCAGAAACGTTATAGTAAAGGTACTTAATTGATAATATCAGTGAATTTAAATCGACAGATATTCAGTCCCTTTAAAACTTTTATCAATAAAATTACTCCCTTATCCATGGAATAGAATCATTAACTGAAACAAAGTTGTATATTGATAACCGTGCTAATCCTGAATGACTTTAGAAATCATGAGGACTTAAAAAAGTTTTCATTTTTCAGATTCTCTGTTTCTATTTCTCTTATTTATGGGAAAACTACGGTGTAGAATATTAAGTAAGACAGCAGAAATGTTAAAGTAAAGTTACTTAATTGATATTATCAGTGAATTTAAATCGACAAATATTCAGTCACTTTAAAACTTTTATCAGTAAAATTACTCCCTTATCCATGGAATAGAATCATTAACTGAAACAAAGTTGTATATTGATAACCGTGCTAATCCTGAATGACTTTAGAAATCATCATGAGTCCTTAAAATATATATATAGTTTTCATTTTTCAGTGTCACTTACTTATGGGTGAGCTACGGTGTAGAATATGAAGTAATACAGCAGAAACGTTATATAGTAAAGGTACTTAATTGATAATATCAGTGAATTTAAATCGACAGATATTCAGTCCCTTTAAAACTTTTATCAATAAAATTACTCCCTTATCCATGGAATAGAATCATTAACTGAAACAAAGTTGTATATTGATAACCGTGCTAATCCTGAATGACTTTAGAAATCATGAGGACTTAAAAAAGTTTTCATTTTTCAGATTCTCTGTTTCTATTTCTCTTATTTACGGGAAAACTACGGTGTAGAATATTAAGTAAGACAGCAGAAATGTTAAAGTAAAGTTACTTAATTGATATTATCAGTGAATTTAAATCGACAAATATTCAGTCACTTTAAAACTTTTATCAGTAAAATTACTCCCTTATCCATGGAATAGAATCATTAACTGAAACAAAGTTGTATATTGATAACCGTGCTAACTCTGAATGATTTTAGAAATCATGAGTCCTTAAAATATATATATAGTTTTCATTTTTCAGTTTCACTTACTTATGGGTGAGCTACGGTGTAGAATATGAAGTAATACAGCAGAAACGTTATAGTAAAGGTACTTAATTGATAATATCAGTGAATTTAAATCGACAGATATTCAGTCCCTTTAAAACTTTTATCAATAAAATTACTCCCTTATCCATGGAATAGAATCATTAACTGAAACAAAGTTGTATATTGATAACCGTGCTAATCCTGAATGACTTTAGAAATCATGAGGACTTAAAAAAGTTTTCATTTTTCAGATTCTCTGTTTCTATTTCTCTTATTTATGGGAAAACTACGGTGTAGAATATTAAGTAAGACAGCAGAAATGTTAAAGTAAAGTTACTTAATTGATATTATCAGTGAATTTAAATCAACAAATATTCAGTCAGTTTAAACTTTTGTCAGTAAAATTACTCCCTTATCCATGGAATAGAATCATTAACTGAAACAAAGTTGTATATTGATAACCGTGCTAACGCTGAATGATTTTAGAAATCGTGAGTCCTTAAAATATAATTTTCATTTTTCATAATCTTCCTGTTTTTCTTATTTGTGGGAGAGCTACAGGGTAGAATATGAAATAAGACATCAAATACGTTACAGTAAAGATACTTAATTGATATTGTCAGTGAATTTAAATCGACAGATATTCAGCCAATTTACAAGTTTTATCAATAAAATTACTTCCCTATCCATGGCATAGAATCATTAGCTGAAACAAAGTTTTATATTTATAACTGTGCTAATCCTGAATGACTTTAGAAATCATGAGGACTTAAAAAAGTTTTCGTTTTTCAGAATCTCTGTTTCTCTTTCTCTTACTTATGGGAGAGCTACGGTGTAGAATATGAAGTAAGACAGCAGAAACGTTAAGGTAAAGGTACTTAATTGATATTATCAGTAAATTTAAATTGATGGATATTCAGTCACTTTAAAACTTTTATCTGTAAAATTACTACCTTATCCATGGAATAGAATGATTAACTGAATCAAAGTTGTATATTGATAACCGTGCTAAAGCTGAATGATTTTAGAAATCGTGAGTCCTTAAAATATAGTTTTCCCTTTTCATAATCTTCCAGTTTTCTTATTTGTGGGAGAGCTACGGTGTAGAATATGAAATAAGACAGCAGAAATGTTAAAGTAAAGGTACTTAATTGATATTATCAGTGAATTTAAATCGACAGATATTCAGTCACTTTAAAACTTTTGTCTATATAATTACTCCCTTATCTATGGCATAGAATCATTAACTAAAACAAACTTTTATATTGCTAACGCTGAATGATATTAGAAACTATGAGGACTATAAAAAGGTTTTATTGTTTATATTCTAGCAGTTTTTTTTATTTATGGGAGAACTACGGCTTAAAATGTGACGTAAAACAACAGCTACATTAAAGTAAGAGTACTTCGTCGATATTATCAGTAAATTTCCTACTTTCAAGTTGAAACTCTTACACTTATCAATCATACTTTACAAGAGCACTTTACTTGTTTTCCTGTGCAAGTCAAGTATTCTTAACACTAACAGTTAAGTATATTGCTTAGATAGAGCTTATATCTTTCTAAACTCAGGATGCTTAAATATAAGACTCTTATACAAAGCTTTACTAAACTTCGACTATAAATACGAAGATTCTAGAGATTTTATAACGAAGCGTTAAATTTTCTAATAACTATCTCTCTCTAATTTGCCGTATTCAGAAATATATTCACGGTTAAAAATTTATTTTTAAAACCTTGCATTGAAATTAGAAAATCACCTTCCCCCCTCCTCTCCCCTTCTCATAAGCGATTCAAGCAAGAAACATTTTGGTCACTTTTCAGAAATCGGAGAAAAGTTTTCTGAAGAGAGATGCCACCGCAGGAAGAGAGAACTGCGTTTGTGAATCTCTACGGAACAAGCCCAAGATTCTTGCATTCATTTGACTCCTTTCCTACGCTGATCTTCTCAACAAACACTTCCACCTTTTCCTTGAGTGGAGTGCAATACACACCCAGGCAATTAGGCGCCTTCTATACTTTATTCATGGGGCTCTAGTTAATTAGGCAAGCTATGCCTTCGCGCGATCTACTCGATATCATATTTAGCAAAGAAGGAAAAGCAAAATTCCTTAATTAGAACGCTGCCACAGCCAGCTACCCTGGGGTTGGGGGGGTGAAGTAGGGGAAAAGGGGGTTAGCTAATTAAAATTTTGGCTAATTACTATACTTGTGTCGACGTTGAAATACAGGTCGGTAATTAGCTCTTTTCTAGAAAGACCTCCCACTCCTTTTCACTAGAATGATGCGAGACCCTTCTCTTAAACGCTGACCTGAAACCGAGCATTTTTGTTTTTACGACATTTTTTTCCCTCTTCTTCATTCGTTCAATTTTTGTTTTCCACCGAGTGTTTTGTGTTTGAACGCGCCCGTAAATGCAGCCCAGAGTATAAGCATGTACTGGGTGTGGGGAGGGATTATAACTAATATGAGAAGGGAAAGAAAGAAGGAATTCCGCTGCTAATTTAACAAGGAAAAGAGAAGGGGTTAGCGGGAAAAAAAATTGCTAAAAGAAGTCCGACATTAAATGCTTTTTAAATCAATAAATACGCTCATTCATTAACTAACTGTTACTTAGCAATGATTAATTTGTCTGCTGCTAACGAAAAAAAGCAGGAAATACAATACGCAGTTCTTATGATACACTCTCTCATTTTTTATTTGCATGCAAGCGATTCATTCCGGTACGGTTATGGAGTCACAAAATAAGCGGCTTAGTTAATTAAAGATTTCGTGGTGGATATATGAAAAAATAACCATGGGTAACAAAAGGATAATTTTCATGTTGAAAAGAGAACTTTAATGAATTGTATTCTAAAATAGGCAATTTATTTATTTCCAATTTATAATAAAATACCTTTAATAAATTGTTAATAAAAGTTATTTAAAATAGTTCTTGAGATATTAAATATTTTCGATTTACACTTTTGTTCTAAAATATGGCCAACGTAAAGCTGATAATGGTGAAATGTTTTTAAATTCAAAGTAAACGGCATTAGCTATGATGCTTCTTTATTAAAAGTATCGTATGAAACAGCATGAGATGTTACCTGAATTAAATTTAATTTTGAGAATACCCCCTAAATAATGGATGTTTACATTTTCTAGAATAATTTTGATTTATAATTTATGTTTGGGGAAATAGAGGACGTTGAATTTAAATTTTTTAAATTATCAATTTTTAACGATATTTTTATAATGATAAAATTTAGTGTTGTTACTTCAAGCATGTAAGACACAAAAGTCTGTTAAAAAATATTTGATGATAATATTAGGTTTTTAGTCATAAACAGATTCGTTCAACAATATTTCTTAAGAAGATTTCTAGTGTACAACATACTAAATAATTACTTTTTTCATTTTATTTATAAAAAACTAGGTTTCGTTTTTCTCTTGTGTTAAATACTATTTATATTAGAGACTTGTTTAATAATGTTTAAGCAATTGCTTCTGCCATTTTACTGTGTTAAATACTATTTATATTAGAGAATTATTTAATATTATACAACGTTTAAGCATTCGCTTCTGCCGTTTTACTGTGTTAAATACTGTTTACATTAGAGAATTATTTAATATTATACAACGTTTAAGCAATTGCTTCTGCCGTTTTACTGTGTTGAATACTATTTATATTAGAGAATTATTTAACATTATACAACATTTAAGAATTGCTTCTGCCGTTTTACTGTGTTAAATACTATTTATATTAGAGAATTATTTAATATTATACAACGTTTAAGCAATTGCTTCTGCCGTTTTACTGTGTTAAATACTATTTATATTAGAGAATTATTTAATATTACACAATGTTTAAGCAATTTCTTCTGCCGTTTTACTGTGTTGAATACTATTTATATTAAAGAATTATTTAATATTACACAATGTTTAAGCAAATGCATCTGCCGTTCTACTGTGTTAAATCCTCTGTAATTCGTTAAAATACTTTGTGATTTCCAAAAGCATACCTAGTTAATAAAAAGCATATTAATAGAAAATCTCCAAAATTTTGAATAAGAAATATATGTATGTAATGCAGAATAATACATTTCGAGATTACTAATTCAGTACAAAAATCCTTAACTTCCTTAACAAAAATCCTTAATATGTATTAAAAGATATATATTAAGGGGGTATAGGTTTCAGTGCAGCCATATTATCATGTTATTCGAAAAATTCCTTTTGATACTGAAACACATATCTAACTTTTTTTTTATTTCAGAAGATAAAATCTTTTTCATATTTTTGGACAAAACCTGTCAATTCAAAGGTTCCTTGTCTCCTTAAAATGTAATTTTTGTGTGTTTTTTAATTAATCTGATAGCTCTTTTTATCCATTTATCTTTTTAACTGTAATTTCTCATCAAGATTTGCTTGATGCAAAGGATTTTAGCAAAATTTCCAGGTTTATTTGTTTTTTTACTCCTGTTATATAAGAAGGGCTTATAGAAGATGGAATTAGTTTTGGTAGATTCGTTCTCGTTAATTCGATAGAAAGAACAAAAGGCATTCTCCAAGGTTAGCCATTAAAGGATAGAATGGTCCGAAAATTACTTTGAAATATACTTATAATTGCGTTGGTAAGTATTAGATTAAAATTATTATTACATATATGTGTGTGTGTGTGTGTTAATCAACATACAAGGAAGTCATGTCATGTCTATGTCAGATGTTTTTTCTTCGTTTCTGGTAACATACCTTTTCGCTGTAGTCATTTAGATAACCCCATACTTCATCAAGGGTCACATTTTATTCCTATTTATCTCTTAAATAATTTTCATATGGAATTCTACAAATGACTGCATGATTGGACTGCATGATTGGAAAACATCTGGGAATCATTATGTTTTATAGGTGTCTTAACCCTTCATTTGACAAGATGTTTTTTCAAATATTTTTTAATTTTAATTTGTGTTATTTTCCAATGTCTGTATAGACATTAGGATATCTGTAAAATAAACAAAAAAATATATCATTTTCCATTTTTGAGATAATTAATGTCCGCTGTGGCGAACACTGACAATTATCTTATATAGTAGCTACAAATATACATGTCCGGTGTAGCGGCCAGACTTAGCAAAATTAAGGGTTAAGTTGTAAATCTTGAATTATCATTCATTTATTTTTCTACGGATACAATTAAAGATTTAACAAGTGATTACCGCTTTAATAAGTTTTCTTTTGTTACCAGCAATTTCACTTTAAAAACATTTGAAACACTAAATACCCTTTCCGGATATTAGTTTAGAGTCGTCTCTCTCTATAGAAGTAAAGAATCATTGTCTGTGCATTATTAGTTTACATTATTGAATAATAATAATAATAATAATAATAATAATAATACAATTACCCGTATGATTTATATGAAAATATAATCTTTAAGTAAAAATACAGTACGATAGTTATCACTTTGCTTATAAAATATTGAAAACATATTGTAGTATAATTTGATCAATAATAAACTATATTTCTAAACAAGTACTTTTAAATAGTAATAATATATACAGATTGGGAATGATATACTGATTTATTATCATTAACTAGTTTATAGCCCGTCATATGACGGGATCAGAAAATTTTTTAATTTTACAGAACTGTAAAGTACCCTATGAGGCAGGTAAAAAAAAATAGTTTGTTTTTTGACTGAGAATTATCTGGTACACGCTCAATAATTTGTTTATCTTTATACTCCTCTAAAGTCTCTCGATACTGTCAATGCTGTTTAGAATGACATTGAATTCATATAGAAAGGTAATTCAAAGTTTCCATATTAGAAAGACAGTACAGGGAACCATTTCCCCTTTTTTTATTTAATAAATGCTGTTCCATTTTACAATTATGCTGACAAAAATTATTTGTTTTAAACTTCACTCGCTTTGAATTTTGCTAACTCTAACTCATCAAGAATCCAATATGGATGCCTCTATCCATTCCAGGCCTTTTGACCACCGCGGAATGTAATTGGTTCATAGATGTTGGTTCCGGGAAAATCTTCGGAAGTTTGCCAAAGTCCAACGGCTATACTAGGAAAGCGATGTCAAATTGCGAGGGATACAGTTAAATCCCAAACAACGAGCGAGTTAAATCAGTGATACAGCGATCAGCGATCAACGATATGGCTGTTTGAATACCCCTCGATAGTTCAATGTACATGAATCAAAAAAAATCTTTGACATTCAAGATCCCGATTTCAAGTTATTCCGGTTCACTGCTACGACAGAGTCTTTCAAACATAAGATACGAAAGCGATCGAAATAAACATGCTCCTTTCCCAACTATTGGAACGACTTCATGGGGAACCATTTCCCCTTTTATATTTAATAAATACTGTTCCATTTTACAATTATGCTGACTAAAGGTTATTCGTTTTAAACTTTACTCGAATTATGAATTTTGCTAACCCTAACTCATCAAGAATCGAATATGGATGCCTGTATCCATTCCAGGTCCAGCCGCTTCCTAAATTCGAGGACAGACGGACAGATAACTTAAGCTATTATTATATAGGGAATGCTTACAGGAAATGATACTATTTTGTCCCATTTCGATTTATACAATATCATAAATTAAATAGAAACATTTTTTTTCAGTTTGAGATTTTGTAATATAATAACCGAACAGCATCGTTTTTAATAATCATAACTGATAACTAACTTAAATGCTATTGAGATAATGTTTGGATTAGTTTGTAATAATCCGGTCAATTCTTTTGCCATACGAGAGCTAATGAGACCAGGATTTACTGCTCCATGCAGATTCCAAAGGATTACAGACATCCCTCTCTGTAGCGCGACTCAAATGTAGACCAAAAAGCTGCGGACATCCCTGCCAGTAGAGGAATTCAAACGTGCGAACTTCGGGAACGATACGAACACCCCATCCATTAGCACATAGACAATAACAGTTTGAATAATTCTTATCTCTCTTAAGAATCGAAAATGATCATTCCCTACTTCTGCTAATAAAAGCTATTGTAAAAATATTAAGGAACGGTTTCTACCTTTGAAAATGTCAGAGTCACGGTAGCTAAAGGCATTAATTTCATAACGGGAGGGTTGAGAGTTCAAGTCTGGAACAGGCCAAAGGAGGTGTTCATTAATGGCGACTGGGGTACTTAAAGGTTTGGTTTGGAGTGCTACGGTCTACTTTTTGCAACACGACTAGAGTAAGTAAAATAGATTCGTGGTCACGAAGTCATCCATGTTAAAAGATACCTATGGAGGTGACAAGCCAGGCCTTGGGATTTTTTGCTTGTTCCCTGCTTCTGAAGAGAAGAGAACCCAGTGAAGGCAATGTTACTTGCATCCTTAGCATTCTTTAAGCCACACCTGGGTTTCTGGCTAAAGGAGTAACAACTTCGCCACTCTGTTTAGCAATAAGGTAGTTAATCTTCATTACCAGCTCCATGAGCTGCGGTAGCTCAGTCGGCAAAGACAACACTCTCGTAACTGGAGGGTTGCGGGTTCGGAGCCTAGACCTCACACGGTCCGCCATGTTCGTTAAATGTGACTGGGACACATAAAATATGTTACAATGTCCTCCAAGTTCTCAATCAATACCTCTGTGGGTGGCAGGCTATGAGTCTTCTGCTTGGTCCCTGCTTCTAAATTATGAGGACTCACTTGAGCATAAGTCGTTCTTTCACCTTAATGGTGCTCGTCAAAACGAAAGGCGTACACCTTTGCCTTAATACGAGTAACCCTCGGCTCAATCGTAGTTGGTTAGACCAAGTGGCATATGCAACAACAACAACAACAACAATCAACTACTTTCTGGGAAAAACATTCAACAATATAGATTATAAGACTGTAATTAATTCTTTATACATTTGAAGAGGATTCTGACAATTTTACAGAATACTACTAAATTATTAATTGTTTGTTAGGAAAAGGATAATTATAGTAAAACATAAAATGAAACTTGTGTGTGTAACCTTAAATTTGAGATCTCCTCTATTCAAGGGGTTGCATCACTAGTGCGGCTGCCGCGTGTCGTAATAGCAACGCAATCGACGCTCTCTGTCGTTTTATATATTAATTAATAGTTAGTTGGTTGTTGTCCTGATCAGACATTCTGTTCTATGGGGATCCGAACTTACCATTGTCTTCAAACTTCGGTCTTAGAATTTACTATATATTTCTCATAGGAGAAACAATAGTATGTCTAGCAATAAAATTGAACAAAATGCCGCCCTCTCTCGTGAATTTTATAGTTATTTTTTGGCTACTTTCTTTCCTGGTATTGAGATATCGGCACCTACAGCCACCTTCAAACAGGAGATCAAAGAACAATTTTCAGTAGTTTTAAGCTTGTTATATGTTGAAATCTCAATTGAATTAATAAATTTTTTTATCAAATATAAAAGAATCTCTCTACTTTTGAAAAATGTTATTAGATGAACAGCAGAGAAATAAAAAATTAGCAAAATTTAATGAAAATTTGATATCACTTTAAACGTTAAAATTTAGAATATGCTCTTGAACACATGGTTGCAGCTTTATTTTAACACGTTGACGGACATTTGCGTCTATAGCCATTAAAGCGAAGTTAACTGGCATGACGGCAATAGCCGTCCAAAACGAAACGGTCGTTTTTAGACACTAGCGTCACAAATGTGCATTTACTGTCGTACAAGTAGAAGCTTTGTGTCATGTTTTGTAAAAATTTTTTAGGTTGAATTTCGTTTTCCACACCGAAAAATAATCATAAAATTATAATAAATTTTGTCATTTATTTATTTTTGTTATAAAATAATATTTCGTGTAAAACTCCCAAAAATACTGTGTTGAACACAAAAAATTGATTATTAGAGTCATTAAACCTGTCATTTACGTTTTTAAATTTTTGCTGTTATAGCCGCCATCGTCCCATTGCTTTGTGTCTAGAGTCCGTTTGCACCATGACGGTTATAGCTGCAACTTAATTAAAGGTGCTGAATTAATCAAAATTAAGTTTATTTAAGCAGAAAGAGTAAAACCATACTTCTAATATTCTAAAAATTACAAAAACATATAGCGTTAATTTTTCAATTTCACTTGTTCCTACGGTCCGTCAATGTGTTAAATTGTAAATGAAAAAATGCAAAAGAGCGGTTTTGTATGTGAAGGTCATTATCAAGGTCAGGCAAAACAATAGAGCTTAACGTTAAGACTAAATTTCAGCACATCCAAATAAGGTTTATCGGCAAATAAATGCAATATAATTATATTAAATCTGTTGCTGATAAATTATAACTGTCGGTAGTAAAACCTACGTTCAAATGGATTTCTCCTTCCATTCACTAATACAAAGGTTAGAACTTTAATAGTGGCAACTATTTATTTACATGAAATACAAAAGTGATTCGTGCCACCATGTTTTAAAGTACTTCCATATAGTCGTTACCATTGTGTATAACCCGTTTCCAACGATGTGGAAGTCGCAGAATACCTGTAGCAGCCCCTGTTCTGTTGATTGTTTGAATGGACCGGTCTATTGCCGCAAGAATCTCTGGAACAGTTCTGAAGCGAATGCCATGAAGTGGTTTCTTCATCATACTAATTAATCACAAGGGCATATATCTGGGGAGTATATTGGATGGTAAAGCTCTTCCCAGCTCCATCGATCGAACAAATCAGTCACAGCTTGTGCTGTATATGGCCAAGCACTGTCATGCAGAATAATAGGGCGGTTCTGCAGTAAGTGCAGAATTTTTCTCATGCTCAGGTATTCCTTCAGAATGTGCAGCACAGTCGTATGCGCAAATCCTGTCTTTCGGAACAGCTCACTAATCGTTTGGAATTGATTACTGTCCATTAGTGAGGCAACAATATGAATTCTGTATCGCTGACACTAGGACGACCTGGCGTCTGCCACATTTTGGTGTTCTTCATTGAAAGCTTTTACACATCTTGCTACAGTTCTGTAAGCAATGCAGATTTCCTGCAAGCCTCTTGAAGCCCTAGATGACATTGTCGTGATGTACGACCTCTGGCACATTGAATTTTTATCCATTTTCGTTGTTCTTGTTTTGAAAACATCCTAACAACACTTACTTTAGACCGCAAGCTAATACAAGGATCAGTTCTTTGCGTCACTCCGCATTTGTATAACGTAGGAAGGACGAGTCTTTTTGCTGAGAGGTAAGGTAGGTATGTAGCTTACGTGTGGTATACGCGACATTCTTTGGTTTTGTTGCATAGTGTTTTTACAGCAGTGTTGCCATTATTAAAGTTCTAACCCTCGTACTTATTATCTTTGTAACTTAACATTCCAAATGAATCTAAAACATCCATTAGTGAGCCTTCTAAGAAAGTTAAAATATTTTAACTGTACTATCATACTTTGTGGGCATGTATCTGTTGGATATTGCAACTATATAAGACTTAAACGGAAGTTCGTGTCAAATTATTCCTATGATATCAAACCTTGAGATAAAATGCCTAAGGAACTTCGAACCGCATTCACATATTGTATCAATGACATATTGTGCTTTTATATGAGAAGGTCATTTTAAAGCTCGTGTAAGAAAATAGAATCTAACATTAAGACTAAATATCAGTGCATCCAAATACGATTAACTTGTGAAGGAATACAATCTAATGATACGAAAAGTTATTTGTGATTAGCACTAGTCATCAACGGGATGAGATCTATCTTCAGTGTGGATTTCTCCCTCCCCTCAGTAATACCTCCATCTTCGTAATTGGACATTCCCAGTGGATCTAACACGTCCATTATAGAATCTAGTTTCCCTTAGTAGTTGGGGTTCTTTATTGACATTCATTCCATTTGAAGCATGTTACTCAGGATGATGTTACCTTGACCGCACTGCCTTTCCAGAGAGCTAAACACGTGATTCTCCCGATGTCAACAATCGTTGAAGCCATTATTGTTCCAGAACAGTGTTACATTTCTGGATATATACTAATATCTTTGCTAATGCTTTGTATTATACAGAACGTAATATGGACATTACATGCATTTGGGGAAATTTTCTATAGGCTCTGAAAAAGTCCAGAAAATTAAAAATTTTGCATAGTTATTTCTTTTTTACTATTAAGCTACTAAAATAACTTCTCATTTAACTAAAAAGCATTTTTTGCGGTATGTTTTATTTCCTTCCCAATGGCAAAAAAATTGCTTTAAATTAAGTCTCACCATTTAAAATTCAGTCATCATCTATCGCCAAATAGAGCTTTTTATTTGTCCTATGGCTTCATACAGTTGAAATATATCCGCATGATTACTTAGTAACCAGACAAACAAAACTTCTAAGAAAGTTAATATATTTGAAGTGTACTATCATACTTTGTGGAACACGTATCTGTTGGATATTGCAACCATATAAGAGTTAAACCGAAAGTCGTGTATAATGATTCCTATGTTGTCAAACCTTGAGATAAAATGCCTAAGGATCTTCGACTCGCATCCACATTGTATCAATGACATATTGTGCATTTGTATCAGAAGATCATTTTCAAGCTTATGGAAGAAAATAGAATCTAACATTAAGACTAATACAAATAAGGTTAACTTGTGGAGGAAGACAATCTAATGATATGAAAAGTTATTGGTGATTAGCACTAGTCATCAACGGTGAGATCTATCTTCAGTGTGGATTTCTCCCTCCACTCGGTAATGCCTTCATCTTTGTAATTGGACATTTCCAGTGGATCTAATACATCCATTATAGAATCTAGTTTCCCTTAGTAGTTGGGGTTCTTTATTGACATTCATTCCATATGAGGCATGTTACTCAGGATGATGTTACCTTGACCGCATTGCCTTCCCACATAGCTAAACAAGTGATTTTCCTGATGTCAACAATCGTTGAAGCCATTATTGTTCCAAAACAGTGTTACATTTCTGGATGTATGCTAACATCTTTCCTAATGCTTTGTATTATAAAGAAAGTAATATAAACATTACATGTATTTGGAAAAAAATTTCAATAGGCTCTGAAAAAGTCCAGGAAATTTAAAATTTCACATAGTTTTTTCTCTTTTACTATTGAACTACTAAAATCACTTCTCATTTAACTAAAATGCATTTTTCGTGGTATGTTTTCTTTCCTTCCCAACGGCAAAAAAATGCTTTAAAATAACTCTCGCCATTTCATATTCATCTATCGCCAAATAGAGCTTTTTATTTATTCTATGGTTGCATACAGTTGAAATATATCTGCATGATTACTTAGTAACCAGACAAACCAAACTATGCGCATAATAAAAATAGCTAAACAAAGATATTCTGACAGAAATCACGTGCACCTAAACAGAGAGATAAAAGTATCACGTAAAACTATGACAGCAAACAAAACGTTGAAACATTGTATTAGAACGAATACATATTATGATGTACTTTGGAAATTAATTTTTTCCTTGACCTGTTCTTTCTTGTCAAAATGGTAAATCTGGAATATTACCATACCTGAACTGTATTTGCATCGATCTTCGTGAAATTTTCTGTTAGAAAATTTCTAAGTCTACCTAGAAAAAGAACCCTAAGATTTGTGCTCTTTTTTATTATAATCAAACGGAATGTACTTTTTTAAACCAGTTTTGTGTAACTCTAAAACGCTACTCTGTTTTTGTCAATCTTTGTTACTATTGTTACTTCTGTAAGACCACTATTTAAAAATTCATTTTAAAGAAGGGAAATACAAATTCTACATACATTTTAATTAAAAAATATTTATTGTAGAATAAATTTATTTAATCTACAATAAATATTTTTTTATTTATTTTAAATATTATTTTATATTTATTTTCTGTTTTCAACAATATATTATTTTTATTTCGAAACACCTCCGAGGTGTAAGAATAGCTTTCCAGAGTTAAAAAAAGTACATTTTCAAACAGGGAGGATAAATTTCATCAAATTTATTTACATCTGAAAAACTTCTGAATGGATTGGTTTACCAGGTATACTATGACCAATATTTTGTTCATTGATTGCTATATCTATACTTATAGCTTAAGCTGGTTGGGTACCAGCTATACTATAAGCTTTTCACTAAGTGTTTACTTATAGATAAAATATTTCTACTGATAGATGGCTGGTATTAAAAATTTTTGAAACAATATTGGCCACGTGACAGAATGAAAAATTATCTGATCTACCGTATTCTTCTTTTAACTTTTTCGGTTAAAAGACCATGGTTGCAAAATATTACCCCTTTTGGCAATATTCAACTGAAAATTCGGTGTGGCCCATACGTAGCTATCTTACAAATCATTCTGAACAGTTATAGCCATGAAATTAAGGATATTTGAATCTGGTTAGGTTGGACAATGGCTGATAGCTATTAACAATGTTTCTGGGTTCGAATCTCATTGTAAGAATTGACGTTCATAGCCATTCGATATCGAGTTTAACCGTTTGAGTCCCAAGCAGCGCAATTGGGCTATTCAGTTTTTATGGCTAGAAAACCCAGTATATTGGAGTATTGGGGACCACTGATGGTGCGCCATCGACTTTCGAGCCAAAAGGTGGCCGAATGGTTAGGGTGCTGGCCTTTGTAACCGGAGTTCGTGGGTTCGAATCACACTATGGCATGGATGTTCGTAGCCGTTCGGAATCGGCTTTAAGCAGTAGGTCCCTGTATCATTAGCCCTCGGGTTGCTAAAAGTAGACCGTAGCTCTCCAAACCAATTCCAAATTGCATCGACTGTCGAATTTAAGAGTGCTCAGACTTACTAACGTAAGTGCATTCCACAGCTACTCTTTTTATGCAAATATTTACAATTTGCAATAGGCACATTACTATAATAATAGTGCAATATTGAAGCATATATATTAATAATATAAAATAGAAGTACTATCACACCACTTGGGATTTATAGACATAAAATAAAAGAAGAGCTATGGAGCTGTTTGGGTCTTCTCATACTCATATAGATAAAGCGTGGTTGAGACGTTCGGGATCCATCGACAGTGTTTTTTCAAAACCCTCTGGTACATAAACGGTTAAGCATTAGGTTTCAGTCTCTTGTCTAACAAAAAGTTTACCGTAATGCCAAACCAAGCTATCTCACCATCACATCAGGCCTCTGGCAAATTCCTCAGAACCATGGGACAAGAATCCAGTACTTACTTGGCGTTCGAAGTCAGTACGCGTTACTGAACTCAAAGAATGTATTTTTATTGCAGTCGAAAACAATCACTCAGTTATAATTTTTTCTGGTTTAAAAAGCTAGTACGATGAAAATAATCCTCATTTTCTGTAGCTTAATATGTCTTGAATCTATGCTAGTGTAGCTAAACTACTCATGAGTCAAACCATATTATCAGCAGTCAAACTTCTCTTGAGACATAATGAAAAGAAGAAACACGGTTTAATGTATCTTTTATTGTCGTAACTCTACGTTATTGTAGATGAAAATAAATTTATCTAGATATGAATCTCACCAATTTCAAAACATAATGCGAAAGAAGGTATCCTAGATGTGAATTAACATAAATACCATTATTGTGAATCTATGATATTTCACTGAAATATGATTTCAAACATATTTATTGACAGTTTAAAGTATAAGTGAATTTAAAGTTTAAGTGAAAAAGTGTTAAGTTTATGTAAGAATTACGAAGAAATCTTTTCGGCTAGTTCAAAAGTATCATATCATTACCTAGACTAAATCATGGAATATTTTAACTAGAGAACCATAATTTGTTGCAGCATTTTGGAGCGATTTATGATTTTGGCATGTTAACAAATAATTGGCCGACTACTTCTGTCGACCTATTTGCTGATAGATCGCCAGATTTTGTGCCAATACGATATTTTTGGCGGAACTTTTTGTCCCTATTCTAGAACTTTCTTGAGCAGCCTAACCTGTCCGATAATATATAAGGGCTGTTGTGATGGTGGTGAGATATTAGATACTTTTGGTACTTGCTGAATGCTTACATCTGGTTGATCTGTTATGTTAGAATCTCGCCAACAAGCTGCATAAAAGCTTCCCCAAAGCTTTGTTAATTTAATGTTATCTTAAGAACAGAATTGTGCAGCTTTCTGTTAACGTTACTTTATAGTTAAATAAGCCTATTATACTGTTCTCAATCAAACTTAATTCATTCAATCGTCGAACTCCGAATCGTAAGAATACAGATTTCATCGAATACCCACTTGATTTCAAGAATTTGATTTATACGTCGCTCAGACATCGAATGGAATCCGTGTCTGTTAAGGAGTTGCAATTTGAAATTAAAATTGGAATGACTCCAGATAAAAGGATATCTTTTGCTGACATTTGTACAGTACATATAACAACAACTGGTAACTGAAGCAAACTTAATCAGTCATATTGAGGGAGAACAGTAACAAATTATTCCTTTCATCAAAATTACATAATACTGTATCACTTTTAAGAAATTAATGGAATAATATTCTTGACTAATATAAACCAGACAAAAAATGGTAAAACTTAGACGATTACTTAAAGTTAGAAAAATATGATTTCGATTATTAAAATGGCATTCAAACTGGATGAATGTACAATAATAACACATTGTGTGAGGATACATTTCGCGTCAGAAGTGTACCGGGAATGGGCGTTTTGCGCTTAAATTTAGTTATTCAGTTCAATTTCAATAGATCAAAAATTATTTAATTTTTTAACCAATTTTTCATATTTTATATTGAAATATATAAACAAATATATAAATAGACAAATAAACAAATGTATATATATATATATATATATATATATATATAAATACACATATATCATTTTTGCAAGGTTAATTTTAAATCTAAATTGATTTTTTAATCAACCTTCCAGTTCTGTGGTTCCGCATCGACTGATGCAAAAACTAGTTTTTATTTATCTAAATTTTTCCAAAATCTATATAGTAGACAAGAGTATTCGGCTTCGTTTTCCTGTATATACCGTTATTTATGTACCCACAAATAAACCATGTTGTTACACTAATATATATACTAGTACGTGACCCACGCTCAAGTATCAATCTTCAGAAAACGCACTAGTACGTGTCCCGCGCTCAAGTATCAATCGTCAGAAAACGTACTAGTACGTGCCCCGCATACAATGTGATAATATCCATAACATCATTTAGATGTCGACCGGCAATGTCACTTCCGTATGTGCTGTTAGGAGAATGTACAATCGCTGCAAACTCGAACTGTCATACAGTAAATATAATAACAAGTTAATATTTTAAGTGACTGTGATAATGTAACAATCTCTTAAAGTGAATATTGTTTCACTGTTTGAACAAAAGCTAAACTTGTTAAGTCGCCATTGAACAAGAGTATCTACAAGTATGTTACTAAACTGCTAAGGAGATTTTGTATATACCTAAGCCGAATTTTGATAGACTGCAAAGGATATCTTTGTCTGCCATGCATGTGATGCCTGAACCTTTCGGAATCAATTTAATCTACACTTACATCTTGTGATAGTGTAATATATATTTTGATTAGATTTTCGGAATATTGATGACAGGAATACTAAATGAAAGCTAATTATGACCCATGCTTATTTCCATAGTTCAGTTGGCGTCAATAAATGACTGTTCTCTCACTGTGGTCATCATAATTGCCCGATATTTTGTACTACTAAAAGACTCATTGGTTTTGAAATGTCTGCCAATGGATCCAAATAAAATTTAAATTTACAATCATAAGAGATGTGGTGAGGAGGCGAAAAATTAAATGCCAATCATATTAAAATCATGGATTTTATTGGAATTAATATACATGTCGAAGACTACAAGACTGCATTGTTACTTAAACATATAAACGAGGCAAACACTGTAAATGTTTTATGTTCTTGAAGTCAAATATTTAAAAGCAGAAGCGCCAATGATGGATGAATGGTTATTAGGCCATCGTTAGGGCCCTGTTCTTCGCTACCGGAGTTCGTAGGGTCGAATCCCACTCTAGCATGGTTGTTCGTTACCATTTGAAATTGACTTTCAGCAGTAGGTTTCGGTCTCATTAGCCCTTGTGTTGCAAGGGTAGTGTTACAACAGTAGGACTCTAAATCTAACCTAATGGCACTAGCCTTTTTATCTGTATGTCACTCTGTCACAGTTTTTGTTCCTCTTGGATTGCTCAAGTTGGAAGTTTCAATCATGCTTCACATACAGGTTATAAGTATTAATCTTTTATGAAAGTTCGATTAAATTTTTCAGAAATAAATTATCGCAAAAGTTATATTGTAATTTTGAATGTTATATAATACATCCAGCCATTGAAAGCATCATTAAACAAACTGTTCCTGTGTTTTCCAATGTATTTTTTCTTAGTCCACCGACTGTTACAGAAATTTTAATTCAATTCTGGGAATACGCTATGCATTCATTTACGTACACGGGAATTTTAAAATAAGTCTCCTAATTGATGTGTTTTGTAACTCAGAAACGTTCGCTTTTTTATTCCTATTGGAAAATGCAGTTATTAGATTTGAAAAAGCATTTCAACTCTACATACATTTTTCCCCCTACTTTTTTTCGAGTGTGGGACATCTCAGAGTGCTTATTTATTCACTGATATATAAAAGTAATATCCCGAAATTCGTGCCTAATGTGATTAATCTGACATGGGAGCGATGAAAAGAATAATTAAAAACCCGAAAAATTTTTCCCGCCCCCCACCCCTTCTCGTAATAAACTCAAAGGTTTTCTTCATTTTGATATCACAGCCCCGTATCTTAATTAACGTTAACAAGCTTTTGCTAAACCTAATGCAATCCACAAGACCCTCAAATTTAACGTACGGTGATTAATTCAAATCAGTGTTTAGATGATGCCCCGCAGTCATAAGACACACTAATGAATCAGAAATCCAATGGGCGAGATGGGGGGGGCAGATGCTTTTGAAAAGGGGACCGGGGGGGGAGGGAACGGCACAGAGCGAAAGTAACCCAGGGAGAGGATTTAATGAAGCAACGCTTTTGCAAAAGACACGAAGTGACATGGGACAACGCCGGGGCTGCTTTTATTAATTGCATTAATTAAAGAAGTCTAATTAGCTGGCTATGTAAATGAATGTCTTCTTATCGCAGGCTATGACGAGGTAATTATGGCTCAAGGCGGGGGAACGGCGGTGACGTAGATTGATGACGTGTTCCAGGGGGTAGTCTAATACGGTAGGTTAAAAAAAATATATAGGGTTTTTATAAAAGAGGAGCCCCCTTTATATTTTTTTGCTTGGAGAAGCAGAGAATGTAATTTTTTTTTCTAGATTTTTTTTTTAAATGTAAGCAGTTTCTGTTGTTTTCATGAGATGTTGCGATTTTGAGTTGTTTTTAAGCAGGGAAGATTGCAGATGTTTCGTTAGGATAATTGGAACTGGATGAATAATATCCAGAGGATTGCGTTGGGTGTAAAGTTTTTTTTCATTCTCGTAATTTTGCTGTCAGTTGAATTACTGACAAGTACTGCTGTGAAGAGAAAAAGTCAACAGTTTCCTCAAGCCTTATTAGAACCTTTGTTTCAATGTTCGGTTTATATAGAACGAGTGTCAAAGAGAAAGTGGTTTCAAAACGATACAAAAATATATTTTTCATTCTCTGTGATTTTTGAAGTGACCATATAAAACATGTCTAATAGTGTTTGTTATTATTACTTTAAACTAATAAAATGTAAATTGGAATCGTGAATTAAAACTTCACTCAATATACACCGTGCAATTGATTTTCTCAGTATTATATAAGTTTTTGGAAATATCACCACTTAAACGACATATGTCATCTTCGTACGAAACTTTGGACTTCACTGCCGTTCACTGTCTTGTTCCAATTAGCTAAGATAGCCTTCTCTCCACCAATCTCTTAACCCTTTGCACTCGATACGGTTTCCGCAAGTACTTACCAGAAACTCGAAGCGTTTCGGAGCGCTTTTGCTGAATTTCTTACCTCTAACTCAAACACTTTTTTTGCTTGAAAGAGCAGAGAATGTAATATTTTTTTCTAGATATATACCTCACTACAGAACTTTGAACTTCCAAATTTGGGTTCAACGTTGTGGGGCTGCCTCCAAATTATCCATGATTGTGGTGAAATTTAAAAAAAAAATTTTTTTAAACAGTCACAATAAGTAAATTGGAATCACCAGAGAAGCAATCAATAGACACTGTGTGATATGGAGATTTCAACAAAGTAAATTTTGAAAATACCATCCCTTATATGTTTTGATTCCGCTACTTATGCTACCTCTCTGGAGAACTTTGGACTTTTAATTTCGGGTTCAAAATTCTAGGGTCATCCCCAAATTCATCATCATTGGGGTGAAATGAAAATAAATAATAAATGACAAGTATTATCATAATTTTTATTTACTTTTATGCATTTTTACAATTCTTATTTAATTTTTTCAACAATTTTCATAACTCAAAGCTATCGGAACTATTGAGGAAATACATATGTTTCTATGAGCAAAGTGAGAGTTTGTAAAATAAAAATTATTCAACATTTTATTTATGTCGTATGATTAATAGCAATCTACATGCATTAACCTCTAAATAAGGGACTCTTCAAATATTGGACAGCAATTCTGGCTCATAAAGAGGGATTAATGAGTTATTTCAATAATGAAAAATACTCAAGGAGATTTTAAGGAGTAGTACAGTGCACAAAACAATTGTATAATTTTATTTTGAAAAGGGTGAGTCTGAAGGAGCAAAATTATTGAATGATCACAAGAAGGATTAAATTTCATATTAGAAATAATTAATATATGAGATGAAGAAAAATCAAAACTAACCACAGTTTTTAAATTTAAAATGTTGTAAAATGTATGTATTAAGTTTCCATCAAAATATTTAGTAGAAAAAAACTGTAATTCTTAGATAATTTACACGGAATTATATAAATATGTAACCAGCAAAATTATGTCACCAAATACACGTGAATGATTCCCTATTATTTGAATTAAACGGGCTTACTGTGCAATTAGAAGCCCATAATCATAGAACAGTCATGGGTCTATTAAAGAAAGCAAAGACCAACATTGGGTAACTTTAAAAAATTATTGAGGCTGAAAATGAAAAATTTTACAAGGCAAGTACATTGCATTGAATGTCCAAGAAAAAAATTTTTTGAAGTTGTCGCACCCAAGAAAGAGCGAATGACGGCATTTCATGCCGACTTCGATTATTCAGAATTTTTGAGGAGTCGAGAATGAACTTTGATCATTTAATGGGTCATACGCAGTTAAATCGACAAAAATTTGGATTCTTTTAGGATAAATATTTGTGAAATTAATTTAGTTCTGAACATTTTAAAACAATCCGCTTAAAAAATACCATATCCAGAGGACCCACACAACCACATAGAACTTAAAGTCGCCTAATAGAGATCGAAATTCATCTATGATATCCAGGACGTGCTATAGAACTCTATAAGATTAAAAAAATAGATGTCTAATAGTCGTGTGTGATTTCGACGTCTGTTAGATGACATATTATGTACGTATTATCTGTAAGTCCTCTAGGTTTCGACCTTTAATAGACGTAGCCTGTAAATGCCTGCACCATATTTTGATATAGACGTATTATAGAGCTCTTTTAGATCACCTCCTCCCAGAGCGCCATCTATAGCTTGGTGAACAAACTACTACGATGTATATTATTATTGAGTATGGAGTGTAATCTTCACTTGTTTATAAGTTGCTGTAAGTACTAAATAATAATAGTTAACATTTTAAACTACACAGAAATTATATTGTATTTCCTTATACTGCCTCTATCTACAGTTGTTTTTAATATATTATTCTGGCTGCTATGCGTGTTAGAATATTTTTCTTATAAAGTTTTCTTTTTTTTATAGATTTAAAAAATTGAAAATGCTTATAATAATCTACAAATATACCATGAATTTTTCCCAATCGGCATATTTCATAGTTTTCAAAAGCCATCAAATATTTCAGAATATTTAGAATAAAAACGTGTCAGTTGTTTACTGTAAACAAATTTAAACTTACAAAATTTTAACTTGATTTCCTTAAATTCCGTTTTTTTTTTAATGTAACGTGCATGTTATCTCTAAAAGTTTTTAATATTTCTTCATGAAAAGTTTACACGTTTTATACAAAATAATTTTTATCCGATTGAACGTAAATTTTCTTTCATGTTTCCCAAAATATGCTTTTTTTATTTTTCAATGAAAAATTTCTAATTTTTAAAGGAAAAATTGATTTTTTTCAATTATTTTTAAATACATAAGTATAGGTGTATAATCCTATGTATCTTAAATGTATACAAATTTGGGTTCAAAGTTATTTTTAGACTAGCATATAGCCCGTCATATGACGGGATCAGTAAAATTTTTAATTTTCCAGAATTGTTAAGTATCCTGTGAGGCAGGTAAAAAAATGGTTTGTTTTTTGGCTGAGAATTATCTGGTACAAGCTCAATAATTTGTTTATCTTCATACTCCTCTAAAGCCTCCCGATACTGTGAATGCAGTTTAGAATCACGTTGAATTCATTTAGAAAGATAATTCAAAGTTTTCTTAGCTACGTTGAAATTATCGTTAAGTTCTTCCCAATTTTTTGCCACAGTAATTAATGGAAGTAAAGGAATAACACTATCATTTGCACTACACCCTGAAGGTAGATAGAATTTGCTGTTAATACCGGTGATAAAATTTTCATAGCAACAAAAAATAATCGATGATTAAATTTAAAATTATCCCATATGTACCTAATCTATTATTTAAGTCAAATATAAATGAAAATTTTTTACGTCATACCTAAATTTAGTGATAAAACGTATGAAAATAATGAAGACGATATTTAAATAATTTAAAATAAAAAATTATCAAATGAGAGGGTTAAAGGGATGACGTCATAATTCTAGAAAAAAAATGTTATTTTCATCTACTTATAATTGAAAAATTTAATCGCCTGCTCTTAACCAGGGAAAATAGTATTTGAAATAATGGCATTAAAAGGGGGGGAATAGGAGGATTTCAAACATTGCTAACCCTAACTCGTCAAGAATTCAATATGGATGCCTGTATCCATTCCAGGTACAACCGCTTCATAAATTCGAGGACAGACGGACAGATAACTTAGGCTATTATTATATAGGGGATATTGTAATATGTTTTAAAAAAATAATTGTCTTAAACATAATTATATTTTTAGTAATCATACGCGTTAGCCTTCCTATCATTTTTGTTAACAATAAAGTGTCTCTTATTTAAAACTTTCTAACAAAAATATTTTTTTATGTTTCAGAAATAAATGAGATATGTGTGTAAAGATAATAATTTGTTCTGTGTTAAAAAAAATTATGTTTGTAAAACTGGAATTTTTCAAAATAGAAGAAGTCAAAAATATTTTTTTTACATTTTTTCGACCTATAACCCCTCGAGGACCACACTTAAATGCTATACGAGTCGACCTGTGTGAAAACCGTTGCCGTTTAACGCTATCTAATAATTAAATCTAGAATTTAAAAATTAAAATAAAATATCCAGATTTACGCATATGTGAGGGTCTTTCAATATCAAAGTGATCATAGCGAGGTGACGCTGGAATGATAAGGGAAAATTTCTGCGGCTATACGTGACGTTGGTCTCGAAGGGGTTAAGAGTCATATGACCCCTTAAGATGGCTCAAAACCACATAGGTACCAATTAGTTATTGGGGATTTAAACTTGTGGTATTAACAGAAAATTAGCCTCTAAGCCGGTTTTGGGAGACGGGAAAAAAAATTGAAGTCAGTGAACGCTCCTTTAAATCTGACATTTTAAGGCGGGAAGTTAGGTATTAAAGAATGAAAGGGGTAAAAGGAGAATTTTTAGATATATATATTTTTATGTAATAATTTAACAGTTAAAAATATGACAGTTAGTGGCTAGAGTCAGCGCCAAAAGGGCCACACTCAGCCGTGCAGCCCCTTTTCGAGGCTTCTCCTCGAGGGCGGTGCAGATCGCGATATTAGTGCTCTTCATTTTTACTCTAAACCCCTAATTTATTATTTTTACGTTTTCACGCCTGACATGCAATATTAACATTTTAACCTTTGCAAAATAAAGGACACCTCTAAAAAGGTTGCAAATTTGTTGTTCTCACTGTTTTACTCAGACCTCTTGAAGCCGGAATTATGAGGGCGAAATTAATCCACCAACGTGATAAAACGACCCCAGATAAGAGTTGGGCTCTATCCATGAAGAAGAGCAAGTCCAACATGGACGTAGTCCGTTATGAAGTACTGGAGAAGTGGTAGGCAAGGCCGTCAAGAATACAGGCTAAATTCTTGATTAAATAATTCATTCCTAAGAATAATTTATGTAAATCTACATACAGAATTAATTAAATGTAGTTAATTTCGAAATCTTGTACCGAGGTAAGCATTAAAAAATATAAACACGTGGGTGCAGTGAAGCTGAGCACAATGAGATGCAGGAAACAGTTCGCAAATTAGTGCAGGTACGGAACTGTATTACGATGATTTACCGGTCTGATGATTCGGAACAGATTTCTTTCACACGGAGTTTCCAAACGATCAAAGAGCTCAGTATTTCACTGATGTTCTGTGGAAATTCGCGGATGCTCGGAGATCAGGGGTGAGAGTAAGGGTTACTCTCAACTACTTCAAATCACGAGGTAAAAAAAAAAAAATAACGTAGCCGGAATGAGATCCCGAAGTCGAGGGTCGACTTTCTAGTAGAAATCAGACAGGCTGGCGGTCTCTGACGAAAAGCAAGCTCCGACTATTCAGGAAGACAAGTGAACTCTTCTCGAGCTAAAAAAAACACCGCCTCTTTCCTTCTCTTCCAATCTTCTTATATAGGTGTTCTAGTTGCCCCTGGCGGGATACTTTCCGGTACTTTTCAGAAACAATGTGAAGCAATTCTGAGGTCAAAAGACCCGCTTGGAGTCAACTGACTCTTTTCCAGATGTGGCCCAAGTTCTTTTTAGGTTTACCGGCTGGTAAATCCCTTTCACATTAGTGGCACCATTAACGTGGTCCATATGTGGGGAACAGTGAACTCCATCCATCCCTCGGATCTATAGTGTCACCAGTCTCTCGGCACAAAGCAGCAGACAGCTCGGCTCCATAGTACTGACACTTTTTTTAATTTAACTAAACTTAAACGACTGCTTATGTTTGTGTACGGTAAACCGGTACACAAAGGGCTTTGTTCACACTGTTTAGTAGGAGCGCGTTTCCAGCTAAAGGTAACAATAGGTCTACACTCCGAAGACCTTTACGCTGACCTTGAGTTTCTACTTTTTTTTCTGGTCATGTAATGGGTTGTTACACCATCAAGGGTAGAGTATGGAATAATACACGAAAAACATTTACAATTACACAGTTAGCGAGAGACGTGGAAATTATTTCCAAGAAACTGGCAGCTTAGACAACGTTCTTTACTGTCAGAAAGGAGATTAGATCATTGAAAAAAGTGAACCATTCACCTGAGACAGCTGGAAAATGTGAAGAGTAATAAACAAAAAATTAACATTTATAGTTAGCTTTAGGAAATGGAATCAAAGAATTCAAGTCGCGAACACTCCTTTTTATACAATATTAGACTGCTAGGTAAAGAGATATGAAAAGATGAAAAGGGGGGAGAAATTTGTGAGAGATATTAAGTGCAATAATTTTGATATATTACATGTATATATGTGTGTGTATGCAGCAATCTCCCCAAGCCCTAAGGGATCGGCTATTTTTTCTTACGGGTCTACTTAATTACCGTAAGTCTATTTGTATAATGTGATTAATATAAAATGACACCTTTTTCAGACCAAGAAAAAAATATAGAAAGCACACTAGACTTATGCAGCTTTTTAATTGTAAACTTTTTAGCTCTCTTTAAAGCAAAGCCGGATGAAAGCCATCGATGGTTTGAATAATAATTATTTCTGCTTATTATAATACTTAGTACTCTATAATTCTAAATACTGTTATTCTTAGTAACCCACAAGTTTCACACCACTCATGCTTATTTACGAGGTCCAACAAGAACATCCGCTCCCCCTTCCACATTTTTTCCCTGGTGCTACTCTATGCGATCGCTCACTAGCACCGCCAGCGGCACGGTATTCGCTAATTGGGGCTCTTCGAAGTGTGTCTGTTGCCCTACAAGCGATCTATCCTCCAGCGCCAGACAACAGCTTAAAAGGTCTTGTGGTTATATCGTGTTCCGGATTACAGCCCGAATGAATGCATAGTATAATCTATTTTAGTCTAGTACAGTTGTTGTTGCTGGTGTTGTCTTATGCCACTTGGTCAAACTAAGCACGGCCGAACGATGGCCGGATGGTTAGGGTGCTGGCCTTCGGAACCGGAGTTCGTGAGTTCAAATTCCACTATGGCATGGATGTTCGTAACCGTTCGGAATCAGCTTTAAGCAGTAGGTCCCGGTCTCATTAGCCCTAGTGTTGCAAAAAGTAGAACGTAGCACTCCAAAACCAAACCAAGCCAAGCACGATTGAGCTAGAGGCTACTCGATTTAAGGCGAAGGGATGCACCTTTCGTTTTTAACGAGCACCATTAAGGGGAAAGTACTACTTATAATTAAGTGGGTCCTCGTAATTTTGAAGCCGGGACCAAGCATCAGACCCATAGGCTTCGCCTGCCACCCCCATAGGTATTAATTGAGAACTTGAAGGACATTATGACCACGAACATATTTTACGTGTCACCTTTAACGAACCCCAGTCACCTGTACCCAGTCACCTTTAACGAACATAGGTTCTGGCTCTAAACCCGCAACCCTTCAGTTACAAGAGCGTTGCCTTTGCGACTGAGCTACGACGGCTCAACTTAGTACAGTATAATGTAGTGTAGTATAGTATAGTGTAATATAGTACAGTGTAGTACATAATGTTTAGTGTATCATTGCACATCTATGCATGCCTTGATTCTCTTTAAAAATCTTACGAAATATTCATTTGATGGTATAGTATAGTATAATACATCATGTATAGCGTATCGTGGTACATCTATGCTTGCCTTGAATTTCTTTAAGAAAACCACGAAATATCCATTTGATTAAATTTTAATGCAGTAAAATCAGTTATCTTACAATAGCTATGTATGGCAAACATAAATAACAGTATATACAGTGTAAGTAACACTGGCTGGCGCCTCCCCAAAAATATTTCTGGCTACGATCTTGGATCAAGATGGTAAATAATTTGCTTTATATTCAAACTAATTAACCCTTTTTAACTTAATTTTTCGCAAGAAATTATGATTAGTTTAATGTGATATAAAGTATTCGGAAAAATATTTTATCATTTGATGACATGAGCATTCTTTGATATAATTTAGAATACACTGCACTGTATCTGTTAATCAGATCAGACTCTGTAAACAAGTTAGAAGTGATAATGCGCATCTAAGATGAAATTAAAGAACAAGGAACTTTTGTACTAATATAGTTAAAGAACTTATAAGAAATTAGAAAAGAACTTGATGACTAGAAATATAAAAGTTCTATTTTAAAACTGATGTTTTAGTTATCGGTATGTTAGAATCTATGAGAGGAATTGATGTAATTTATCAAAAACTAAACTGCAGTTTATGAAGAGCTGAATCTCTAAATTTATTAGGACATTCATTAGTGCTGCCATCTACCGAATTAATGAGACTTTAATTTTATTTCCTTTAAGATATTGCCTGTTGAGCCAAGCTTCAAATTTCTTCATACATATAAATAGAAAAATAAAGTAAATTTTACATTATTCTGAACTGAACTGTGAAATGATTAAGAAATAAAATTATTAAAAAATATTTGATTTGATATTTCAAATTTAAATTTTCTTACCTTATAACATTGCGGGCAATTCCATCAGATTGTTGAATTACATAAATTAATAAAAATAAGAAGTTTTTCAATGAATTAAAAACAATGAAACCACATTTAAAAATTTATATAGCTTTGTATTTTAATTAAAATAAAATGTGCTGATCTTCCAGACAGTATAAAATGTATAAAAGCAAAATTCCAGCTCAAGACAGAAGAGTAACAAAGTAGATCAAGTTATTCTCTCAATGAAAATAAAGTTATCAGGACAGAATCATCCGATTACAAACTTTAATTTTTTCTCTAATTATAATTAGAAAATAATAAAAAATACGTCATCATAAAGAAAACCTTCTAAATTTAAAAAAAACTGTTAAAGGACTCCTTAAAAGTAAACACTATATGTGCAATAACTTCATGAAGGTTTATGGACTATTGTGAGTGGTACTACCTATCTTGATTTGTTAGAAAATTGGCTTTTTCACTTAGTAAACAGTTTTTGTGCAACAATTCATGAAAGGTTTATGGACTATTGTGAGTGGTACTACCTATCTTGATTTGTTAGAAAATTGGCTTTTTCCCTCGGTAAACAGCTTTTGTGCAATAACTCCATGAAAGGTTTATGGACTATTGCGAGTTGTACTGTTTATCTTGATTTGTTGGAAAATTGGTCTTTCACTCAGTTGAAGGAAGATATGAAAAATTTAATTTTTCATCAAGATGGTACATTGCTTTATTGACATTTATAAATGCCAATTTTATGTTTAGAAATTATCCCATTGTTGGATCAGTTGCAGTGCAGCCAATGATTTGGTTCTTTACCACTAACGTCCTAGATTACCTCACCTAGACCCACGTAACTTTATCCTTAAAGGGTATATCAAAGATCTTGTTCATACGACCTTTGCCTGAACTTAAAACATTTGTGATGCTACAGTTGGTAACAAAACATTACAATGCTAGCATATAGCCCGTCATAAGACGGGATTAGTACAATTGTTAATTTTCCACAATTGTAAAGTACCCCTATGAGGCAGGTAAAAAAAAAACTGGTTTGTTTTTTGGCTGATGATTATCTAATACAAGCTCAATAATTTGTTTATCTTCATACTCCTCTAAAGTCTTTCGATACTGTGAACGCAGTTAGAATCACATTGAATTCATTTAGTCAAACCGTATGGTTATGTTTAAAAAAAAAAAAAAAAAAAAAAAAAAAAAAAAAAAAAAAAAAAAAAAAAAAAACAAACGAATGAATTTTGCAATTTTCAAAAATATATCTTAAATTCTAGAATTTATTAGTCTGTGAAATAGACTCCTAATTTTTATAGAAATAATTTGTTGTTAATACCGGTGATAAAATTTTCATTGCAGCAAAAAAATAATCGATGATTAAATTTAAAATTATCACATATAAACCTAATCTATTATCTAGACCAAATATAAAAGAAAATTATTTTAGTAATATATAAGTTCAGTGATAAAACGTATGAAAATCATGCACACATATAAATAATATTAAAATAAAAATATTAAATGAGATAGTTATTACGTCATAATGCAAGAAAAAACATTATTTTTACCTACTTGTTAAATTGAAATAAATTGATTAAATCCTCTTAACCGGGGAAAAAAGAGCTTGAAATAGTAGCATTGAACTCCCGAAAAGGTGGGAAGGGGTGGATTTTGAACGTTTTACAGACTTGCTTTGAATTTTGTTAACCATAACTCATCAAAAATCCAATATGGATGCCCTATCCATTTTAGGTCCAACCGCTTCATAATCTCGAGGACAGACGGACAGATAATTTAGGCTATTATTATATAGGGGATATTTGACAAGAAATGGCATATCATAATATTGTATGGGTGACTAAAGGAAGGTCATATTGAACACCTGTGGAACAAAATTTAACAGTTTTTCATTAAAATAAGAAATTATTTATAAATTTCTGTTAGAACTTGGAAAATATTAGAGTATATAATTGGATGATTCTTTCTTGATAAAAATGTACTGTTCTCCAATTCTAAACATTATTAAAAAAGATGTAAATTACATTTTCTGAATAATAATTATATAATATATATATATATATATATTACATATTAATATTCATTATATATTAATATATAATATGGTATTAATTATATAATTTATATTTTGTGACTGCATAATTTTTCTCCATTCTCATCTTCCTATCAATTAAAAATCTAGATCTTTGATATACCCTCTAAGGATGAAGTTACATGAGGTAATCTAGGAGTATAGTTGTGAAGAACTAAATTAATTTAATGACACCAAAGAGTTCACCAGCAAAACCTTCATTAAAATCATAGTATGTAAATGTAAAAGATGTAGAGGAAGAAGGGGGATGAGTGGTACCAATTTGTGATAAAAATAAGCTTTTCTATTCTTTTTGAAACATTTAAAATTTTTAATCTGCACTATTGATTAAAAGCTGATTAGGAAAAATAAACAGAATTTTTATCAAACTACTTAAACATCTGAGTTAATGCAAAATCATTTACATTGTTAGGTATGATAATTAAACAAAATTAAAATTTGAATTCAAAAATAGGATTAAATGTATTATTTGAGTTATTTTAATATGGGAGTCATATAATAATGAATACATCATATATAAATTTAAAGTTCACTTAGATAGAAACCATATGGTAGTACTCATGATGCAGTTGAGGCATAATACTGAATGAGAATGTATTTTATATGTTTATAATATGCAAAACAAACTTTGAATAAATAAAATATTTGTAAAATCAATTAAATCCTGAAATCTGAATTTTTTCATTATTGAATGAAAAAACTATATCAATTTTAATTGGGATTAAATGTTTAGCTTTAGTATCTAGCTTTATAATTTTACTGAACATAATCCCTGTGTCAGTGAATGAATCACATATGAAAGCTTGCTTCCCATCTATTGGTGAACATCTGAATTGAAAATATTTATGCATAGCATTTTGTATAATGTAGCAGATATAATTTGCGACTGCATATTTTTTCCACCATTCTCATTTTCCTATCACAGAAAAGTGGATTTGTCCACTGTCGGTACTTTGGTTTAGCTTCGAGTAGTGTTTTACACACAAAGGTTTACGAGACTGGGACCTAATGCTTAAAGCAGACTCTGAATGGCTATGAACATCTATGACAGTAGCAGGATTTGGACCTGCAATCACTGGTATCAAAGAGTAGTACTCTAACATTTGGCCATCGCTTGAATGAACTGTGCTTTGAAAACTGTACATGTTTTATATATATATGTGTGTGTGTGTATTCTGTATTTTTAATAGCAATATATGTATTCAGTAATAGATATGATAACACTTATAAACTTTAAAACCAACAATGTTAATATGCACAAGGATGTTGCACCCCTTCAAGCCATTTGTAGCAGACTTAAAATTTATAACAGAATAAACCATTTTTGTATCAACCTAAATGTTGATTTGTAACAGGATATAGTGTTTTTGTAGCAGTTAAGCTAACGATAAAAAAAAAACTGCAGTTTTCGAAAAGTCCGGATAATAATTTAGGATGATTGGTTGGTACCATTCGGAATACCCAAATTTTCGCAATTGCTGATGTGGTTTGTTGGTTTTGGAAGTGTGTGTGTGTGTGGATGTATGTATGTATATATATATATACATATATATACACACACAGGCATGTATTTGTATAGTATATTCATATCAAGGCTGTGGGGTGTCCCCAACATATTACTAAAACCGTGGTATAACCCTTAACCGAAAACAGCATATTATACGATACAGATATTTGGGCAGGCACGTCAATGACGACTGTTGAAAAAGAGTGTCTGCTACGTATTCAACGCTCCTGTTTACTTAGAATTGCAAGAGCATACAGGACAACATCCAACTCAGCAGTCTTTGTGTTAACAATTGTACCCCTACTTCCTGGTATTGATATGGAAAGCGATAGCCTGTTTGACTGGCTCGACGAAAATTAATGCTCCTCGCGAGACCACGAAGAATTTAGCCTAAACTCGCACTAATGCTCTGCGCTGAAATTGCTTCCCATATTAACAGCTCGATGTCAACGAATTGTTGCTTCACTTCTTTCATGTCAGGAAGTTGCAAAAAGTTTCCATAATGTATACAACAACGGGACTTCTAACTTGGGCAAGATTGCTGTGGACCCTCTGCTTGCGAAAACTGTATTGAATGTATTTATTGGCTAGTTTATTTGTATGCAATCCATTTTTTTTTTTTTTTATTTATGGCCGGAATGATGACTTTTCTCCCTTCGAAGAACAATGCTGCCAAACCAGCATTTCAACACCCTACCATCTGGTGGTTAGCTGTTTACAGGTAGTACACTATAAACACCAAAATTTTCGAAAACATCTATCTACGGGAATAGAAATGTTTGGAAATTTTGTGAACGATTGAGAAAGTGATTAAGGCTGCTATTCATGGCAATCACCTACACTACTAGATTATCTAATGCCGTCACTAGAAGTGCATTTCGGCATGTTGGATTATTATTATTATTAACATTTGAGCTTTTGCTACTAGGGAGGGGATTTTCATCCTAATGACGTAGTCGAAAAAAATTGATTCCAATCGTCCCTGTGTCTAGCAGCCAATATCAGTTTATTTTTAGAAACTGATAGGACTGAATAGGACAATATGCAGTTATCGATATTTGGATTTTGGGTTAATCGAAATTTTTAGATCTGAACATTTTGACATGATAAAAATTGTAGATTTGTTAATATGAGCATAAAATTATATTATTTCAACGTAAAACATTGCAGATTAATAAGCTTTTTTTAAACAGATGTTTGAAGTTTTCCTGCCAATTAGTCTTTAATCTCTTTGTTTCTTGTATCTGTATATTGAACCTATTACATTTTTGTATATTAAAAGATTGGCATTTTTTATTGTGACTTATTTACTAAAAGAGGAGATTTTTACTTATGCAAGAGATAATAAATTCAGTACTATAACTGGTAATATTAAAATCAAAAATTCAAGCTATCGTTTAAAGTTTGTTAATGGGGGGCTTAATGGGGATGGGACAAACTGTTTAAATGTAATTTTGAACGTCTACAATTAACAGATCCCATGAAGTAAGGAATCAAATTTATTGCCCTACTTATTCGGCCATCTTTGATTTAATCCTTTGGGTAAAATTTTGAAGTTCGGTACCGTTTTTTTATAGTACGTTTGTTACAATAACAATAAATACCATTTACCACCTAAGGCCGAAAAATCTCAAAAGTGTCAAATAGTTATAATATTCATAGACATGATTGACATTAGATAACCACCCTTTAAGAAACGTTAGATTTCAATTCGCATCTTGAATTTTAATCTTCGATTTTTAACATTCAAAATGTTCTAGCTCTCGTTATTAATGTCACGCACTTAAATCATAATGTTGCCATATAACTAGCTACATTTAATTTTAAAATTTTAACGCCCTCAGAGTTTAGTTCTAAATGGTGACTATTTAAATCCCTACCGATAACATTTATAATTGTACTAGCTCATATGGTTGTATATACATTAAGCGAAGAGGGGAGATTATAGAATGTTCCAATTAATTATTAATGTCAATATATTGCTAAAAAATCTACTTATGTCCGCTAATTGTTAAACATTTGCAGCTAATACACCATTGCATAATGAAAGGTTTATTCGCAAAGTGTAGCATTTCTATTATTTCAAGTTAGGATATGATAGCGTGGCAACAGCAAAATCAGAATTTCCGTCCACATATTTATCATGTGCTTATATCTATTCGAAATACACTTACTTTATGTCTGTACCCGAAATAGTGAAGAAGTCTACTTTTATTTACTAACTTTACCGTTAATGGTATTGAATAATAGTTAAGAAAATTCTAAACTTCTACGATCATTTACTATAGCATGGTAACTTGAACCCACGAACTCTTTGAACAGCAGTGCAGCGTCCTAACCGTTCGATGAATTCATTACTATGTGTAATTGATTATGTGTATTGATTCATTAAAACTAAAGCATTCTTCCTTAATCTGTAACTTATATGGTTTAAAATTTTTATGTGTATGAAGTGTAGTTGTTTACTTTATGTATAGATATGTTTTAAAGAGCACCATTTTTCTACCCATGAAGCAGCTTTTGTTGTGGCTTAGCATTATTTAAAAATAGTGTTAGAAATTAAACTTTTTAGACGAAGTTAACATTTTTTTTTCAATAGTTCTCCTGGAAGTACTTACCAATGAATAATATCTCCACAACATCTTGAATTTTAATCTTCGATATTTAACAGGATTGTGGCAATTTTAATTTATTAATTGTTGGTTCAATTATTAATTGTTTGTACCTAATTTTATCACAGAATGTTGTTAATTAGCTTTGTATATTCATTCACTGAAGCAATAACTTCCTAGCCAAAATGTACTGAATTTATATATATATGTATGTGTGTATATATATATAATATATATATATATATGAAAATTGCATTACAATGAATGTCACCTTTGTTTAATTTGTTATGTTGACCAAGACTATAGTTAGACGATATGTTGTATTAAGAGAGAAAGTTAGATTAGATATGTTGTAACATATGACTAATATTAGGATTTTCCTATATCCAACACTGACTGTGATACATTACTTACCTTGTTCAGCTTATGTCCATTTTATAGTGTCCTGTTAGAAATTTTAATTTATTGGTTTCTCAATTACGTTGAAGGCATAGAAGTTCGAAGATCAATTCAAATATGTACCTGTGAAAAATAAATTCGGGAGTTTTGAAATGATTGTAAATTAATTGCGAGAATTGGCAATTAACTTACAAATTGTTGTGTGTAAATAAAGACAGACAAAAGAATATATATTTTTGCTACAAAAAACTAAAGAAAATAAAAAGCAGTCAGGACTATACAGAAGATTAGCTTCATACCTAATTTCTTCTATATTATTTTAAAATCTTCGGCCCATATCGGAATTAATATTCTTTCACACTTTTGAAATTCCATGACGTTTTCTGACAGCAATTCAGCCCTGTTTATTGAACAGAACTTTCCTTCTAATAAATAAGAGTTTTGAAGTTTAGTCTAAGCAATGTTTCAACTCGCCGATCAAATATCTCCATTTTTATTTTAGATAAAGTTGTAGTGATAACTTTATACGATAGCAAATTTAAATTGCTTTCTATTTTGATTCCTTTCTAGAATGATGTGACACACTTATATTCTGAGATTCTCAATGTTCCGTTAAGTAGATTTCCGTAAGTTCTCAGCAAAGTTGCATGTAATTCTAAATATATAGTAATGTTTGCCCGTGGTTATTGTAACTTCCCTCGTAAAGAGAATGTCATCTTTCCAAGAAACATTCGGCTTCGTTACAAACATGTTTTGTCATTTGTAAAAGATAGAAAAACAGACGCAGAAAACTGTTTCGCCGCTACGTCCGATGCTGCATTATCAATGACAGGAGATCGGTGGCTGAAATGGGACTAAGAGAGAATACAAAGTAACTTTTTTGAGATTTTCTAGGGAGAGAGATAAACAACCGCTTTACCTCCGAATATAGTAAAATCAACAAAACCAATAAAATGTAAAGTAGTATTTAACTGCAGTGGAAAAAACCAGTTGCTTTTGTACTATTGTATATCTCTGCTGTTCCGTTCATGTCAATATGACCCGAAATAAAACTTCTATGTCCATAACAATATATAGTACAAGACTATTTTCCTGAGGTATATATAAATATGTACTCCTAGAGAATTATGATTACTTACATTTTGAAGGAATATTTATCAATTTATACATAATGTATCGATCGGGACAATATTACCCAGAGTAAAAAAACCATTTAAATTTTTCATACATGTTCATTTCTGTTTGAAATAATTCAAAAGAAAGGAATAACAATAGTTTCTCTAATTTATCCATTTTTTAGACATGTTTCATTGACGTATGTATTTGGTCATCATTCGACAAGAGAACGCATTCAAGGTCAAAATGTTGACCATGCCCAATTGGGGGAGGGAGGCAAACCATTTGCTCTTATTGCAACATTTCATTTTTTCTGCTCTTTTTCACTTTCTGATATACTGTAGAAGAGTTGGGCCTACGAATGTAAGAGAAAAAATGATGAATCGCATCAATTTCAGTCAAGCTGATTTAGCTAAACTAATAGAAGCTTCTGCCAGCTATGAAGATTGTTAGAGTTGGAAAATTATACTCGATGGTCAAATATATGGAAATTATTCTAGGTGTGATAGCCGAAGTGATGAAACTTGGACTGAAAGCTGAGAAAGATTGATACCGATATTCAACAAATAAACTATACAGAAAGTATTCCGTCAAAGAATCGGGCAATTAATCCGCTGCCATTTACTTCTCAATCAACAGCTGCTAATATTATAAAAACTACTGCAAGGGTGACAAAATATACAACAGCAAAGGTAATGTGTGTAAAAAGTGCATTTGGGGTATTATTCAGTTCTTCAATTAAAAATGAAGTATAAAAATGACTTAATGAATAAGAAAAGTTTTATGAAAAAAAAAAGGAAAATTATCGAAAGTGAAACATTTTAAGAATATATTCTGTTATGTTTAACTGGTGTACATTAATCATATGGAAAATAAACAAAAAGCTTATGGTATAAAGAAACTAGCAGAAATACATTTCTTGTGACAATGCCATTTGAAACATTTTGCACTATATTAAGAGTAATTCGTTTTGATTATAAATAAACTCTTCAAGAAAGAAGACATTTGGATAAATTAGCTGCAGTGCGAAAAATCTAAGAAAAATGGGTAGAAATTCTACCAAAATAATATAATCCGAATGAAAAGAATATTACTGTAGATGAACAATTAGTAGAATTTAGTGGCCGATATCTAGCCAAATAGTACATACCAAGTAAGCCGTCTAAATATGGGATCAAAATATAGACTTTATGTTACAGTAAAATTTCGTAAAGACTTAAAACACAATGAAAAAGAACAAGGGTCAAATCCAGAGATAAATAAGGGAATGCAAGTAGTGTGTGAACTTTAGGTACTTAGGTTATAACTTTAGTAGTAGTGAACTGTGGGTATTCGGGGCGCACTATTATATATATTTTTTTTCACATCTTCCAACTTAGAACAACTTCTTATAAAACGGAAACTGACTATGCTTTGCACCATTAGAAAAAAAAATAAATCGGAACTTCCTGAAGAAATTAAAAAGGAGTTCATAGCTCATTATTTTATTTTACAGAAGATAACAGTTGTAAACTATATTCCAAAAGAGAACTAGAATATTATTCATACGAGCACTTTGCATCATGACAAAGAAGTTAGCAATAGACCTGACAAAACCCATTAATGATCATATATTTTAATTTGATTAATAAGGATGTGGATACTCTTGATCAACTTTTAAACGCATACACTAGTAAAAGAAAAACAAATCGCTGACCTATGATAGTATTCTACAGTAGAATCCGCTTAATGTGCTCGCGGTTAATGTTATCAATCGCTAATTGTTATCGAAATCACTTGGTCCCGATTTTATCCAATCATTTGTATGTTAAAATTATCGCTTTATGTGATCGTTACATCAGTTAATGTTATCAGTCTTCGAACCTCATTTTAACTGGCAAAGAAATATTCACAATGTATTCAGAAGAAACCCAATCTTTTCTTTCCCTTCAATGCTGTTTTAATTTCTGAGAATTCTCCCTCTTCCACTAGGGAAATGGGTAATGAACAAAGGAGTGGGAAATTACAAGTAACTGGAATTTTTCAGAAAAACGCACACCCTGCTGTTGGGCAATGGCTGCCAGGTAAGCAGAAGGCAACACTTTCTTATCAGAACTGAAAAGCGTATTAACATTTTATGCCTTGCTTGCTGACAAGCAGCTTGTTGAGATGGAAGCCAGAAAGCGAAATGATTTAACATTAAAACAAGATGTCGAAATTTTAAATTGTTATGACATGGTGATCATGATTACGAACAATTTCAGAAGGATCCCAATCTTTGCTTTACGCTCGATGTTTTAATTTCCGAGAATTCTCCCTCTTCCATCTAGGGAAATGGGGAATGAACAAATGACTGTGATTTCACACGTTCCTGGAATATTTTAGAAATACGCACACCCTGCGGGTGGCCAATGGTTGTCAGATAAACAGAAGTCAACACATTCTTATCAGAACTGAGAAGGAGCGTATTCACATTTTATGCGTTGCTTGCTTACATGCAGTTTGTCGATATGGAAGCCAAAAAGAGAAATCATTTAACATTAAAACAAAAGATCGAAATTTTAAATCGTTATGACAGGTCACCAAAAATGAGTCAGCGCAATGCTGCAGCGCAGTTAGACATCTCTCATCCTCTGAATTGCATTGAAAGTGTTGAAACGTAGAGTAGAACACCGCTCCGATAATTTTAAAAAACATTACGAACAACTTATCAATGAGCTTCTTAGAAAAAATTGTAGGCAATCATATTAGTCATCAATTGATCCATTTTTTCAATTATGCATATAATTCTTAAGTTTCAAAGGATAATATACAGTACATAAATATAAGGGGAGTTTTTTCATTTTATTTTGAAATTTAGTCCGAGTAAATTAAAGGGGGGGGGAGTAAATTTTCTAATTTTGCATATCGTTTATTATCAAAATCACGGTGTCCCAAACTGATCACATTAAGCGGAGTCCACTGTATAACAAACTTAATAGTTCTGCGTACAATGCATTTATTCTAGGGACTTGAATACAGAGTGAATAGAACGAAAAAAACAACTAAACGAAGGCTATTTTTGGAAGAACAGAGAAAATCACTCACTTTTCCACACATTGAACAAGACCACACCTACCGAAAAGTGAGGATTCAATAACAAAAGTGAAACGAATACAGATAAAAAGTCTAAACATCTATTTTAAATATTTCATTGTGCGTCCAACGTGCAAGACATAAGCTCTGTCTATCAAGACATAACAAAACTAATGTTATGCTACAAATCACTCATTTTTCCACACATTGAAGCAAGGTCACATCTACCAAGAAGTGAGAATTCGATAACAAAAGTGAAACGAATACAGAGAAAAAGTCGAAACATCTATTGTAAATATTTCATTGTGCGTCAAACGTGCAAGACATAAGCTCTGTCTATTAAGCAATGATAACAAAACTAATGTTATGCTACATTTGCAAGAATGACATTTGTAAATCTAATGTAAGATATTACAGTTCAAATTGTAAATAAATGTAAGTATGAATTTTAAAGATTTTATATATATATATATATATATATATATATATATATATATATATATATATATATATATATATATATATATATATATATATATATATATATATATATATATATAATTTAAACCAGCAAAACTATTGTTTAAACTATTTCTTAAATGGTACTTCTCATTAACTGCATCAAGGTTTAGTTTTCTAAATCGGGTAATATTGAACATACGTGGAGTAAATACGAAATACGAACAGAACAGCAGGATGAAAATAACTCGTCAGCTGTTCAAGGGGAAAAACACTAATAAGTTTAAAAAACTAATCGACTTTAGAAATGATATCAATCTAAAAATAATTCAGAGCAGCAAACTTTAAGTCGCCGAGAAATGAAAAGTGTTACATAAAATTAAATAAATTCTAAAAATGTCTTTTGCTGAAAAAGAAGTTTAAAGACAAAACGAATGGAGTTCGTATGGAAAACGGAGGTATCGCAATACACACAGAAATAATTTAACGAAAACGATAAACCAAAATTTAGAAAGAAACAGAAAAACATAAGGCTGCCTGTTCGTTCTCTTTAAGGGTGGAATAAAGACATCAGCTATTCTATGAGGTCCTTTAAGCATTTGAGCAGGAGTAGTATAGTAATGTATCCATACTCCATGGTGAACTTTATGCAAATCAAATATCACCTTCACTGCTACTTCAACTGAGCGAGTACACATGTACTCAAAAACTTGAATTGGTGGTGAGGTGAACCAGAGTGTGCAGGTGCTATCGAGCTGAAGCCGGCCTTACTTAAAATAAAATGATGTTTTAATTTAATTGGAGTCAGTGTTATATAAACCACCTACGCAACCATACTTCAAAGTGTAAGCATCGCGTCCGTCTCTGTCGAGGGTCAAGAAAAGCGCTGGTTAAAGCGAACTTTTGTTCATTGTAAGAAGCCGAACATTTCAAAATTCTGAACAATTGAAAACGTCAGTATTGTACCAGTAATGGTCTTGACGATTGGAGGTGCCAAGCGTGCCATTTATCAACACCCCGACAGAGAAAAGGAATGGTGCTTTGTGTGACCTAGTCGACCAAGTGCCAAAGGGCGGTTCGGTTACCCCAAGGACAAAGGTGAGGGGGTGTCAACCTCCCCTAAAACCGAGGTTTCCTGCTTGAAAAAGAGAGAAGCGGGAGTACTCCCGGCTGCCCTCTGAGAGTACGTGGATCTAAAGTGATCTCCTCTCTGAATGATAAGTTACTTCTGCATTGAGTTTGTTTTTTTTAACGTTTTCTTTTTGTTAAATAAATGAACCGTTGTTAAGTTTTAACATATACGGCTCTGGTCATTTCGTCTCCATGCCTGCTTCATTGTACGGGACTCACGCGATGTCATATCCAAAACGCCTAGGGTGTGACTGACTATCGGAAGTAGAAACATCGAAACCACTCGGCAAAACAAGATTTCAGGATTAAAAAGAAACGGAATGTAGATCAGGGTTATCAGTTTTGAACCCTCTGGAAAACCTGCAAAAGTTGTTTTAATTTCTAAAAGGAATACCCTAATATTCTAATAAACTTAAGTTTTCTGATCTTGGGTGAATGCCGCCGATCCCACAGACAGAAGCCGTATGCAATCACCAGTCCATTAAAAGCCTAATATATTAGGTTGGGGAAAAAGAAATCCATTATTTTTTGGTAGATGGCAGTAGTGATCGATATCTCGTAAAGCATCAAACAATTTCAAATTTATGCGCGTTGTCAAGGTGACATGTAACACTAAAATTTTTTTTACTGTTTTTTGTTTGGTCCATTCAGTTGCGAGTTACAGGGTGTTAAAGATGGAAGTCAACAAAACAAAATTCTGTACATTTTACAGTTTTTCTTTGATAAAGGCGAAAATGCAAGTCATTCGGCTGAAATTGTACATATGTAGTTTTTATGGTGCCGATACTATAACAGGTAATTACGTGCAATTTGTGTTTCGGCGATGCGTTCAGGCATTTTTGATGTTAAAGATGCACCTCGCACAGGCAGGTACGTCGTCAAAAATGATGATAAAAATCACAGAAATAATCGAAGTCGACTGGCATGTTAGTAGTCGTAGCATCGCCCGGGAGCTAAAGATGGACCATAAAACATTTTAAAACCATTTGTGCAAAGCTGTATTCCAAAAGAAGCTCGATGTTTGGGTGCCACACCAATTAACACCAAAAAACATGATGGATCGAGTTTCCGTCTGCGAAGCCTTGTCCAAACGGAATGAAATAGACCCAATTCTTAAACTTAAGGTGACTGGGAATGAGAAATGGGTCAAATAAGACAATATTGTGCGAAAACGACCATGGTCAAAGGGCGGTGAAGGAGCTCAAACGGTGTCCAAACCAGGACCAACGGCCAGGAAGGTTTTATTGTGTATTTGGTGGGACTGGAAGGAAATAATTTATTTTGAGTTCCTTCCGTATTGCCAAACGCTAAAATCAGATCTCTACTGTCAACAACTGGACCGTTTAAAGCTTGCGATTGACCAGAAACGGTCAGAATTGACTGACCAACAGGAGACGTGTTTTGTTCCATCAGGACAACGCCAGACCACACGTCTGTATGACTCTCCAGACACTCAGGGAGCTTGGTTAGGAAATTTTAATGCTTCCACCATATAGTACGGACCTAGCACCAAGCTATTACCACCTTTTTCTCCCATTGCAAAACTTGCAGAGTGATAAGAAATTGGGATCAAGAGAAGATTGTGAAAATAGATTACTAGAGTTTTTCTCCAATAAGAACCAAGACTTCTATGAGAGGGACATTATGAAGCTACCTTTAAAAGGTCAACAAATTATACAACAAAATGGTGCATATTTGACCCAAATCGGACAAACCGAAACATGTTAAATAATGTCATTAATTTCCCGCAAAAATAATAGATTTCTTTTTCCCCAACCTAATAATAATTTATAGACAAGTAAATTGAACTTTAAAGTAAAATAAGGGAGCTTTTTGTAGCCTTCGATTTACGCATCACAGAGAGGAGACATAATCAACGTCTTCAATAGATCACTCGAAGAAGTTTTAAGAATGGATAAGGTTTGGAATACTGCCTGCCTCAAGCGGCGGAAAAAACCTAGCAATATGATCAACAATAGTAAAAAAAATACCAAAGCGGGGGAAAATATTGAAAATAATTTCTAAATCTTAGCTAATCTAGATCCAACTCTGAATTACTAACACAAAATTATTTACTAGAAAATTTTCTAAAGTCAAACGAGAAAGACAAAATTTAAAAGCAGCGAAAATATCAAACTAATGATCACTTTGCCATCATTAATAGCGTTTAATTGCATGTATGAGACCCAAACCAAATTATGCAAATAGGAGACAAAATGACCTTGAAATTAAATTTTTTGATAAAAATTAATCTGATCACTTATTTTAGTAAAAAAAGGTAAGACACCAAAGGTGTACAATTTGAATTTTACGACAGATAGTTTTCTAAAAAATTTGATAAATTAATACTGAAAGAAAAACGATGATCCACAGCAACATCTCTCATATGATTGAGTTCAGTGCTAAGTCAATTGAAAGAAGAATAATTATTCAAAATTCAACGAATAAAGAGCATTAAAATAAACATAGTTAACCAGGATAAAGATATTGAAACCTGTTTAAAGAGCCGTTTATCATGATATTCTGTTTAAAATTTCTGAATTTGATCGGCGAACAATTCGTTTCTAATTTAAGAAAAGAGCTTAGTTTCTTGTCCTTCAGGATCCTTTCAAAGATCCAACTATCAACAAGAAAATATCCGATTTTTTTTTCAATACTCTTAGTCCTAGTTTTTCGTTTCTCGTAACTAGAAACTATTGTGGTTTATTAATTTTCAAAAGCTAACTGATTAAAGAATCGATATAATTCTTGATAGAAGAAATGATTGACATAAGTCAATGTGGATCAACAAGGTAAAATCAGTCTTCCATGTAACTATTATAGAAATGAAACTAGTTTCAAAATAATGCATATAAATATCACTCATTAGAGGACTCAGAAAATTGATTAAATATAACATATTTAGTATTCTATGGATGCGACCATTATAAATATGAGCTATCTGGTTTAGACAAACTCTTCAATTTCAAACTGCGAAATATTCCCGAAGGCTCTTGGCAAACCAGTCTAATCCACTCTTAACGGCCACATTGCTAAATAAAGACTTTACGTCAAAAGAGATTACCGTATACCTACCTGTGCTGCTCGAACTTACGAAATGTTTTAACAAAGTCAAATAAACTAAAGTAGTAAAAGAACTGTTACAGAAACGAGAAGAGGAAGTAGAATTCAGGTGCTTCACGAGATTTTAAGAAGCAATATTTCAATTGCAAACAATGGATCTAAGATTAATGTCCTAGGAAAAGTATAAAAGCGTGTACAGTAACAGACAAAAGTAGTCATATACGAATCATTGTGAAAGATAATAAATGAAAGTTGGATGACAGCTTTTTGAAACTTAAGTTCTTTAAAGCAGAAGTCAGTAAGAATTTAACCTCAATAACGAGTTATCAATAATTTTTTGGAATTTCTCGGGATAAAAGGATATGTCGATCTGAGATTTACTGACTTTACTAGTAATGGTAATAGCTAAATTTGTGCCAGAATTTAAATTATTGGCGTGCATTTTAGAAGAACTGTTGAAATTACATTTCAAAATTAACAAGCAGTGTTAAAGTGAGATTCTAATAGAATGTTTAATTAGCAAGTAAAATGCTCATATTTGACTGACCGTTCAATCAGAACAAGTAACTTAGAGAAAAAAAAGTCTAAAAGCAACACAGAACGCAAAATAGAAACGCAAAATAAAGTGAACAATAAGTTTCTATTGAAGATAGGTAAAGCACTACAATTAGGAGTATCGAATGATTAAGATCAGGAAACTTGTTGAGAAACAGGGACAAAAATCCTTTTTACTCAAATGAAAATTATGTACGATTTCAAGAAACAATTCTACCACGAATGTTCCTAAAAACTAGAAATAGTTTATCAATTTTTGTTTGTTGTCTTATTTCTTTAATTTAGACCTTAATTTTGCTTTGTACTTTTTCACCTTTGGAGGCAGTTACGTGTCCGACCTTAATATGTGTTTATTTGTATCTGAAATTGCTTAAGTGCATGATATTACGAGACCGATATTCTGTTTCGTCCCTTAGTCTTAATTTTCAGCCACCGAGTTCTCCATGATGATATTGCAACTCCCTTGTAGCTGCAAAACAGATCTGACTTTAGTCTCTCTGTTTAGGCCTTACTTATGTTGGCATTTATTACTGAATTTCGAGAAAGGATTTACCTTCTTGTATAAGTGTGTATAAACCTATCATAAAACTATTTTCAGTGGTGATAGTCTGGAGCTCATTGTTCAGCTACCGTCATACACAGAACTTATCAAAAGATGAGATATTACTTGGTTCATAGTTGTTTAAGAGAATATTTATCATCAGATGGTATCATTTTTGGGACGTCCATTATATGGTCTTAGCCATATAAATCGCCATCATTCTCATATTTGTCTTCATATCCCTTTTAATTCGACTATCCATGAAAATGTTTATTTTAGACGTGTCTAAAATACTTAGAAGTTCCAATAGTATTAGCCGATGTTTGGCGTAATAAAATTTTTTTTTCAAGTTTTTTCTTCCAAGAAGTAAAACCTGTAAAAGAGAAAAAAATAAAATAAGTTACAAGAATTTCCTTAATCTAACATTTTATAGGAATAAATAAAAGTTTAGTTTTATACTACAGAATAAAGCACTGATTATTACAATAAGCTATACCCCTGGGTGAAAAATATTATATAATACAGAATAAGTCCTTCAGTGCATCCACAGCTAAATTTAAATCTCGATCAAATTTTGCCCACTGGACCTTCTTGATGACAATAGGAAAGTTCGTCTATTTATACATTCTTACGGGACTAAAAGGAGATATTACAACCTTAAGAGGTTGTAATATCTCCTATTTAACCTTTCAAGTGAATTTTCAAACCACGCTCGCCGTAACGGCAGCAGCAAATTAGTTTGCCTTTAGACCTTCATAAAATTCCCATCTTTTTGTTCGAGAAGTAATTAGAATAAAATCGCGAACTTTAAATTATATACAGATAATTTAAGGGTCGTACAATTTTTTACATACAAGAAAAATATATTTAATGCAAATCTTGAGTGCATAATGTTCTATTCGGAGTTCGGTTGTCAATTCGGAGAGTAAACAAGTAAAATATTTATCACTTCAAATGATAAGTTGTGGTATTTCAGTTGTATTCCTTAGGCATTTAATTATATATAAATCACTTAATCAAGGGACCTATTAGTTCAAGGTATTTTTTAATGAGTTTTTAATTTCTTTCTCAAACACTAGGCCAACGTAACATTTATTTTTACAGGACAATACTGAGTATTTCGATCCATTCGGAAGCCGGTGAAAATGGTTGCTATCTTACATAATGCGTTGTCCTAAGTTTTTAAATTGGTCTCTGTTTAGGTTCTCTGTTAGCTCTTCATTATAAGAAACTATTTCAAAAGGTCGATTTTAAAACATTTTTATGTAGCAGATTTTTAAATTGTACTGTGCACTTTCTCAATTCTTCTATTCGGTACCATCTTGAATTGTACAAAAGTCCAGAATTTAATTTCTCGTTATATATACAGTGGACTCCCATTAATGGGATCGCGGTTATTGTTATCAATCGCTTATTGTTATCGAAATCACTTGGTCCCGATTTTCTCTATTCATTTGTATGTTAAAACTATCGATTTAAGTGATCGTTATATCGGTTAATGTTAACTGACAAATTACGATACCGAAGAGCCGTATCTTTTCACGTCAATTTAATAAAACGAAGGATTATGTCTTATCTTGGAGTTTAAAGTTGGTATCGGCACCAGAAAGGGGAAGAAATTTTTAACTTTCACTAAAAAAGAATTCTAGTAGGGGAGAGTGGGGCACCTTGGGACATAGCCCACCTTGGGACATCTTTATTATCAGGCTTTAATTTGCAACCAGGAATTAGTTCTCATGTGTAGAGATAGATGGACTTCCTCTTCTCTTCTCAAAGAATTTTGATGAAGATAGTGCTTATAGGTAAGGAACAATTTCATTTTCTTTGTTTTGAATAACCCAAAATTTCATCAATGTGCATTTTAAAAAGTAATTTTTTTTGAAAAAAAAAATTAAATATTTAAAATTAAAGTGTATTGTTATGAAAGAAAATTCATTTATTATTATTTCTATGCTAATAAATAAACTGTATAGTAGTTACCAAAAGATACTATGTATAATGGGGCAGGTTGGGACATTTTAAACTGTAAAATAACAATTCAAGCAAAAGAATATTTTGGCGCCTAATTTTTAATTGATGATTTAACATGTCAAAATATTAATTTTTTTCAGAAAAAATGGTGATAACAAGAAAAACAAACAGAAAGTATTCTGCTATAAATGCTAATATGCTTGAATCAAGCCGGTGAAATGGTTGCTTCTTATGTAAGAGACGCAGCAAGAACCTTTTGTGTAAGGAAAAGTACCCTTAGCCGCCATTTACTTAGATTCAAAAAGCAAATCTGAATCCACAACAGGCTTTAAATACCAGTCAAATATAAAAAGTTGCAAATTTTTAGTGAGGAAGAAGAGATAATGTTAGTCAATTATTTATTACAGGCTTTAAAACTTCACTATGGGTTAACAATAAGTGAAGTTAGAACTCTTGCATTTCAGAATATGAATTGTCTTTTTTGAGAAGAAGAGGCCAAGATAGATGGTCATTTTTTTTATCCTAACAAAGACAAATCCTTTGTAGAAAAAACTGATAATCTTGTGAAGTTGAACACTCCTAAAGAAACAACGGACCAAAGGTGCAGTTTGTTAGAATTTAAAGAATTTTCTGGCATCAAATACAAGATTTGTTAAAAAATGTATTAACTTGAACAATTTTCAGCCATTTCTCTTTTATAACAGTTAATAAAAATAATTTGAACAGTATTTTGTATTTGTTATTAAGTGTCTCAACTTACCCCATACAGTGGGACAGGTTGGGACATTGGAAAGGTATTTTATTTCTCTTATTACTCTTTAACTAAATGAGATACTAAGTTGGTTTAATGTTTATAAGAAGCAGATATGATGACAATATATGCATGCATACTTATTTTTTTAATTAGCTTTAAAAAAAAATTCATAAAAATGTTTAACTGAAAAGTGTTCCAAGGTGCCCCAGTCTCCCCTACTGTTTTTCTCGCAATTTTACCTTATTTCCATGTTTAACGCCCTATCTATTAGGTCATCGTTTGGCGAAAGGAAAGAATAAAGTCAACGCATTTTAAACCATACGATAGATTTGTGTAGTTCATAAAGGTATTACTGGACCATTGTGCCCCAAATATAACATGCTACTTTGCCTTATATTGACTTATACAACTATTAAATGAAAGTCGTACTATGTTATCCAAATCAATTTTTCAAGGCATTCAATTTCCACAGATTACATTCAAAAGGAGGAAGTGCAAAATTAAGAGTTATAACAGTCGTAAATCTTTTTCTTTCCGCATTTTATTAACATTTACATTAAAAATTATAGGTACATAATGCATATTTTATTCATTATAGCAGGTACACAACTAGATGCTGTAACAGTCATAAACACAATATATCAACTTCTTACGTCTTTTTTTAAGTTATTAGGTATAATTACGTACACAAACATCTCTACAAAAAAAATATAAAAACAAATTACTTTTGCCCAACCTCGAGTACATTTTGATTACTTCCACCGTGTAGTCTGTATATACGTATCTCAAATATTTGAACTTTTTTATACATAGGTATTATAATACATAGTTGTGCACCTCCCACTTTTATCGAAATTTGCACTCTATTTAATAAAAAGAATGACAATATAACGCTATCAGTCTACAACAATCGGCATACAATATATCGGAGTAATTCCATAAGTTTAAAATAATGCGTTCAATAAGTTCATTTTTAAACACGCAAATTCAACGGAAATAAAACTATTTGGAGATTTATTTTCAAAAACAACGTAGAATCTTCATTATTTTACTTCCTAGTACGAATAAAAGAAATCATTGTAATTGTTAAAAATTTTGGTTTATGATCAAATATCTGTCCTAAACACCTAGGCGCAACAACGCGCGTGGGGGCAGAGCCTATGATGGCAAACTCCGTTCTCGAGACCAACAACCCTGGGGTGCGAAATGCTTCAATTAGGTGGTCAACCTTACGAGTAACCCCCAGTGTTTAGTTCCCAAACGTGCTTGGTCCTCAGTTTGTGTACCCACTGAAGGGATGAAAGGCTGAGTTAAACTTGCTCAACACGGAGATCGTACACCTGACCTTTGGCTTGGGAGAGCAGAGAGCTACCCCAACGCCACCAGGCTTCCATGAAATGTCTACATGTAAACAAATCCCAGTAAAACTTATTGTACCGAGGTACTTTCAAACGGTGATCTGCACATACATGCACAGCTGTGGGAAGATTTTCCTAGAGGAATTTAGGACTCCAATTGTTCCCGTCAAGTTTAGGGACCCCTGCAGAGAAGTTATGGATCACGGAATGGCAGCGTAACGGTCAAGATCGCACAGAAATGTAACCGTGATTTATGGGAGCAGGGGCTAAAAAGTAATGTCAGCCTGCACAAAAGGGGCTACTTTAATGAGGGTTTTTAAATTGGTCTCTGTTAGGTCCTCTGTTAGCTCTTCATTAGATTTCCCGAAAAGAAGCTATTGGATAGGAAGAAAAGTGGGGCGTTGGGACCGAGGTGAGGAGTTTGGAAACGAAGTGAAGGAGAGGAGTTGAAGTCTGGTTTCGAAAGAAGTGGGACAAGAATCCACCAGCATCGACTCGTCCCGTGCGCCCGAACATCCGGACCGACTCACCGTATGAGAAAAGCCACTACCTGAACCTCTGCACCAACTGAAGACTGACGTAGGGAGAAAAGCCCCTGCCTGCTCCCCTGCGACTTTAATGGAGGTAATTTATAAAATAATTACAGTCACTTAACTTAGGCCTCTGTTAATAATAATAATAATAATTCCTTATAAAAAGAATTGTGATAATTATAGTGTAAATAGAAGACAAATAATTGATTATGATATATGATAACCAAGGATCTATTTGTAAATGAATATAGAATAAATGTCTGAATCTCAATATAAAGTATTATATTCATTCTGTGTTTCCCCCTTGTAACGAACACTGTTGTATATGTTGTATGTACATTATAACACTTATACTAAAGCCGTCGAACACGGTTAAATGGAAGTATTTCTGTTCTACTCAGGCAAAGCGACCTAGAGCATTGGGTCCCACGGGGCAGTGGAAATAGGCTGAATGACAGTGGTTTCATTGGGAGCGTTATGATCTGTTTTTCCTCACGAGGTCTAATGAGTTTCGTTTGGTTTGGAGTTCTACGGTCTACTTTTTGCAACACGAAGGCTAATGAGACCGGTACCTCCAGTTTTAAACCGATTCCGAACGGCAACAGACATCCATGCCACTGTGGGATTCGAACCCACGAACTCTGGTACCGAATGTCAGCACCCTAACCAATCGGCCATTGTTCGGCAGAGGTCTAATGAGATCGGGTTGGTTGGTTGGAGTTTTACGGCGCAAGGTCCTGTTTAGGACATAAGCGCCAAGCACAAGGTCTAATGAGATCGGGACTTACTGCTTAAACCCGAGTCCGAATGGCTACGTGCCGAACGATGGCCGAGTTGTTAGGGCACTGACCCTCGGAACTGGAGTTCGTGGGTTCGAATCCCACTGGGGCATGGACGTTCGTAGCCGTTCGGAATCGGCTTTAAGCAGTAGGTCCCGGTCTCATTAGCCCTCGTGTTGCAAAAAAGTAGACCGTAGTGCTCCCAACCAACCAACTAAACCGAATGGCTACGAACATCCATGCTAGCAGAGAGATTCGAACAAGGTACCGAAGAGAAGCTTTCAACCATTCGGCGATCTTTCGACGAGTGGCGATGTTATGAAGATGCTTCAACATTTACTTCAATTATAAAACTCCCCAAACGGTAAGTTTTCCGCTCGGAAAAATGCGCCGTATGTGTAACCAGCCTAAAATATCGGTATGCCGAAAGTATACAAAATATATAAAAAGAAATTGCCCAAACTACGCGTAAAATGCTTAAGAAATCTTGACTGATAAAAAACTAAATATTAAAATTAATGTTTTCTATATAATTTTCTAACTATTAAAAACTTTCTATATTATAAAATATTACTTTTTCATGTATTATAACAATTTAATGTCTAAAAACGAATAGATATCATTTCCATACATGCAGAGTACTTTTTGTATGAAAACACTGGTTTATATAAACTGTGGTCAACTTGAGTTGTCAATTCACGGTTTTGGGTATACCGATACAGACGCATTTTTACTGTTAAAAGTTATGATTAAAAATATAAAAGACACTATTGATTTCTGTGCAGTGAACTTGGCAGTTGTTTACTTGATACTGAGATTTTTGTCATAATACAATTTTTAATGTTGCGCACAAGATTTCTCAAAACCCATTTAATATTTTTGGACAAAATTTTCAGCATTTTAATATGATATATACTTTTAATTGGACAAAAGTTATTGCCTATGAGAGTAATGTTTTTTTCCGTTTTAGAGAGGTACGTGCATGTGAAAATTTTTTTAAATCATTATCCAGTCACACAATTTTTATCAGTAATGAAACGAATTTATACAAGGGATCCAGAACAACAAATGTAATCAACTATGTTTCCATATGCGAGGTAGGTGCCGTAAATATTAGGAAAAAATTTTCTCAACAGCATTCGTTTGAGAGTGTATCGGGAACGGAAATTATTATATTACAGAATTACTTTTTTTAACAGCCGTTATAAGGATATGAAAGTTCCTTTTCCAGGGATAAATCGAAGCAGAAGCAATGAGCGTATTAAATATCGAAACGACCTCCTAAACCATCACGTATAACATTGAGATAGGTGGTTTGCCTCGATCTTATTAGAGTCCAAGTAAAACTTAGCTGTTTTGTTTATCTAACAATAAAAAATCTATAAAGCAAGTTTTAAACATTTTAAAACACTAGATATTTTAGTTTTAAAAAATAGGCTGCAATTACCTCTCGAAGCAAAATTATAGAATAAAACTATGTCAATTAGACGCAGAAATCCGGAGAAATAAATATTACTTAGAGGGTCTTAAAAAAACTGCTTAGTTTTGAGAAAAAATTTTCGTTGCCAAGTTTCTAAAGTAGGAAAACAAAACCGCTGGTTCTGACCGTAAGGCTGGTTGCACATACAGCGGATTTTTTACCGAGCTGAGAATTTACCTTCGTCGATCAACGAAATCAACGTTTACACACAGGACGGGAAAATTTCCGTCGCCGTAGTCTTATGCAGTAAAAACTTGTGCTGCTACAGAGCAACCCCTATATTTGTCCGTGGCATCAAAATTACGGTATTTCGGCTGCGAGTGTGAGAAAAATATTGATATGTGAAATGCTCAACTAATGGAAATTTATCAATATCGATTAATCTTTCACTAAAAATTTACAATTATTTATACTGTTTATATTTTAATTCTAAAAATATTTACAATTCTTTATTCTTTAGGAAACAGTAATGAAAAGTCATATGTTTAATTAATAAGCAGAAATACGAAAATTTTTATAGTCACGCACTATTCCGCAGACTATTTTTACGAGACCCAACTTCCGTTGCAGACTTAAAAAGTATTCTGCCTCTGGGTGTATAAGTATGTGAGAAAATATGGTTACCAAATTCATTTCTCTCTTCTTCCAATTGATCGAAATAGCTTCGAAATCCAAGGCAAACTTCATGCCAAGCTTTAAGAGTAGCTTTTTTGTCTTTAACATTTCCAGAGTTTTATCCCATAAAACAGGTCTCTTGTATTAATGAAATCGGAATTTCAATTTCATTATCAATAGCGCTCGTGTTCACGGAACTATTCATATTCACAACGAAAGTTCAATGCAAATGGTAGAAAAAACCGCTGTGAGTGCAAACGTTCACTGAGTCGCATAGACCTCTAGTTCGAAACGACGGATAAGCTTCCGCTGAGCTCCAGTGGTACCAAATGGCTGCAGAGCGGCAAATCAACCGATAATTTATCCCTTCTAATATGCAAGCTCTAGTTAATTTCAATGGACTACTATTGGAATGGCAGCGACGGTAAATTTTCCGCTCGGAAAAATCCGCCGTGTGTGTAACCAGCCTAAAATACCGGTATGCCGAAAGTATACAAAATATATAAAAAGAAATTGTCCAAACTGCGCATGAAATGATTAAGAAATCTTGACTGATAAGAAACCAAATAATAAAATTAATGTCTGTATAATTTTCTAACTATTTAAAACTTTCTATATTGTAATATATTACTTTTTCATGTATCATAAAAATTTAATGTCTAAAAACGAATAGATATCATTTCCATACAAATGCAGAATACATTTTGTATGACAACACAAGTTTATATGAATTATGGTCAACTTGAGTTGTCAATCCACGGTTTTAGGTATACCGATACAGACGCATTTTTACTGTTAAATGTTATGATTAAAAATATAAGACACTATTGATTTCTGTGTAAGGCAGTGGACTTAGCAGTTGTTTACTTGATACTGAGATTTTTCTCATAATACAAGTTTTTAATGTTGCGCACAAGATTTCTCAAAACCCATTTATTATTTTTCTACAAAATTTTCAGCATTTTAATGTAATGATGTATCCTTTTATGTGGACAAGAATTATTGCCTATGAGAGTAATATTTTTTTTCGTTTAAGAAAGGTACGTGCATGTGAAAATTACCCCCCTCCCCTAAAAAAAAAAAGGTAAAATTATAAACATGTTTTAAAAATATAAAATATGTTTAAACTTATGGGGTTTTTGAAAGTTAGATTCAATTTTAGAAGTATGTTTTTATTAACAAGTTAAAATTAACGTTTGCATGCAAAATATTTTTTTGACACCCGCGGATGTGAGAACAATTTTAAGGAACAAAAAAATGCAAGTTAATATACGTTTTTTTATTATTTTTAAAAGCATTTAAGTTTGGTTTATTAAATATATATAATAGATTTTTACAAAACAAAATCCAGACATTAAGCAGGTATTATTTTAGTGTTAATTTTCTAAGAGAAGAATCTATTAAATGTGTATCAAAAAACATTAATATAAACATTACTAAAATTATTTTTCACACGAATTTTTCAAACTGAATAAATTAAGTTAGTTAAATAAAAAAAAGCTACCTATCATGTAGAGCAGGGCTGTCCAACTGTCGGCCCGCGAGCCGCATCCGACCCGCCAACTTATTCAGCATATTTCTTTTTTTTAGAATTTTATGGTATTAAGAAGCATCCGAGACTACCATTCTTGGTCAAGTCAAGGTCACAGAAGTTTCCTCTTGATCACAAATTGTTTTATAATTCTTCTGTTCCATTTTTTTAAAATTCAACTATTAATTGTTATTGTATAAGAGGTAAGAGGTTATTGTTCAACTTTTCCAAACTGCGGCCCGCCAGGTGATCAGTGACAGGAATTGTGACCCGTGGGCTCTTCAGTTGGACAACCCTGATGTAGAGTAAACTATATTACATGGGAAATTTCAGAAACTGTATTTGAGAATTTTATGAATAGAATATTTTCTTGTGAGAAAGCACATTTCAAATAAAGTGTTAGCCGAACGATAGCCGCTTGGTTAGGGTGCTGGCCTACGGTACCAGAGTTCTTAGGTTCGAATCCTACTATGGCATGAATGTTCGTAGCCGTTCGGAATCGGCTTTAAGCTGTAGGACCCGGTCTCATTAGCCCTCGTGTTGCAAAAAGTAGACCGTAGCACTTCAAACCAAACCAAAGTGTTATTGATAATTATATAATTAAAGAATTTGTGTTTTCTCCCTGAATTACTAATAAGCTAAAAACTACTGTAATTACACTGTAATAAGGTATACGTAAAAGAATATATATTACATATATATCTATATAATTTTATATATTAATATATAAGAAAATATAATGGACATAAAAACTAATAACACTTATAATCTCGGTCTGCATAGCATCAAACTTTAATTTTGTATTGCTTTATTAATTAGAATATTACACGTGTAAAAGATTTTGGTAAGTTGTAACAAAACTTAAATTAACAAAGTTATTTTGTATCAAACCAAGGTTTTGTTTTCCTTTGCTTATGATTCAATCCTCATCAAAACGTAAAATTAAAATCCCTATGGTATCTTAAATGGTAAGCTATTGAAAGTAGCTAGATAAAAATTAGGGCGATTTCAATCTTAAATAAGAGAACACTATCCTAAAGTAAATACGTAAACAATGTTTACGTTATACTTGTGACATCTAGAATGTCACGTGATCAATGAGCTTGTTGATCATTTGCTACTAGGACAAGTCCAACGTTCGGTGTAGAAATTTGATATTCTCAGCCCGGACCTGTTAAATCATTAAATTAAATGGATAAATGAGTTTAAATTCGATTAAGATGTTATAAGCTTTAGGTTTTCTTGCAAATAAGAATATCCATTAACGCAGACGAGTAAATATTTGTTATACATGTAACAATGTGGTCACGTTTAAGCATAAAAGCAGGGAACTAACGATATAAAAGATCTAAGAAAAAATTAGCTTGTATAATTTTTGTACAAAATTTTCATAAATTCCCTACAATGTTTCCACAAACATGAGAAATTCTTAGACACATATTGTCATAATGACCTACATTAGCATAAAAAGTAACGGATTTTTTTTTAATATTTATGTAAGGAAGAATCAAAATCGTTCCAACTCAAAACCAAATTAACTGCTCTAAATTTCAAAAAATAAGTTACACTACAGTGAAGGTATGTCCAATCCATGCCATGTTTGCATATACAAGTTAATCCCGTTTACTTTAAAACTACCATTTTAGAAACTGGTCAGTTATTTTAATTTTTTTTTTACCTTTTAATCTGGTTGAAACCAATCTGGTTAGGACTTGACAACTAACATTCAGCTTTTCGAAACAAAATAACTCAACTTTTGACATTGCTTATATTTTTCGTGTGAACCATGCTTGAGATAATCAGCTTCATTAAGTGTAACTAATAACTTAGGGGATATAGTCCACCTTGGGACAACTTTATTTTCGGGCTTTAATTTGCAACCAAGAATTAGTGCCCATGTGTATTGATAGATGACATTTCACTTCTCAAAGAATTTTGATGAAGATAGTGCTTATAGGTAAGGAACAATTTCACTTTGTTTTGAATAACCCAAAATTACATCAATGGGCATTTTAAAAAGTAATTTTTTTTAACTTTAAATATTTAAAAAAAGTGTTATGAAAGAAAATTCATTTATTATTATTTCTAAGCTAATAAATAAACTGTATTGTTAAACCTAACTATATAACAGTTACCAAAAGACACTATGTAAAATGGGGCAGGTTGGGAGACAGATGGGGCACCTTGGGACACTTTAAAAAGTGTAAACAAATATGAATTCAAGCAAAATAATTAATATTTTGGTGCCTAAATTTTTATTGATGATTTAACATGTCAAAACATTAATTTATTAAGTTATAGACGTTGAACACGCCTAAAGAAACAATAGGCCAAAGGTTCATTTTGTTAGAATTTAAAGAAGATTTTGCTGGCATCAAATATAAGATTTATTTTTAAAAAAATGTATTAACTTTAACAATTTTCAGCCATTTCTCTTTTATAACAGCTAATAAAAATAATTTGAACAGTATTTTGTATTTGTTATTTAATGTCCCAACCTACCCTATACAGTGGGGCAGATTGAGACATTGGAAAGGTATTTTATTTCTTTTATTACTCTTTAACTAAATGAGATATTAAGTAGATTTAATGTTTATAAGAAGCAGATATGATGACAATATATGAATGCATACTAATTTTTTTAATTAGCTTTAAAAAGATTCATAAAAATGTTTAACTGAAAAGTGTCCCAAGGTGCCCCGGTCTCTCCTATTCCTTAAAAAGTGTTGGGTGTGCTCAGTGCGAATTAAGCAAAAGCAAAACCTAATCCTTTTCTTGGTTTGTTAATTTAAGATAGTTCTGTTGTAACTATTTCTCTCCCTCCCCTCCCTCCTCCCCCTTCCCCCCCTCGATCGCTCGCACACACGCACTTGTTTTTTAGTTAAGAAATAAAATATATATGAAATTTCATTCCTCTTCCCCTCAGACCCCTTCATTTCGCATTATCAAATGTGGTATACCGTATTTACTAGTGAATGACCTAAAAGCTTTAAATTAGGATAATTTTAATGATGTTACACTCAGATATAAAGGTAATTAATATTCGTTAAAAATTCAATGTGAATGATTTTGAAGAACCAAAATTTTTTACCAAATGTAAATTTAGCAAATATTATAGGCGATTCACTAGGCCAGTGTACAGGAAATGTGTTGCATCAAAAAAAATATTGAAATAATTTAATTTACTGAAAAATTAGACCTTTTCAAAAAAACCCGATTTTTTTTTACTAAATTTTCTTCATTTATTAGAAATTTTAAAAGATTTATTTCTGGAGAAGTTTTTATAAGTGCAATTCTCTATGATAATATAAAATATAAATCTAAAAATGTAAAAACGAACTAGTTTCTACATTTAAAGAAAAAAGTTCTCCGAACGTAGACGGTTACCTTAAGCGGAATCCACTGTCTTTAGTTCTAACTCAACAGAACAATTCTGTGCAAGAAGAAAACTAACATTTTATTCTAAAATTTGCATTGCTATGTAACATTTAATGTGGTTTATATATGATGTTAATCGAAAGGATTAAATAATAGTATATAATTAGTGTTTGTATACAGTATAAAACATTTCAAATCATTTTCGAATAGGCAGAATAACTGACCTTTTTCTTTTTACGCTTTTAAGTTGATCCGCTTCCTACATTTTTAAGGACACGTGAATTTTGAACAGTCTAATCAAAAGAGGTTAGAAGCACGAGTTAAATGATTTAATATTATGGTGCACGATGTCTTTTGGAGACAGCTATTGATGTCAAAGTTTACTTTGGCACAGGAAATTAGTGACGTCTCCCAGACGTCATTGTCATACGAATAAAAGAATCTTTAACGCGTCAGTAGAATACCATTTAATTTGGCTCTATAGTGAAGTTCTTGTACAAGGTCAGAGACAGGACGTTTTATTTTCGGATTTACATTGTTATTTAACATACAATAAGGTTAAATGCAATATTAACCAAATTTTTAAACAACATATTTTTGAAAAACCGGTAGATTACTTGTAGGACTGCCCTCTACCTTTGCAAAAAGTAAACCGCGTTAACCTCAAAACAAACATAAAATTTGCCGTCCCTAAAAAGGTATGCCGGGTATTAATGGGTTAACAACATGCATCACTCCTATCGTTACTTAATAATTGCTAATCACCACGTGCTCTTAGCAATGATTTTTATATTATAAGGTTGATATATAGTATTAATGTAGAATAATTTATTAAGTAATACTATAAAATATTATACTGCCCGGTGTTTGCTGAAGAGAGTTCTTGACGTCTCGGAGACGTCAAAGTCTATCATGACGTCTCTGTATGTCAAGGGGTTACGGCATATTACCCCTTTTTAAAAGTAAAGTTAGGAAATAGATTTTAAAGGCAACACAGGCAGGTGGTGACATTGCGAAAGCAGAAAATGTAACTGAATTCCCGTACTTCGCGGAATGCCTATTTTAATTTAATCAATCGGACAAGTTGATGAAAGACACAATAACCCTTTCGTGTCATTTATTTCTTACTCCACGTTTCCAAATTTTCAAGACAGAGCTGCTAATTTTATTTAATCGATCGAACAATTGATGACAGCGCAAAACCTAAGCGGGAATCAATCTTCCCGTCGTTTCAATAACAAGACCAATATATTTTAATGAGCTTTGAGCTTCCCACAGGTGTATTTTAAGATAGCGTAGGTGGGAAGTAATCTTCCCACTGCCCACGAAAGGGTTAAGATGCAGTTCACGTAAGGCCAAAAGGTCAGGACATGTGTCCACCCGCAACTTGAAGATGTTCCAATGGGAAATTAATGCATGACCATGCGATACATCTGCGGGAAGATCTTAAATGCTCGTAGAAAACAAATTACTCCCCAAACACTAGATTTAAAGAACTTTGAAAACGATAGTCTTTCGTCATCAATGATCAGTTGTCATTTTAAACACACTTCATAAAAAACGAATCTTCGTAATAACAGATATGTTTGGTATTGCATGTAAACACAGTACTTTAAAGAGAAGTATAACAGACTTATCTCTTCTCTATGATTTCAGTCTATATACATGCAGATAAAGTAAATTTATCTTTGGGGTTGGGAATTAGAAGACTTAACGGAGGAAAAAATTTAAAATAAATTTGGTAAATTATGCATAAAAGGGATTTTCCTCTCCAATGATGCTAGAAGTAAATCTTAAGACAAAAGTCAACAAATTATTCCTATAAAAGAGACCCTGGGCGTTAATAGGGTCTCAGTGCTTTAATTTTTTCATAATATTAACGAAGTTAAACGTCTGATATGATGACAAATATAAATTTAATATAACTTTCTATTTAATGGGAGGTGTGGAACCTAGCTGCCGTTTCCGTTTCAAGAACTGAGGTGATGTTTTGTTCAAACCCCCTCGATTGATACCTCAACTGATACCGGAGTCGTCCCTCGTTGCCCGTAGATGTGCGGCTGTATTTCTCTCAACTTCGTCCGATAAGTCTTACGACTGAAGTCGCCACCTAATATTTAGATACAGGGTGTTTCAAAAAATGGCCCAGTATATTTGAAAAATAAATAAAAACTAAATGGGCAGTGAAAGAAATGCACAGTTTGTGGCAATATGCTTGGGACAACAGTAAATTTTCAGGCACACAAACTTTCGAAAATAGTTACAATTTTCAGCAACAGATGGCGTTGCAGACGATTTGAAAAATATAGAAGAAAATGCAGTCTGAGTTCGCGAATACTACCCCCGGCGGAGGCAAAATTTTAAACTCTAAATTAAAATAAAAAATTGTTTTTTTGCGATTTAACATTATTTAGGCTCTTTTTGGATTTTTAGACCATTCTACTTATTTTTAAAACATATATTTTTATTTTTTCCAAATTTTTCAAATTTATTGTACCTGAGCATTATTACTCAAAAAACAAAAAAAAAATTATAACACCTAAACTAAATTAATAAAAATTATTACTATAAATAAACATTATTATTTAGGCCTTTTACTAATTTTTAATACAGCTTATTTTTTAAAACTTATATTTTTATTTTTTCCAAAATTTTTAAAATTTTTTCGGCTTATTTTGTACGGATGTCACTGGCCACAAAAATAATTTATGTTTCACTATCCCTAAACTTTCTACTCTCTAGTCTTATGTTATGAACTCACGAATCAACCCTTTTATCTCTTTGCTCTTTTATGTGTTTATTTTTCGCTCGTTGTCATTTTTGTGCATCACTGATAGAAGCCTCTGGATTGACGGGCTCGACCCATAGGGTCCAGTTGCATCACCACCTTTGATGAGTTCGCGAATCTGCAAGTCGTTTTTCTGCTGTAAGCGTATGCTGTTGTTCACAAGTTGCTATTAAAAAATGGTTTATTCCTTAAAACAGAAGATTGACTGGCCTGAGACGTTTACGCGGGTTTCTGATAATTACGTCCTGAGACAACGCCATATTTATGCTGCGCATGGTAGATATGTGGAAAATAAAGTAGATTTTTCAGTTTGTAGCATCATCTATTGTGACATAATGTAACTAATTTTGAAAGTTTGTATGCCTGAAAATTTACTGTTGTCCCCGGCATATTGCTGTAAACTGTGCATTTCTATCGCTACCCGTTTAGTTATTCATTTTTCAAATATAACGGTCATTTTTGAAACCCCCTGTAAATTAACCGTCAAATGCTGCTTTCTTAATACTATCCTGATTGTACAAGGCCGATTGGTTAGGGCGCTAATCGTCGGTACCAGAGTTCGTTGGTTTGAGTCCCACTACGGCATGGATGTTCGTAGCCGTTCGGAATCGGCTTTAAGCAGTAGGTCCCGGTCACATTAGCCCTCGTGTGTAAAACAGTAGACCGTAGCGCTCCAAAACCAAACCAAACCTGACTGTACAAGTATGAAATCGTAAATAATGAATATAAGTAGTAAAATGTTTCGTTTTCAGAATAAAGTGTTAATCATTTATGCTAAGCACATAATCTAGGTTAAAGCTGTAAGTAGCTCAGTGTTATAAGTATGTGCAGTAAACTATACGCACATTGTAACGATATTTTTTTATTCAATTCTCAGCATATTAAAAAAATCCGCATTCAAAAATTCCTTGTATGTTAGAGTATATTATTTGTGTCACTCACGGGTGGTATTACTTCACGATCTGCTATTTACTGCTATTCGTAAGGTCTAAAAATTTAAGGTATAAACCTATATATAATTGTATTAATATAAGTGTAGTCTAATATTTTTTAACTTTATTTAAATAATCTGTACCATTTATAAAATAAAAAACCCTTCGTGATAAGGCTTTATTTGGTGCCACATGCAAACACAGCAATTAAAGTGGAGCTTTATTATAAGGCTATTTTTAATTTTAGTCGATGTTCCTGACATAAGAGTGAATTTATGAGCAAACTTCAGGAAATTTTAATGCAAACTACAAAATTTTTAAACATATATTCAAAAAACCGGTAGATTACTTGTAGGACTGCCCTCTACCTTTGCGAAAAGTAAACCGCGTTCTGAAAAAAATGTAAAGTTTGTACATACCGGTGTTTTTTGCAGTCCCTAAAAAGGTATGCCGGGTATTAATGGATCACTCCTATCGTTACTTCTTAATACAGTGGACCCCGCTTAATGTGATTAGTTTGGGACATCGGATTTTGATAACCGATTGATAACAATAAACGATATTAAAAATCAGATAAATTTACCCCCTCCCCTTTAATTCACACGTACTAAATTTTAAAACAAAATGAAAAAACACACCTTATATTTATGTACTGTAAATTATCCTTTAAAACATGAATTGTATGCAAAATTAAAAAAAAATTGATCAATTGTTGACTGTCTACAATTTTTTCTAAGAAGCTCATTGATAAATTGTTCGTAATCATAATCAACCTGTCATAACGATTTAAAATTTCGATCTTTTGTTTTAATGTTAAATCATTTCGCTTTCTGGCTTACATATCGATAAGCTGCGTGTAAGCGAGCTAGGCATAAAATGTTAATGCGCTCCTTCTCAGTTCCAATAATAATGTGTTGCCTTCTGCTTGACCTTTCATGAACTCTGTTGGTGACAACCATTGACCACCACCAGGATGTGCGCATTTCTGAAATATTCCGGGAATGTGTAATTCCCCACTCCCCTAGGTTGAAGAGGAGAATTCTCTGAAATTCAAACAGCGAATAGAAAGAAAAAATGGGTTTCTTCTGAATATATTGTGAATATTCCTTTACCAGTTAAAATGAGGCTCGAAAACTGATCCTATTAACCGATGTTACGATCACATAAAGCGACAATTTTAACATACAAATGAATTAGAAAAAGTCGGGACCAAGTGATTTCGATCACAATAAGCGATTGATAACATTAACCACGATCACATTAAGAGGAGTCCACTGTAATAATTTTTATATTACTTGTTATCACTTTTAAAGAACTGAACAACTTAATTTTATAATTCACCAAGTATAATAAATTTCAGACTGAAAACATAAGCTTATTAGGTCGTAAAACTGAACTCCTCGGCGCAACAGCCTTTAAGTGGCAAGGGTACGGTGCTAATCTCTAATTCCGAGACCAAAGGTGGTGGGGTGCGAAGCATATGTTAGGTGGTCAATCTAACGCGTAATCTCCAGTGTTTAGTTTCCAAGCATGCTTGGTATTCAGTTTATCTACCCACTGAAGGGATGAAAGGCCTATATTAAACTGTAACTTACCTAAAATTTTATTCGCCCGTTTGACTCATTCCCAACATTAGGATTGGTTCCTGAAACCTAGATTTCAGTCATCCCACCACACCCTTTGAGTTGCTTATCCTCCTTAACTTCTCTTACCCCAGCAACATTCTCATTTCGATCAAATCTTCAGATTGCCATTTATCATCTACAGGGCCCGATCAAGGCAAAGTTGCGCACAGGGTCTGGTAGTCTTTCGTCTCCCCCCCCCTACTCTCCTTTCAAGGCAAAAAAAAAGTTTATAAAAGAGGATACAAACGAATATTTTAGAGGAAAATTTATATTATTTTTTTTATGTTTACATACCTTTCTAGTCCAGTCGAATGCCAAAAATCTGTATATCCTCAAGTATGTAAACTGTAACATTCGCAATAAAGATTTTACATAAACTGGAGTGTTTTAGATAAAATTATCAACATTTTAACTGTTTTTATTTAATTTCTGAACACTGTTTCATGAAATATTACTTGAAGAATTAACAAAAAACATTTTCAAATTTTGTTAAATTATTTAAAATTTAATAATTAAATACCAAATTTTAGAGAGCCCAGGGCCTAGGCTCAGACGGACCGTGCTTTAATCAGGCCCTGATCATCTACCATTCTCTGCTTGGATCAATTAACTTATCTTTTAGAACTGACAATTCGTACTTGCTCTTGTATTTCATATTTTAAAAAATATTTTGTATACAAATTTTTAATAAATTTTTCGGTACACTAATTCTTATTTTTACATTGTTTCACTTTTTTGGTAATTCAATCTTTTTATGAATTATGTACTCCTTTGAAGATTTTTATTTTTAATCTTGTTTTATATGATTATAAAATTTCCTGATACAAAATTTTAACACTTTACTCCTACTCGTTCCTAATCTATTCTCCTCAAAGTTTATATACGTTATAGTGGAATTTTTCGTCATATAGATTTCAGATTACAATCAAAACAGGAGGTGCACTACTAAACGTCATAAGTCATAATAGTCCTACAGCTAATAGTTTTTCAGTTTTGCGAGATACTTAAGTACAGATGCCAAGATTAAACTAGCCATAATTAGTTCAACAATACTTAAATAATTTAAAACCTTATAAATACATTTCTCTCATATCTATTAGCCATCAGAAAATTTTTAACTATATCAACTAATTTCGCTACCTCTCGACTTCAACTAATCCAATGCTTCTCAATGTAGCGCGTGCTCCATATAGTTTTTTAGATGGGCATTTGGGGAGTGGCAAAATGGCTTAGGAATAAGACAGATTTAATACTCAAACTCAACTTGCTTTAGAAGAAAACCGTTATTACAATTTCAATCCTCATACTTAGTGAAATGGGCTTTAGAGCTGTAAATGATTTGGTACTGCCAGAAAAGAAATTCATTAGATATCACCAATCGAGGGGGTTTGCGACTGATTTAGTTTGGAGCTCTACGGTCTACCGTTTTGATACACGATGGCTAATGGGACCTAGACCTATGCTTAAAGACCATTCCGAACGGCCCTGAACATCCACCAGCGAGATTCGAACCCGCCAATTCCAATACCGAGCAGCAACTCTACCAATAGGACATTGTTCGGTTTAGGTTTGAGGCGGAAGCTAACTAAATTTGTGCCTAATATAAAATCTTATCTCAAGAATCTCGCTATTTTTCTTAATTTGCTATTTTTATGATTTATTCCGTTAGCCTGCATTCGATACCTGTCACCAGTTGATTGTACTTAAAAAAAAAAAATCTGGCGTTTTTTTATTACCTCGAAATTTTAATTTATCTCTTTATCAAATTAAAAACTTAATTTTTTTTGCTTTATTTCTTTTAAATTTATATTAACAGAATCTAATGTAGCATATCTGATGAAGGAAATATCGATATAAGTGTAGTCTAGTGGAGCTCAATTTGTGGAGACTTCAGTTATTAAATATGTTCACGAAGTGACGCGTGAAATATTTAAAAACGAATCAGTGGGGGCATGGTCCAAAAATTGTTAAGAAGCACTGAACTAGACAAAAGAACATTTATATAGACAGCCAGTAGCATTAAAAAAAAACTCCGTTGACCTCTTCCTTCTCGCTAACATTAGCACTAGAACCGCTGGATGGGTCATTTGAACCCAAACCCTATTTTGTATCTACTTTTTGAGAAAAGTAGCTAACGCAATTGTATTACATTTTTTACTTTTCCTAATTTTATACCTATAAAATATCTATAATATTGAAAGTCTATGGCTATGTGGAAAATTGTCCATTAGTAACCTTTCAAGAAGGAAAAAAACTGTAGATATTTGCTATGGGGGAATGGGTTATCGTGGTCGATGGTGGCACACTATAAAATAGCATTGGAGGACGATGGCTTCAGAGGTGGTTTTTCTCCAATCAGAAAGAAGTGAACAATTGGCCATAGTGTGGAGGCGTCATAAGAAATCGCAACCATGAAGGGAATGGAAAGTTTGTTATTCCAAAAGAAAGGAAAACAATAGGTTTGGTTTTCTACGGTCTACTTTTTGCAACACGAGGGCTAATGAGACCGGGACCTACAGCTTAAGGCCGATTCCGAACGGCTACGAACATTCATGCCACTGTGGGATTCGAACCCACGAACTCCGGTACCGAAGGTCAGCACCCTACCCAATCGGCCATCGTTCGGCTATGAAAACAATAGAAGCAGGCATAAAACTCGGTAATACTGTCCTAGTTGTGATTGTTGGACTTTGCATCTCATGCTTTAAGATTTATCACGCAAGAAATATATATATTAGTAATTATCATTATATTACACATATTAATAAAGTTTAATAAAGTTCTTAAAATATTTTTAAATTCTTACTATTTGCTGGAAAACTAACATTTAATCATAATAACCCTGATTATTATATTTTTATAAAAAGAATTTTATTTTAAACTCAAATTCAAAAGTTAAAAAGGAAGTCATGTATTACACATCCCCTAAATAACAATAGACCAAGTTGTCTGTCCTCGCATTTATGAAGCGGTTGTACCTGGAATGGATACAGGCATCCATACTGGATTTTTTTTTTAACGAGTTAGGGTTAGCAAAATTCAAAGCAGGTTCGAGATCCACCCCATCTCCCCTTTTCGAGCGTTTAATGCTATTATTTCAAGCCTTATTCTCCCTCTTCTATACTAAATTCAATATTGATAGGATGACGAGGGCAGAGAATAACATTTAAATTGGACTGTTTTTACTCGACCTCATATACTCTAATTAGTTCCTTCACACTGTGTAGGCGTGGCACGTTTGATAGAGTCTCTGCCCATTTGATCATCCTACTGATCGGGTTGACTGTTCTGTCCCCGACGCAGCCAAATTTTTCTAAATGTCTAATATTTTTTTTTCTTTTTCTTTTAAATTCTTCCTAAAGTTTTATTTTTAAAATAAATTTTTATCTTTAACTTTTTACGATTTTATTTTTATTTCATTAAATTCGCATATTGTTGAACGGATGTCCCTGGCCACATAAACATTTCATGTTTTGTATCCTTAAACTTTCTTCTCGTAATGCAATAATAGCCTAAGTTATCTGTCCGTCTGTCCTGGAATTTATGAAGCTTTTGGACCTGGAATGGATAGACGATCCATATTAGATTTTTGATGAGTTAGGCTTAGCAAAATTCAAAGCCAGTAAAGTTTATTTTTTCCTAAACTCAGGCTTGCAACTGCTGAGGTACTTTCCAAAAGGTGAGAAAAGTGACAAATACAGAATAAGACTAAAAAGTGACTAAACATTGAAAAAAAAAAAAGTGATTTCCCCCCTCTTGATTACAGATGCTATTATTAAGATTTTTCTATTTATTTTAATTCTAAATCAAATGATTCATGCAAGACATGATTTTAGCGTCAAATACAAAAAAGGTTAAAAAAATTTTTTAACACAACTCAACTTTGCTTTTTATTCAAGAAAATCTATAAATTAGATTTGAATGCATTAATTTTATAATCTCAATTTTCTGAATATATTAATGATGTTTTGAAATACATAGCTAGATTAGAATATCTAAACAAAAATTGTGAAGAAAAAGAAATGTGTGCTTTGACGTAAATTACTTTAATGTATTAAATGTACATTTCAGTACAAATGTAGATTTCAGGAACTTCTTTACGACTTTTTAAAATTACTAAATTCTGGAAACCATACGACTAATTATATTTTAATAAGAAAAGATTAGAGCATCACATTCTTGGTCTGTTATTAAAATATTTTTTTATTAATTCAGATTTTCTTTTTTTCAACAACAGACTTTTGCTGTGATACATCATGAAAAAAGTGACTGTTTACTTAAAAAAGTGACTAAAAATAATCAATTGTAAAAAAAGTGACTAAAGGTGACAAAAGCGCCTGAATTGCAAGCCTGTAAACTATAGATTCGATTCTAAAATGGTATGAATAAGCTTCGTATCACAGTTAAAAATGCTATCATCTTTGAAACGTTCTAAATCCATCCCATCCTCCTTTTCGATCGTTAATGCCATTATATCAAGCCCTACTTTAAGAGCAGGCGATTAAATTTATCAATTTATCACATAAATAAGTAAAAACATTTTTTTTCCTAGCATTATGACGTCATTCCTTTAACCCTCTCATTTAATCATTTATTTCAGATTTAAATATCTTCTCCATTACTTCCATACGTTTTATCACTAAATTTACATATTACGTAAATAATTTTCTTTTATATTTGGCTTCAATAACAGATTAGTTATATATGTGATAATTTTAATAATTATTTTTGTTGAAAGACAATTCTCAGCCAAAAAACTAACCATTTTTTTTCCTGCCTCATTGAGTACTTAACAATTCTGGGAAATTAAATTATTTTACTGATCCCGTCATATGACGGGCTATATGCTAGTACACAGATTTATGCAATTTTCTTAAAGAAAAGGTGCACTTTTATGACCTTTTTCCCCTGGATTATGCGATTAAAGAGTTTATCATTTATGTAATTAATATTTCGTTTGCTTTCCTTCCAAGAGTTTATTAAAATTCTCAGAGGTCATATTCTAGTTTTTTTATCTGTGTGGTTTAGATATGTGAACCTTTCTCAAGAAATTAAAGAATTTAGACCCGAGGATGAAAGTCCTTATGACGTTAGTCAACGTGGTTAGGTACTAGCCATATTAGATAACTCTCGCATCATTTTACCCCTGTGGAAAATTGCTTTGGTTCTGAGCAGATTTCTTTAAACAAATTTTGTAGCCTTATAGAGATTAAAGTTCTTCATGGTAAAATCAAAGATATTTAGCAAAATAAATAGTAAATATTTGCATTCGATAAAGATATCGAAGTTTTTCAGAAACAAAGTATGAAACATTTATTTTTTCTCTCTTTTTTAAAAGTTTAATAAAGCATTATCATGGAAAATCTTTTTCTATTACAATAAAAATTAGGTTAAAGAGACTTTTAAATACAACAAGTAGAACAATTTATACTCAGGGTTCCCACTCTTTTTCCAGAACAAAAATTAAGGGCTTTCTAAGGACCGAAGTAACTTTTATAAGGACCTACTTGAAATACATGACATAACGCCATAAACCCTATTTCCCGAGGAACATATTTTAATGATTATGAACCAGACAAGGCATGTTCAATAAATGCTCTACAATATTTCAGAATTAAGTTTTTAAAAATGCCTAAAAATTAATTAAAGAAATCTATTTGACAGAACTTAATTTTGAAATACGTTCATCTAAAGCTTTTTGAGTGATCAAACTAGAAATAAATTGTGAATAAAAACATAAACAGTGCTTCCTGAGGGTTTAAAAATGACTATACTAGCTGATTATACCCGGCGTTGCCTGGGAAAGAAGAAAGTTTTAGACTTTTCTATTACATTCAATGCAAGGAAAATTAAACTTCCCTAAGTAACTGAAATATCTACAAACCCCCAATCCTCCATGCTTCGTTTAATTAAAATATGCGTGACTTAGCTATTAGGAAAGGGCAGCTGACTATACTTTAAACCTTTACAAAAGATTATATATTTGTCATATAAGAAAACTGATAGGAAATCACATGAGACTGGATCTCATCGATGGAGAAATTTATCGCATTCCAATTTAAAAGTTAAGGAGTTTTTAAGCACCTTTGACAAAAATTTAGTTTTAAGGGCCCTTAAAAATGAAAGATAAAATTAAGGAGTTCTTAAGGACTTTTAAGGATCGTGGGAACCCTGATACTACAGTTTAACAAACCTAAAGAAATCCAATATGGCCAGTAACTAATCTTAGTAACATCTGGTTAGCATAAAAATGCTTTAACAGCAAGTTTTGTCCTTAAAGTTTAAATATTGTAAAACATAATGAAGGAATATTTCAGCTTTTTCTACATGAAATGTTAGTTTTATTTATACAAACGTGGTAAAAGTAGTGGTGTAAACCAAATTCACATCCATCAAATAGTAATTTTAATAATGATCCGATAATAACGTTCCTTAGCTTTTCAAAATTATATAAATTAGTACAAAATTAGTATATAAAATGATTTACAGCTTAATCCTTTGATGAATAATGACGTCTGGGAGACAGTCCTATCAAGTGCCAAAGTAGACATTGACGTCTCCGACAGACGTCGTGCAACATTATATTAAATCCCAATTTTATATTGTTTCTTAATGTACATTAATATCCTATATAAACCTCCTTAAATGTTACATAGCAATGCCGATTGCTAAATAAAACTTTCTCAACTTGCACAAAATTCAGATGAACCAGAACTAAATAGTTCTTTTCGAACACACTGGATTCCGTTTTACTTGGATGTCAAGGGATTAATATGGAGAAATATCTAACAAATGTAATTTACTAAATTGATACACAGTTCTACTTCGGATCTCTCAACTAATTCGAAACTGACACCGCGTTTACACGAGTCAAGTAGACGATCAAGTAAGTCAGTCAAGTAGAAAGTACTACTTGACTCGTAAAAGGTTCTGGTCAAGTCAAGTAGTTCTTCACGGTGGACAAGTAACTTTACTCAAATGAGGCAAGTAAAGTAGAGGGAGCCACTGATGTGTAAATCCTGTATCATTTCACTATTAGCAGCTATCGTTTGTGTTTAGTGCGTGGACTTTCTTTTCGTTTTAATAAGCGATAGATATTAGAAAAAAATCAGGATTTAAGCCTGAGGTAAAACAAGGAATATAAATTTTCATCTTTAAAATTGTTTCACTTAATAGATGAAATTATGGATAACCCTACAACTGATAATTAAGGTAACTCAAAACAAAATTTCATAAATAAAGTTTATCCTTACAATAAAAGTGTAGGTAATACTTTTTAATGTTAAGGGAGTGTCATTACTTTTAAGCAACAACAAAATAGAAGAATTTTTGATTTTCGGCTTACCAAACTTTTTTCTTTTATTACTATTTAAGTTGCTTGATATTTTCAACATTTGATCTATATATACCAAGTTAAACATTTTCTTATGTTTACATTGTTTTTGGAAAAACATTTTTTTCAATAAAGTTCTTGTTTTTAAAACTTCGCTGATACATTATCCGCTGAACAGATGCATAAAATATAAATGTAGAAACGCTAATAAACATTCACAAAGATTATTACAGGCTTGCAACTGCTGAGGTACTTTCAAAAAGGTGAGAAAAGTGACAAATACAGAATAAGTGACTAAAAGTGACTAAACATTGAAAAAAAGATTTTTTTCTCCTCTTGATTAGAGATGCTATTATTAAGATTTTTTTTATTTTAACTCTAAATCCAATGATTCATGCAAGACAATTTTAGCGTCAAATACAAAAAAGTTAAAAATTTTGTTTAACACAACTTAACATCTCTTTTTATTCAAGAATATCTGTAACTTAGATTTGAATACATACATTAATTTTATAATCACAATTTTCTGCATATATTAATGATGTTTTGAAATATGTACATAGCTAGATTAGAGTATCTAAACAAAAATTGTGAAGAAAAAGAAGTGAAATGTGTGCTTTGACGTAAATTACTTTAATGTATTAAATGTACATTTCAGTACAAATGTGGATTTCAGGAACTTCTTTACGACTTTTTAAAATCACTAAATTCTGGATACCATATGACTAATTACATTTTAATAAGAAAAATAAGATTAGGTTTGGTTTAGAACACTACGGTCTACCTTTTGCAACACGAGGGCTAATGAGACCGGGACCTACTGCTTAAAGCCGATTTTGAACGGCTATGAACATCCATGCCACAGTGGGAATCAAACCCATGAACTTCGGTTCCGAAGGCCAGCACCCTAACCATTCGGCGATCGTTCGGGGGAAAAAAAGATTAGAGCATCATATTTTTAGTCTTATTAAAATATTTTTTTATTAATTCAGATTTTCTTTTTTCAACAACAGACTTTTGCTGTGATAAACCACGAAAAAAGTGACTAAAAGTGATCAATTGTAAAAAAAGTGACGGAATTGCAAGCCTGTTAGTACATAATTTACCATAAAATTTAGTTTTAAAAAGGGAATATTAGAATGATTCTAGTATGGGTATGCAGTTCCTGAAAGTATGGATTGAAACAGCTTTGTATTGAGTATTTTGCATACTTATTTTTTTTTTGTTTGTATTGTTGAATTTTTTTAAAGATTCTAAAATAAACAAATTGCACACTTTCTCCGAAACTTTTCCCTCTTACATCTAGGGGAATATTATGAAAAAATTATACCTTCTGAATTCATTACTGACTTTACTAAATATGTTAAAATTCACCCCCCTCTAAACAATCAATTTAATAAAATCAGTCATATTGTTTCCTGAACATTCCACTTACAGAACATCTGCTAACATCAACATCTGATAAATTGAACACCTGCGTAAATAAAAGGAAACGCAAATTTTACACCAGGAGAATGATTTTTTAAGTAAAGCTAAAATAGTATGTGAAATTGCATTTTAAAGTCTGTAAACCAAATTAATTTTTGAAAGGAAAATAGAATTAGATGTTCTCAAAACTGTTTAGAATATCGCTATAACACTAATATATTTTCGCTAAAATTTGAAATCGAAATGTACAATAGTACTCGTTTAAATGAAAGTTACTTGACTCGCAACGGACTACGTGTAAAAGCATTCATTCAAGCTATAGATGAGTCAAGCAAAATAAGAAAAACTACGGATGCGCTACTTATTGTACGGAGTTACTTTATTTGACCGTCTACTTGACTCGTGTAAACGCGGTGTAAGTAAAAATAAAAGCAATAATTTCATCTCATTTTATAGGAAAATTATTAACTGGTTAACCTCTTAAACTGTTGCACTCGTATATATATGTCTTGCACATTATTGCGTTAACTGCCTCTTAATGCGTACGCATATACCTCTTATGCTTTATGTGCCGAGGTACTTTCCCACAGTGATCTGTACGTGCATGCACAGCTGTGGGAGGATTTTCCTAGAGGAATTTAGGACTCCAATTGTTCACGTCAAGTTTAGGGACCCCTGCAGAGAAGGTATAGATCACGGAATGGAAGCGTAACGGTCAAGTTTGCACAGAGATGCAACCGTGAGTTATGGGAGCAGGGGCTAAAAAGTAATGTCAGCCTGCACAAAAGGGGCTACTTTAATGAGCCCACCTGCATTCCCGAAGGAGATGCAGAAGTGGGAAAATTTCCCGAAAACAAGCGATTGGAAAGGAAGAAAAAAGGGGCGTTAAAACCGAGGTGAGGAGTTTGGAAACGAAGTTAACGAGTGGAGTTTAAGTCGGGATTCGAGAGAAGAGTGACAAGAATCCACCAGCACCGACTCGTCCCGTGCGCCCGAACACCCGGACCGACTCACCGCATGAGGAAAGCCTCTACCTGCTCCCCTGTGCCTTTAATGAAGGTAATTTATAAAATATTATTTACAGTCACTTAACTTAGGCCTCTGTTAATAATGTATCCTTGTTACTAAATAATAACTCCTTATACAGAGAATTGTAATAATTATAGTGTAAATAGAAGACATAAATAATTGATTATGATATATGATAACCAAGGATCTATTTGTAAATGAATGTACAGAACAAATGTCTGAATCTCAATATAAAGTATTATATTTGTTCTGTGTTTCCCCCCTTGTAACGAACACTGGTGTATAGGTTGTAAGTACATTACAACACATTAAATGCTATATAAGAGAATGTACTTAAATGACAAACATGAAATGACTAAGAAATATACAACAGGAAGGCGGATGAACACGACCAAGACGGTTAAAGTATTGACTGCAAAGGAAGTATATAAACGCCAGCGGCAGTTAAGGGGTTAAAAACAGGTATGTAAAATACTCAATTATAAATCTGAATTTACTTACCTAAAGAGGAATCAAACATTCTCTACAACAAGATGTGCCAGACTTTTGCTCTTCAAAATCTCCAACATAACATTCAACATGAAAAACAGAAAAAGATAATATTAAATATAAGTTATTTAAAATACCTAATTTAATAGAATAATTTAATTTGAATATAATTCTCTATATTTAAATAGAATGGAATAATATTTTTTTGTGGGGGGAGGGGACAACTGAAAATACCGTACTAAGTTTAAACACATTTTTATGCAATTTTATTAGTATATTCGAGAGTGCTAAGACACTTAAAAATAGAAATTTCTTTTAAAAAACTTCATTTAAAATTTATCCGAGTCACGATGTAAACAGTTATTTCCCCCAATTCATTATATATTTACATCCATAGTGATACCAACGCTATAAAATGCTTAAAATCCAAGCAGACCACACTGGTCCAATTCCAAGTCGGGCTAATTTTTCCCATTTACATTTGATGTTTATTAGAGTTACACTACGAGTATTACCTACATTTTATTAGAAAATATTCGCATTTTTTGGAGAAATGGGATATTAACCAACACTATTAGACTTATTCATTAAACGCTTGATGTATAGTGGTGAATGTGCGGTAAAATAGTCATGTAGACGGTATTAATAGGTTGGGGTACTAAACATGAGTTCACATGTTTTTAAAATATGACATCGCAAACTGTATTCTATAATTAAATGAGGGCAGAATTATATTTAAACATAAATGATAGAAAATGAAAGAAAATGTTAAAAAAAATATTCCTGTATTAAAAATTGTAAACCGTACATAATTCCATAGAAAATTAATTTTCAATTATAGAAAATAAATTTAATTTTCAATTTATCTGAGTTTAGTTGAGAAAGCTAGTACAGCTGCATGAGTCAAGGCAATTAACGTTAAATGATGGTTCACTTCACATGAATAAATTTACATTTAGATTAATGTTTGGCATTGCATCCGTCTTCTAGTAAAAAAAGTGAGACAAATAAAAAAACAAGATTTCTGCCATGTAAAAAATGAAACATACTACAAAAAAATTACTAAAACGATTTGACATTATTTCTTTTATATTGTCTGAAAGACCAATTTCTCTGCAAGAATATAAAAAAAATAGACGAACATTTCATCTGTGAGCACTACAGATGAGCACACTTATTTTTTGAATAACATAATATTGCAACAGTCTTCTAGTAATAAAAGATGATAAACTATGCCAACTGCTTAAATATCAGGAACACTCAAACACTTTAAACAATTACCTATAAAATTAACATTTTAAATGAAGATCATATTAAATTATTCGTAAAGATCAGTTGCATTGAATGAACGTAAATGACTAATCAAAAATTTAATGTGGGCACACTGACTGACACTGTCTAATTATATAGGGTGAAATAAAATAGTTACTGCAGTGTAAAACCATCTAAATAAACAAGCACAAGTGCTATAGAAATTATATTTCTAGTATAGATTTTTTTGAAATAGTCGCGAAGAAATGTTGCAATGCATGGAAGCCAATACGACTGCCCTAACATTTAATGTGGGTGCACTGACTATGAGCACACATTTTTTAAATAATCTGGCATTGCAACTGTCTTCTTATAATATATGGTGACATAAAATGATCGTTACTGCAGTGTAAAATTAGCTAAATAAATCAAGTGCTATAGAAACTACATAACAAATATAGTTTTGTTTGAAATTGCAGCGAAGAACAGTTGCAATGTATGGAAGCCAATACGACTGCCTTAACATTTAATGTGGGTGCACTGACTATGAGCACACATTTTTTGAATAATCTGGCATTACAACTGTCTTCTAATGATACAGGGTGAAATAAAATGATAGTTACTGTAGTGTAAAATTAGCTAAATACACAAGCCCAAGTGCTATAGAATTTACATTTCTAGTATAATTTGCTTGAAATTGCCGAGAAGAACAGCTGCAATGCATGGAAGCCAATACGACTGCCTTAACATTTAATGTGGGTGTACTGACTATGAGCACACGTATTTTTAGAATAATCTGGCATTGCAACTGACTTTTAGTAATACAGAGTGAAATAAAAAATTATAGAAACTGCAGTGTAAGAATATATAAATTCACTGCCACAAGAGCTATAGGAAGTTACGACATTTCGAATATAGTTTTGCTTTAATTAGCCGGGAAGACCAGTTGCAATGCATGAAAGCCAAAACCTCTGCCCTAACATTTAATGTGGGTGCACTGACTATGAGCACACATTTTTAGAATAATCTGGCATTGCAACTGTCTTCTAATAATACAGGGCGACAAAAAATGATCGTTACTGCAGTGTAAAATTAGCTAAATAAATCAAGTGCTATAGAAATTACAACATTTCAAATAGTTTTGTTTGAAATTGCAGCGAAGAACAGTTGCAATGCATGAAAGCCAATAAGACTGCCCTAACATTTAATGTGGTTGCACCGACTATGAGCACACGTATTTTTACAATAATCTCGCATTGCAACTGATTTTTAATAATACAGAGTGATATAAAAAATTATAGAAACTGCGGTGTAAGAATATATAAATTCACTGCCACAAGAGCTATAGGAAGTTACGACATTTCGAATAGTTTTGCTTTAATTAGCCGGGAAGACCAGTTGCAATGCTTGAAAGCCAATACGACTGCCCTAACATTTAATGTGGGTGCACTGACTATAAGCACACATTTTTTGAATAATCTGGCATTGCAACTGTCTTCTAGTAATATAGGTTGAAATAAAATGATAGTTACTGCAGTGTAAAATTAGCTAAATACACAAGCACAAGTGCTATAGAATCTACATTTCTAGTATAGATTTCTTATAAATTGCCGCGAAGAACAGTAGCAATACATGGAAGCCAATATGACTGCCCTAACATTTAATGGGGAGGTGTACTGACTACGAGCACACGTATTTTTAGAATAATCTCGCATTGCAACCGTCTTCTAGTAATACAGGGTAACATAAAATGATAGATTCTGCAGTGTAAAATTAGCTAAACACACAAGCACAACTGCTATAGAAATTATATTAGTATGATTTGCTTAAAATTGCGGCGAAAACAGCTGCAATGCATGGAAGCCAATACGACTGCCCTAACATTTAGTGTGGGTGTACTGACTATGAGCACAAGTATTTTTAGAATAATCTCGCCTTGCAACTGTTTTCTAGTAATACAGGGTGACATAAAATGATAGTTACTGAAGTGTAAAATTATCTAAACACACAAGAACCGCTATAGAAATAACATTTCTAGTATAGATTTGCTTGAAATTGCCGCGAAGAACAGTTGCAATGCATGGAAGCCAATACGACTGCCCTAACATTTAATGTGGGTGTACTGACTCAGCACACATTTTTAGAATAATCTGGCATTGCAACTGTCTTCTAGTAATACAGGGTAACATAAAAATGATAGTTTAATGCAGTGTAAAATTATCTAAATACACAAGCACATGTGCTATTGAAATTACATTTCTAGTATAGATTTGCTTGAAACTGCTGCGAAGAACAGTTGCAATGCATGGAAGCCAATATGACTGCCCTAACATTTAATGTGGGTGTACTGACAACGAGCACACATAATTTTAGAATAATCTCGCATTGCAACTGTCTTCTAGTAATACAGGGTGAAATAAAAATGATAGTTACTGCAGTGTAAAATTATCTAAATACACAAGCACAGGTGCTATAGAAATTACATTTCTAGTATATATTTGCTTGAAATTGCCGCGAAGAACAGTTGCAATGCATGGAAGCCAATATGACTGCCCTAACATTTAATGGGGGTGTACTGACTAGGAGCACACGTATTTTTAGAATAATCTGGCATTGGAACTGTCTTCTAATAATACAGAGCGACATGAAATGATAGTTACTGCAGTGTAAAATTAGCTAAATACATAAGCACAAGTGCTATAAAAATTCCATTTCTGGTGTAGATTTCTTTGAAATTGCCGCGAAGAACAGTTGCAATGCATGGAAGCCAATACGACAGCCCTAACATATGTGGGTGTACTGACTATGAGCACACGTATTTTTAGAATAATCTAGCATTGCAACTGTCTTCTAATAATACAGGGTGACATAAAATGGTAGTTACTGCAGTGTAAAATTAGCTAAATACACAAGCACATGTGCTATTGAAATTACATTTCTAGTATAGATTTGCTTGAAATTGCCGCGAAGAACAGTTGCAATGCATGGAAGCCAATATGACTGTCCTAACATTTAATGGGGGTGTACTGACTAGGAGCACACGTTATTTTAGAATAATCTCGCATTGCAACTGTCTTCTAGTAATACAGGGTGAAATAAAATTATATTTACTGCAGTGTAAAATTATCTAAATACACAAGCACAGGTGCTATAGAAATTACATTTCTTGTATATATTTGCTTGAAATTGCCATGAAGAACAGTTGCAATGCATGGAAGCCAATACGACTGCCCTAACATTTAATGTGGGTGTACTGACTATGAGCACACGTATTTTTAGAATAATCTGGCATTGCAACTGTCTTCTAATAATACAGGGTGACATAAAAATTTACTGCAGTGTAAGAAAATTATAAAACACTGCACAAGAGCTATAAAATTACATTTCGAATATAGTTTTGCTTTAATTAGCCGGGAAGACCAGTTGCAATGCATGAAAGCCAAAACTACTGCCTTAACATTTAATGTGGGTGCACTGACTATGAGCACACATTTTTTGAATAATCTCGCAATGCAACTGTCTTCTAATAATACAGGGTGGCATAAAAATTATAATTACTGCAGGGTAAAATTATCTAAATACACAAGCTCAAGTGCTAAAACATTACATTTCTAGCACAGATTTTCTTGAAATTGTCGCGAAGAACAGTTGCAATGCATGAAAGCCAAAACGATTGCCCTAACATTTAATGTGGGTGCACTGACTATGAGCACACATTTTTAGAATAATCTGGCATTGCAATTGTCTTATAATACAGGGCGACAAAAATGATCGTTACTGCAGTGTAAAATTAACTAAATAAATCAAGTGCTATAGAAATTACGACATTTCAAATAGTTGTTTGAAATTGCAGCGAAGAACAGTTGCAATGGATGGAAGCCAATACGACAGCCCTAACATTTAATGTGGGTGCACTAATTCAGCACACATTTTTAGAATAATCTGGCATTGCAACTGTCTTCTAGTAATACAGGGTGACAAAATTAACAATTACTGCAGTGTAAAATTAGCTAAATACACAAGTGCTTTAGAAATTTCATTTTTCTAGTATAGATTTGCTTGAAATTGCCGCGAAGAACAGTTGCAATGCATGGAAGCCAATATGACTGCCCTAACATTTAATGGGGGTGCACTGACTATGAGCACATGTTATTTTAGAATAATCTCGCATTGCAACTGTCTTCTAGTAATACAGGGTGAAATAAAATGATAGTTACTGCAGTGTAAAATTATCTGAATACACCGGCATAAGTGCTATAGAGATTTAGAACATTTCAAGTATAGCTTTGCAGGAAAGTCTAATAAATTGTATGACTGCCTTAACATTTAATGTGTATACTATTAGCACGTATTTTTAGAATAATCTGATCTTGCAACTGTCTTCTGGTAATGCATGGTTATATAATTTAAAACATTTGGAGCAGTATAAAAAAATATTAATTTCAATCATCCAAGTTACTAGAGGAAAAGCTGACATTTCGTTTATAGTTTCACTTTAATTTGCCGTGAAGACTAGATGCAATGTAGGAATGTAGCTATGACTGCGAAAAATTTTAATGTGTTTGTTACTGTCCATGAGTACACATTTTTAGAATAATTTGTCATTGCGACAGTTTTAATAAATCAGGGTAAGACAAATATAAAAAAAATGACAAACACAAATGTGTAAATTTCAAATTAAAAGAATTTGAGTAATTTTTATAAGATTTTACTATAGGTTTGCTTCAGTTTACCAAATATATCTAATGTTCCTTTCGAATAAGAATACGACTGATCTAACATTTAGTTTACGTGTACTAGGTCGTACTACGTCTAATGATTGAGTAATATTTTTGCAGTTTCCTTCTAATGAAACTAGTCATTAAAACACTAAGGTATTAGTATACTAATGAACGTATGGTACCAAACATTTGTATTAAATTTTTTGCCGTGTTTTAGAAAATAGATTTGTTTATGAGTATATACAGCTTAATAGAAGTATATAATTTTCACATAATTTTCATTTAAATTGATTTTACACTATAATTAATTGCAATTTAGCTGTAACAAAAATTTTCTGTCATAAATATAGAAGTAGAATTTTATAATATAATTGAACATTTTATACTTAATCTAATAGAAATGCACAGAAAAATTTCATTAGGGAAGGGAACACTTTAAAATTTAAATTGATTTTCATTTAATATATGTTTGTATGAATAGGAGATGACATGCATGGTGAATATGGTTGTTTTGTTCAAAGTAGAGCTTTCTTTTGTACGCTGACATTGCAATAACTTTCAGAACTCGATTGTATGGCACTTTTAAAATAACGTTATGAATTCTACAACTTCCATAAAATGGTATCAAATTCACAACATTATGTGGGAAAAATATCGCATATGTGTTTTTATTTGTTTTACTTAACTGTAATGAAGCAATGCGTAGCCTTACGAAGCTTTTTCAATAGTACTACATTAAACATTTATAAAGACAATTTGTCTCTAATCAAAAAAAAAAAATCTTTACGCAATGTTTTAATATATTAATTTATTCCATTTAAAATAATTACATACTTTGAAATTTTTAATTGAAAATATTAAATATTTAAAAGTTGTAGAACAAAATTTATCTCATTGGATATTCCATGAATTCCTGTATATATTTTTGATAAACTGTTATTAAATGTTTAAAAGAATAAAGCTGTTTAAAAATTAAAGGTGTTTTAACCAGTCGAATGTTGATCAAGATATATTCACATCGAGGGAGTTAAAGTGTATAAAATTTCTCATTGAAAAATACCATTTTAATGAAAATAGTATCTTTAGTAATTAATCAAATTTCTGAAACTATTTTGGACACTATCAAATACTCGCCCTCAGACGAAGTTGATAAAATGTGGATGATTGATTGGTTTGGTGAGCTATGGTTTACTATTTGCAACACAAGGCTGGGACCTACAACTTTGTCATATCCAAAGGACTAGCATACATGCTAATAGTAACATTCGGATCTATGACTCCTCAACTCGTCACGAAATTTTAATATTTTTTGTCTAAGGAAGGGCATTTTCCTTCTTTGTCCCACTTTGTAATCGAACCCAAGCCCATTCGAAAACGTAGCATAACCGCAATACAGACAAAATATGCAATAATAATTTCTAACAAGGGAGTATTAGTGAAATATTTGGAGTTTTAACTTTCTCAAAAAATATGAATGAAAAGAAATTGATTATCTTACCTTGAATTTCCAAAAGGAAATGTTCTTTAATAAAATAGATCTTTCGTTCCCTGAAAAAAAAATATTACATTTTCAATTTCGGTTTCTTTGTAATTAGCCACCACAATATTAGCACTGAACCATAATAGGGTATCGAATTTTATTAACTTAAAACAGTTTCTAAGGAACATTACAGTTTTTGAAATATTTTAGTTCTTCTAATTCTTTTCAGTATTACATACTGCATCTCAATAAAAAACAAATAAAGTAGGGCTCCGAATTTATGGATAAAATTTGGTAAACAGTATCCAAAGTATTAGATACGATTTAGATATAAATGTATTTGGGAAGTCTAAATTATAAATACCAAGTTACTAGACACACCAAAATGAGAAAGTATTTTGTACCCTTCATAACAAGGAAGTACAAATTTAATGAAATAAAATGAATATTTGATTTCAAAAGATTTCCCTTTATAACACAAGTTTAACAGTTTAATCTAGGTGTAAACACACAATACTCCCTATTTTTTCTGTCGGGACTACTTAAGAATTGGCTTCCCCTGGGCAAATTTGGCGATATTTACTAAAACACAAAGGTAAGCCATCCAAACATTGTATTTCTTGCTTTTTCCTGGCGACTGTAATGCAAAGGGCACCATCGTCATAGAATTATATACTCTTATTAAAGAAAACGACTTGAAAACTGGACATTTATATTTATGGGCAATTAATCCCGTAACAGTTTACAAACGCAATAGCTCCAAATTATTAAAAATCAGCCACAGTGAACTATTAATAGTTTGTTATATCTAATTTTTTTTAACCATTGCGCGCTTTTAATATACAAGAAAAGAGTTGCACAAGGAGAGCTGGATGTAAATACCATAAATTATAGATAGATACATATTGTTTGGACATTGAAATAAGGAAAAAATGTTAAGCGACCATACTTAAACTATTATCGCCAAGTTAGCGGGGAAACCCAGTTCTTTAGTCAAGCCTTTTCGGTCTTATTCTACCATTTTTAAAGGTACCTTATCCCCATACAATATCAAATATTAAATAACAGTCTTTAAATTTTGAAGAGTAAGCATCGTGGTCCGTCCTGAAAACTTTTACATTTTCCTTGAGTTACTAAATAACTATCAAATTAATATCTTAGGACCATCATTTGATAAGTGGCTAAAATATAATTACCAATACTGCAAGTGCGAAAGTAAAAGAAAAGTAATCGGAAATAAATTATACAAAAATTTAACTTTACTGGTGAAGAATAAAAATAAAATTTTAACAATTTGAAGGGAAAAGTTAAAATTATATTCTTTTAATAGAAACTAAAAATAAATTAAAAAGAAAAGACCTATGTATATAAGTTCAAAATGAAGAGAATAAGTATATATTCATCAGCATCAGACCTGAAGAGCTCAGAAAACCCCTCTGTCCACATTGGAAATGAATCTTATGTCAGTGGCCCGCACAGTATGTTCTATGTATATGTACACACATATTTGAGATTTGGGTTTGATTTGGAGCACTACAGTCTAATGTTTTGCTCACGATGGATAATGAGACCGGGACGTATTGCTTAAACCCTATTACGAACGGCTACGGACATCTATGCCAGCAGCGGGATTCGAACCCGCGAACTGTACCGAACAGCAACGCCGTACCATTGCCATCGTTCGCACACACATGTGAGGTGAAAATACATTAAAATTTTTATTCACAAATTACAGATGGAGAAGTTAACACTAAACATAACACTTAATACATACCTATTTCTACCATAGCCGGTCAAATGACCGGACTTTATTTTTTCTGATTATAAATGTATGAAATATGAAAATTGGAAGGAAATAGACAAATAAACTTTATTATAATTAAACAAAATTGTATATTGTCAATTTTTATGTATTGCAAACACAAAGAATAAGAATTTTTAATTCATTTTCCATCTCATTTTTTACATAAAATTTATGGGTCATTTGACTCGTTATATGGTATGTTTAGTGTTAATTTGCAAATGTGCATATTAGATATAATAATCAGTAAATCATCTAAAAATATGTTTACTATAATAAATACACTACTTGGTTCAATTAGAAGTTTTGTGAATTTTGCCACGGGCCACGAAATATTACTACTGAAACGCTATAAACCACACCTGATCAAAGTAATTCAATTTTTAGCTATTAATGTCCATAAAATGATTAGAGCTTATAGTAAATGCAAGAGATTGAAAAGTGAAAATTACCTATACTACATGTTACTAAACCATATAAATTTACTATAAGTTTCATTGATACTAGTGAATCTAATTGTTAGTTGAATTTCCCCCCCCCCCTATTTAAACATACATCATTAGCATTTATTAAATAACACTTTAATAGATAAAGGCGCCTTGGTTATCATTTTTAAATAAATATTCAACATTCGTCTTCACGTATGATCATAAATGTTATATAAAACAAAGGTTACTAAAATCTAGAATATAAAAATATCTAGGTTTACATAAAAACATTTGCATACATAAAAAGAAAGGTGCTACTCAAAATTCACTAAGGGCCGGTTTCATCGAAGTCTTAACGGCTAACTGCGGATAACCTATGGTGCCAGCTAATATCTCTGCAAACTCTTTCCAAGGCCATTTATTTTTCGCAGAACATTTTCAAACTTTCAAAACAGAAGTGCTAATTATATTCAATTAATCAAACAATAGATAACTGCATAAAATTAAAGCGAGAATCAATCTTCCCATTGTTATAATAGCAAGCTCAATGCATTATGATGAGTTTTGTGCTTCCCACAGGTGTATTTTGTAATGTAGCCTCCACACTAGGGCCAAATGTTCACCACTTCCTGATGGTGGCCTTGAACGATGGTTCATGGGTTGCATCCACAAGCTGGGACACTAAATGGGCCAAACATGTGGATTCGTTCATAGGATCTATTGCTCGCTGTAACTGCTCATCTGGCTGCCTTTGATCTTTGGAGAAAAACCGCCTCCGATAAGCCAAACCCCTTTCAGACAGTGGTCATGGCTTGCAGTGGGCCATAGTGTGGAGAGGCCTTAAGACTACATGGGTGGGAAGTAATCTTCCCATGGCCTTCGAAAGGGTTAAAGAGATTAATCGCGGTTAGCTGTTAAACAACTTTGGTGACAAGGGCCCTAAATATTTCTACTGCACTGCATATTAACCATTTTCATATTTATACTGTACATTTAGTTTCTATGTTATACTAAAAACCCGGGTTTCAATGCCCACTTGCGTTACAGTTTCCATAAACAATTATTTTAAAGCATATGATATTTTAGCACCTTTGTTTTTTTGCGTTATTAAACTCTAACTGGACAAAATCACGTTAATTAAAAAATATATACCCTGTTTTTAATTTAAAAACTTTAATAAACACAGCACAAAAATTTCAGTAAGTTGAAAAATTAATGCACATTAAATATTACGAAATCTAAGAAAATAAATTATACTACGAAATATTAAGTAAAAAATAAAGTTGAAAGGAAAAAAGGTATTATTGAAATAAAATAATCAGTTAACTGTAAATTTAGTTTCATTAACAAATTAAAACCTAGATTAACTTTTTGTACGATTAAACTCTTTCATAAAATTAATTTTCATAATACTAACAAAAATTAAAACTAAATTTACTGATTACATAATTTAAAAACACCAGACCAGGGTGCAAAATTGTTTTGGTGTGACCCTCAGGGCCTTATTAAATCACGAGCCGAATGGGCCTAAGCCCTGGGCCCTTTAAAATTTGGTACTCAATTATTAAACTTTAAGCAATTTTATTAACAAAATTTGAAAAAGCATAAATTTAACGTCTCTTGTTTTTTGCAATAATGGATTTTTATAAAATAAAAATAACTTTATAAAATTGTAATTTTTTTTATAAAGAAAAGAATTGTTGATTTAAAAATTACTATTGCAAATTTTATTCTCTTATCAGAAACTATCAAAGCAAATCAAATGTTCAGTTTAAACTTTTAGTATTTATTTATAAATATCTCATAGCATACATAAAGAAATTTATTACGGTTTGCAATTAAATTTATTAAATCTCTTATGGTCATTAAAAAAGGCACGTAATACTGGAATAACAGTTTATTACATTCAACATTTATAATATGAATCATTAAGAAAATTATTTATGAAATAAACGAAAAAAGCATTTATCTTATATGTTACATAATATAAATTAGTAATAAATTAAAAATTTCAGCTAATGATAAAGAAATATTAGTACTTTTTTATTATATTTCTGAAACTTAGATACAATTGTTTTTTGCTTAAGAATTTTATTTTTTTTCTCTTATTAATTTTGTCTTAAAATATACGAATAGCAATTATTTGTTAATCTTATCTATGCTATTTTATTTTATTTTTTATATAAACACTGAATTGCAAGTGTTACAGTTTACATCCTTGAGAATATACAAATTTTTGGCATTCGACTGTACAAAAAAGGTAAGTAAACAAAAAAATTAATAAATTTTCCTCCAAAAATATTTGTTTGTATCCTCTTTTATAAACAATTTTTTTTTTTCCCTTGAAAGGAGGGTAGGGGTTGGGCCGAAGGACTACCAGGCAATGGGCCCAACTTTACCTTGTTCAGGCCCTGGTGACCCTATATAGTTTTAAGAGGTCATACGACTCTCAAAAGTCGAAAAAAAATGTAAAATTATTATCATTTTGGACTCCTCATATCTTATAAAATACCAGTTTCACAAACAATTTTTTAGAATAGTAGAATACATTACCTTTACTTACACATCTTATTCATTTTTCAAACATAAAAAATACCTTTGTTAAAAATTTATAAATAAGACACACTTTGTTGTTAACAAAAAGGTTATCAAGGCTAACGCGCATGATTACTGAAATTATAATTTAAACTCAAATTTATTGGCTTAAAACATACTGCAATATCTCAAAATAAATTTGAACCTAAATTTCTATTTAAATTACATGTATATTTTTTTAAAAATGTGGAAAAAAATGATTTTTTTTCCTTAAAAATTAAAAATTTATTGCGAAAAAACATTTTGGAAAAAATAAAAGAAATTTTAGGTTAAATCGGATTAAATTATATTGTATATAACCTGTAAAAATTTCATGAAAAAATATGAAAAAACTTTTCGAGGTAACATGCGTGTAAAAACAATTTAAGAAAAATCAAGTTAAAGTTTTGTAAGTTAAATTTCTTTACAGTGAATAGCTGACACGTTTTTATTCACAACTCCTCCCAATATTGGAAATTTTTTTACACGAACTGTTTTTAGAAATATTCAGAACTTAATTCCTTTTCACATATATTTTTTTCTGAAAAATCTAATTTTTTGTCTATTTACCAGACGTATGACTCGTTAAAATACATAAAACTGTATGTGTACAAAGAATTATTGGTTTTATTCGAAATTCATAAGAAGTATAGGTAGTGCAACTACTCAATGAAAATGAAAACGTTAGCGTTGTATATAAAAAAGAACAGCTGCATTCAGTGACTTATAAACATATTCCGGCAATAAGACATAAAACATAATTCATTAACAGAATTATAGGAATTATTTAATAAATATTGTATATTAATATATTTTACTTGCTTTTTTACTGGACAAAAATATCATTACATCACGTATTTGTTCTAACATAGGTAACTCCCATTTTATATGACTTTTGAAGAATTCAGCGTCCTTTCATTCATACCTCCTACGTTACATTCGAAGTTTTCCCGCATACCCGCCACGAATATGTTGATACAACACTTAAATTTACTACTCCCCCAAAAAATAGAAATATGCATAAACTAACCAGACACATAAGAATATTTGAAAGAAGTAGCTTACCTTATAATGTTTCAGTTTGACGTCAATCATAGTTGCAGTAAAAATTCCAGTCAGGCACTTAACAAAGCAAAAAGGTCTATCAAGTTTGCAATTCTGTTTGAACAGCTAACAGCTAATTAGCTATTCAAACAGAAGCGTGTGATGTCACAGACCTATAGCCAATCGCATTACATGCCCACTTAAGTGCATATCAAAATTATAAACATCTGCCAAAATACGCTGTATTTTAAAATGGAAATATCGATGTTATAGATAAAGAAAAAATTTTCTTGCATTTTACTTTTTCAATATTTTGAATAGATTTTACAAATTGCGATATGCGAATAAAATGAATTATTTGTAACATACACATAAATAAATATTCAGTCAAAGTAAAACTGGTACATTTCCTTTAAAAGGGAAAATCTGCATAAATGTCAAACTTTTATTAAAATCCAGAAATTATGTTAATAACATGGTATTCATAACTACACGAAAACGACCCATTTCTATACAAAAATCAATCATGAATATGTGGAATTAAATCATATTTACCTATAACAATTTATTTGATACTATAAAGTAGTTTAAAAACTCCGTCAGTTTAGATTCCGATGTTAAATTCCTAGATAAAATGAAGACGGCAATAAATTCTGAATTGTAATGCAAATATATCATTGAGAATACTTAAGTTTCGGCTCATCATTGTTGGTTAAAGATAGTCAGTAATTGTGTACAATTTAGGGCCTGTCTCATCAAAGTTGTTTAATTGCTAACCACGATTAACACTTGGCAACAATTAATGATGGAACACATCTCTTCGTTTAAACAGAGATTAATCTCGGTTAGCCGTTAAACGACATTGCTGAGACTGCACTTTAATGTTTGACGTTTAATCCGTGGTTAGCTCACAGTTTGTCTTCACTGAAGCTAAACAGTTGCTAAGTTATGTTTAAAATGAGTTTTACTACTTCTATCAAAAGTAAGTTCGAACTTCGAAATATTTGTCACGAGAGATTAGTGTGGTCAAGCTTGAAAGTGTAAGAGAGAAATAGACCAGAATCTACTGCTTACAGCACGAATCTGAAGAGCGATGAGCATCCATGTCAGAAGCGACATTTGAACACTTGAACTCCTGTACCCAAGAGCAGCGCCCTTCCCATTCAGCCATCGTTTAGCCCGATACGGAAATCACAAGCCAAGTCCTCCTGAGTCTAACTGAGCTCGATATTTTGTTTAAGAGTTCGCCTCATTTAAAGTCAAAAAATGGTTTTAGATATTTTTTGTTTTCAAAACGATTCTTCCTTTTTAAGTAATAGATATTAATCTTTATAATCTCAGTTCAAATATGATCTATTATAATTTTTTGTCATTCGATCGACTTATGATTTTAATTAGAATAGGACGTATTATGACCTATTCAAAATCAAGTAGAATCTGTAATAGTCATCTTTTCAGTACTTTTCTCATATATGATCAAATAATCTCTAAATCGAATTTTCCTTTTTAAAGAATCTTATATGTTTAAAATGACATCCTCAAAAAATACTTGATGTCTTATTTAAAGTGTTTAAATTCATATTTTGTTTACTTCCAGGTGTCTATATGCTTCTATTTAGGTATTTACTAATATATAGTCATCATAAATATCCGGGTGTTAAATGAGTTCGCCTTTAATTTCAAAAACTAGCCTCACAATTAAAAGCAAATGAATCTCAATATTCATTCTTTTTTAATGAAAATTAATCTTTTTAAACCTATTTAGATTTTATAAATGCTTTCTTTTTAATTCGAAAACTCGCTTATCTAATCGATAAATTTTGCAGGTCAGAGACTTACTGTTTTGAATTTGCGCAAATAATTACAACTGTTTTGAAGTCATACTCGAGTTGTTCGAGAAATATTGAACTTAAGGCGTGAATCAAGCAGAAAACAATATCAGATTTAAATATGGAATTGTTTAACTGAATATACCTTGTGAAAGTCAAAAATCTTCCAGAATTCTCTTTACATGCCCTTATTATTTCTTTAAATCCGACAACCCCAAAAAATTTGTTCATAACCCCACCAGGGTCGTGAGCCCCCAGTTTGTGAACTTTTGTTCTAATCAGATAAAGATGAAACTATATGTATTTAATGTCCTTTGTATGTGTGTGTATGTATAACTGTTACGCATTCCAAAACGGCTGGGCGTATCAAGATGAAATTTTGCAGGGTGATTCAGGAAAACCTGTGGTAGCTTTTAGACAGCCTAAATCAAGGATGGACAAACTTTTTCAGCCGCGGGCCAAAAATCGAAAGTAAATAAGTTTGGCAGGCCAAGATAAATTTTTCTAAAATTTTAAAAACAATATACAAGTATCTAACGGTTTATATACGTTAATGAGATGAATGAAATTGCGATTTCATTTTTAAAAGTTCCTTATACTGAGGTTCGAAGTGAGATGTACTGATTTTAAGGAACGGTGTTAAATGCTCATCTGTCAGTCTACTTCGGAAATTATTCTTTCTAAGGTTCAAAGTTGAAAACACTTGTTCACATATAAGAAGCAAATATACCGCTGATCTTCCGGGCGTGAGATAATAAATTTGGAATATAATATTTAAGCAAAGTAGAAAAGGAGATGGCTATATAATGTATAAATATATGTTTTTTTTTTTTAATTTGCCTCGGACCGGCAATTTAAAATTCTATCCGCGGACCGGAGTTGACCCGCGTCCCGTAGTTTGCCCATCCCTAGCCTAAATTGATGGGGATTATCGGAAAGATGGGGATTATCGGATTCGTTTGGGTTTGGTAAATCTATATTTAAAGGTCGTTTGATATTTTTTCTATTTTTAACTTGCTAAAATGATTAAAATATTTAAGTAAGAGAATTCATTTTATAGTGTTTAATATTAATTTTAAAATAAGTTTTGCTTCTTTTTGGTTGTGTTGGTTTGGAGCGCTAAAGTCTACTTTTTTGTAACACGAAGGGGCTAATGATCGACTTATTGATTAAAGCCGATTCCAAACGGCTACGAACCTCTATACCACAATGGGATTCGAGCCCATGAACTCCGGTGCCAAATATTAGAGCCCTAATCATTAGGCCGTCGTTTAGCTTTACTGTTTTTTAACATGATCAGTTTTAGCTATTTCATTTTATCGATTGGTAATTGGCGCTTTTTTTTTTTTTTCTTTTTTTTTTTGTTTCTTTAGACATCTGTTTGACTGGGAATATATTCCGTTGCTAGGATAGCAAACGCTTGCAAAATGAAAAAATTTAAAGTGTTTTTCAAGTCAAGTGCGTGTCAAATTATTAGCACGTTGATTATATTTAACTTGACCAGACGTCCCTTTTTGAACGGGACTGTCCCTTTTTAGAATTACGAGTTTTGGTGTCCCCGAAATGGACTGTGGGATGCAAAATTGTCCCATTTTCAGAAACCACGCGAAAAATCTCTGGATGTGATTATTGAAAAGAAATATATTGACTGTAATAAAGATACTGAAGTTTTTGACGAATTTTCATTCATTTCTAATTACATTACATCGCAAAAAATAACGGAATGGAATAGTTTAAATGTTTCCACGGAAACTCGTTGGGTGGAAGTATTCAACCACTTTCGCGCCAACAATCTTCAGAATAAAAACTTTCCTATTGTAACTGAATGTATTTTATGTTTGCCTGCTACAAATGCTCCAGTAGAAAGAGTATTTTCTATTATGAACAAATTGTGGACATCTGAGAAAACCCAGTTACAAATTTCAGTTCTAAAGGCGATGTTGATAATTAAGGTGAATATAAAAAAACGTGCCAAGAGTTTCATTCTTACTTGAAATCGTCACCAGCTATATATAAACAAATTTGTTCTTCTGATAAATATAAATATAACTAAACATTTTGGGTACCTATATTTTGTGATTCGTAACTTTTAAGCCAACTAACTTTTTCTGAATGAATAACTTTAAAAAAGAGTTTTTTTTCATTGACTACTTATGATTTGACCTAATAAACCAATGTCCCGTTTTGAGTCAAAAAATAAATGGTCACATTAGTTATATTAAATTATCTCTTAAAAAAGTATGCAATCTTCCATTACCTGAGTGTAAAGATAATTCACCAGATATTTATATTTTATACATTTAGTTTGCATTTCTAAAGTTCACGAAAGAAAATAAGTAAAATACAATATTCGTTTCCTGAAAGTGCTTTGCTTTGATGGAGAATTTATATTTATTGCCAATACGTAAAATAATATAAAATTTAATTAAAATTTTAAAACTATAACCTTCATTTTGTAAAACTGTAGAACACTGAAAATTTTCGTGATTAAAATACTTTGCAGATAAATAAAAGAGTATTCAAAATCTTACCAGTTATTACCTTTAGCACAAAGCAAAGGAGGGAATATGGAGGTTGTAATCCTCGATAAAAATGCACTTTAATCTTGAGGCCTAAATACCATGGGATTCATCCAATCGCCTCAATTTCTCACTAGGCTGAGATGCAGCCTAAAAGAAATGCAAATAAACCAGACCAATCTAATCTGGAATGTGAAATATTACTGCAGCAGAATTTTATGTCAATTAGACACTTTTGTCTTGTTATAACACGAAGAGTACAAACACCTGCTATTGTTATCTTAATGCCGTCCTAGGGCTGGCGTCATTTTAAAACTCAGCTGTTCCTTTATTATCGCTGCTTTATCTTTGCATTGGTATTATAGAATGCTCATATAGTAGAAAATTTTTCAGCTTCTTTGATCGAATCAACACCCATGCACTTTTTTTTTTAATGTGTTTATGACGACAGTAGTAGTATGTGTTTTCAATCCTACTTGTCTGTACAAAGAAAGTATTGTAATCACGATGAATTTCAAAGCTCATATTTCAAAGAAAATGTTTATTTTGATCATAACTTACAGATTTTTTACCAGGGTTACTTTAGGAAAATTCATTTACCCCCAAACCTCTGCATTCAGTCGATGAATCTTCCTTGGGCATGCAGCCATCACTAAGTAAATGAAGTCTTTCTGAATCCATATATTCTATTATTTAACAATTGTTGGCCATCTTATGATGTTAGTTGCTATCAAGAGACTTAAATTTTTCTCTTATTTTATTGTAATGCTTTTGTATCTTAAAATATATTTGGCACATTATGGAACCACAGTTACTGATGCACCACACCCTCATTGAATGTATCACCGAATCCAATTGGAGATACGGTCTTGGACCCAGGTGCTCCAGTATAATCCAACTATAACAATTGTTGTACGTTCAAATAGAATAAGAAACTTCCTGACCGTTACATAAAATAATAAAAATATTCATAACTTTAGAATTAAATATATCGAGCGTCTTTACACACTTAAAGGGGCATATCACCTTTAAACAACTTAAAATGGAATTTTTTTCTTCTTATTTTTCGCTTTATTACATCTATTTTAGTTATTATCATAAATAAATGAGACTTTCAGCATCGATTCTCTAATTTTCTTTAATTATTTTTCCTGAATTCACATTCTTCCTACAAAATAAGAACTTTTCCTATAAAATGAAAAGTGAGAGCTTTGTTTATTAATTAAAAAATTTAAAATATTCTGACACATTGTGTGCAAACTTGCTACAACACAAGATGAATTTCATTAACTTTCGCTTTTTTTTTTTTTTTTTTTTTTGTAAGCAAACATTTTTAGGTATCATTCTACACCTATTTAATTTTTTAAGAAATATCAGAAATATTATATAAGGACAGGGAATTCTCAAAAATAATGCTTAAAAATTCGATTTCAGATACTGTAAATGCTAAATAAAATTAACAACGAAAAAAGTTAGTAGAGTTTCATCGTAGGTGTACAATGTATTTACTGTGATTTTTTTAAAATCAATATGTACAAGTGTTTTATTTACAGTGCGCGCAAGTTGAGAAAATACTATTTTTAGTAAAATACATTTAAGGTATCTTAGTTGTTTTTTTTAAAATGATAATATTTAAGGCATAATTGTATCGTTGTACAGGTTCTAGTTCGTATATTTCATTCGGGTTTGTTTTAAAAAATTCATAAATATCCAAAAATTTAAAAAATGTAGAAATAAAAAAAAAATTGAATTTTTGAAGATATAAAGTTGATATTCTCCCTTAGAAAACGCGACAAGTAGGAAAATGGGTTTCGCGCTTCCCACAGGTGTATTTTGTAAGATCGTGTAGGTGGGAAGTAATCTTCCCACGGCCTACGAAAGGGTTAAAGCAGATTCTGAATGGCTATGAACATCTATGACAACAGCAGGATTTGGACCTGCAAACACTGGTACCAAAGAGTAGTACTCTAACCATTCGGTCATAGTTTGACTAAACTCTATGTTATATATATATATTCTTTATTTTATGTAGCAATATATGTATTCAGTATTAGATATGGTAACACTTATAAACTTTAAAACCAACCATGTTAATATGCAACTTCATTATTGGTACTTCTAAATGTATAGCGTATTTAAAACAAAAAAGTAAATATTTACCACTTATTCATAAAAAAAACACCCTCTTACTAGATGAGATATTTTTGTCCATTTGTCATTGATATTTTAATCGTGCTATCATGAAATGGAATAAACAAGAGATAGAATAGGCTTGTTCAACTCAAGACTTCATTGGCTGCTTAGTGGGAATGTGTGTGTGTGTGTATATATATATATATATATATATATATATGTAATGATAAAAAGTTAGTGCAATAACTTACTAAAACTCTAGCATTCATTTTTAATCTTAATTCAGCATAGAAATTTACTCAGAGTCAAGGACAGATAATGCACAGAAAGCTAAAGTTGGCCTGAGAGCTAACACTTGTATATCATTGAAGTATTTAATGCCATGATTTAGCTGTGCCTGTTTTAGAACACTATTCCAAGATGCCTGGACAAATAAACAACCATGGCGAATCCCCTGAGCAATGAAAATGTAGCTACATATTTCAATGGAGAATTTTAAATTCTGCTAAACTCTAAATTCAGTTTAAAAATCTGTGTGTCTATGAATGAAAGGACTTAATAAATTTAAAATTCTTTTTAAATCTGCTTCTATAGATTTAACAAAATCTATATTTATGACATGCTTTTTTTTTATTATGTCAGACTGCTGTGGTCCACAAAAACTACTTAGGTTGCACATGCAGCCTGTAGGTCACCACTTTGCTATCCCTTGGTTAGAAGACCACCAAATAGGATACTACCTTTTTTAACCAAGTCCATCAGTTCAAATTCAACTGCTAGCATAAAACCTATAGCCATTTGGAATTGACTTTAACCCTTTCGAGGGTCATTTATTTCTCTTCTGATTTTTCTTTGTTTTATTATTAATTAAACAATAGAATGTAAGGAAATTTATTTTTCAAAATTTTATGATTATATATAAATTTTAGTCGTGGTAAGTATACTTCCTGTAAAACGATTTATAATCATAGGGAAAATTCCATTTAATGGTGATTATTTGCCATAGAAAGAAGTCTGTTGCAATACACAAGGGTAGATCATATTCTGCTTATGTAGCAGGTCCTATTCTGGACCCCTGGTGTTAGATTTCTTCATTGCTATAGTTAGTTGCCACCTTTGACATGATTTCCCAAACTGACTGAAGACGCACTATCTAGAACTGCACACTTCTTTGAAGTAAATAGGAAATCCTTTCCATTTTCTAGAGAAATATATATTACCTTAAGGTATTAGTCTATGTTTGGAGAACTTTTTTCTTTAAATGTAGAAACTAGTTCATGTTTTTACATTTTTAGATTTATTTTTTATATTATCATAGAGAATTGCACTTAAACAATTTATTCCTGGAGAAGTTTTTATAAAATTTCTAATAAGTGAAGAAAATTTATTAAAAACATCTGGTTTTTTCAAAAGGTCTATTTTTTAATAAATTATTTTACTATCTTTTGATGCAACACATTTCTTATACACTGGACTAGTGAATCACCTAAAATCTTAGCTTAATTTACATTTGGTAAAAAATTTTGGTCCTTCAAAATCATACACATTGAATTTTTAACGAATTTTCATTACCTTTATATCTAACTATGAGTGTAACATCATTAAAAATTATCCAAATTTAAAACTTTTCGGTCATTCACTAGTAAATACTGTCAAAGACACTCATAATAATTTTCAACAAAATATTTTAAGAATTTTTTGAGAAATCACATTTTAAGTTTCAACATTTTATTGAAAATACCGTTCTGAGAAAAAAGCATTTGAAGTTTATGAAAGCAACTTTAACTATTAAAAAATTTAAATACATGTTTAAAATTCCCCACAATTTCTTGCTTCAAAACTTTCTAATTGCCAAGTTGCTAATTATTAAAAATACTAGAAAAATGTTTAAAGTAATCTTTATGAAAATTTAAAAAGTTTTGTCCAATAAATGCTCTTTAAAAGGCTTTAAATTCACAACTTTCAGTTCCGAAGTCGCTACTTCTATTTTGTTTTGACAGCTGTCACTGATGTTTAAACAGCTGTAACTTTTCTTTAAAATGCTGTAGAAACAAAACAAAAACAGATTTAGAAGCCTAAAAGTTAAAATTTTACAACAGAGAAATTAAAAAAAAATATTTTTGGCAAAAAATGACATTTGTAACGTAGACGGATACGTTAATGAGCTAAACAGAATTTTAGCAATTTTATAATGGGTTTTGAGCTTGCTGCATGTGTATTTCAAAAGATCGTTAAGTGGGACAATCTTCCAACAGCCGACGAGTTTTTTAAACATATGCTCCACGTCTCATAAGCTCTACTTTAGCAAGAATCTGAGCAAAGCCAAAACTAAACAAAATAATTAAAAATGCTACATTGCATGCTATTAAAATAATGAATACACTAAGAACACAAAGCAATAAAAATTATGATTTTTATTAGCAAAATACAAGGGAATGACAACTTTCTATCATGTAAACAATTATCTACAAAATGATTATCTGATGTGCTATAAAATTAACAGCATTCTACATGAATTGTCACAGGATCTATAATTTTCAACAGTTGGAATGCAAAAGCTATTTGCACAAAATTATATATTTTAAAAGTTCAAAAAGGAATTTGAAGGAACAGAACAGTAATATCAGACATGTCATGGTTAAGATAAATACTTATACTTCAACATACACTAATGAAAAAAGAAAATAGTAAAATAAGCTAACATAATACAAAATTTTGATTTTTTTTCTTTTTATTGACATTACCCAGAAAAAATACCAAGTAACTTTCATACTTTAGGAAAACAATGCACAATAAACATATTACAGCACAAATATTGTATAATTACTTATATAAGCAATGAAATACAAAATAGTTTGAAGAATGTTGAAATAAGAACAATGATTACATAAGAAATCAGTCAAAATATACTACTTCGTCATTAAAAACCGTATATTTTTAGCAAATATTCTCATAACAAAAAGTGAAGTCACAATTTGAATCACATTAAAATATATCAACATAAAGAAAATATATTTTCATTACCTGTATTTTTCTTGTTACAATCTTATAAAAACTGCATGATGAAAGTAGCAATATATAAATAGCAAATTAACAAATTAAAAAAAAAAAATTACAGAGGTGACATAAAATGGGAAAAAAGTACCTACAAAGGTCATAATTTTTATGCTTTTAACCTTTTGCAGAAATAGAGGACATATCATTAAACCTATCAAAAAATAAGCTATAAATGAACTTTTCAGGTCACAATTTAAGTCTATAAACTTTTCTCTCTTTCTAAAGTGCTTGACTAGCATGGGAAACGTTTTATCCCACTTCTGTGTGCATTACTCTTTATTAAAGAAAAAAAAAAAAAAGAAAAAAAAAAAAAAAAAAAAAAAAAGGAGGTAAAATATTTTGGGATTCAATTATTTACGAAGGAAATAAAAAATTTGGACATTGCTAGCAAATATATGCAAACGCTACATTTAACATTTGAAAGAATTATAGTATGTTATATAGAATTTATTTACTGAAGAAAAAAAAAAGAAAAGAACAAATATAGAGATGACACAAAAACAAAGTTGGTTTCTTATATAAAAACTGTTAACAGCTGTTAAAAATATTTTATATAATTTGCCTAAGCTAAAACTATATATAATGAAAAATATAAAATGTAAAGAAGTTTTGGTGAAAAATAAATTAAACTTGAAAAGTAAGCATTCATAAAACACAATTTTTGTCAACAATTATGCTTTATCTTAGCTGACTTTTCATGTTTTATTCATAAAAAATAGTTCTATAAAATAGTTATTGACAACTTTGAAGTAATAAAAGTTGGATTGAGCAATGAAAAAGAATAGTAATACATATTTGATACATATTAAGAATATATTTTTCTATATTTTAAGATACATAAGAAATTAAAACTTTATCCAACCAAACTGAACTACAAGCACGAATAAAGAGATACAAAAAATTTTAAAAAATGTGAGCATCTTTGATGCATAAGAGCATTGGCAGATATTTATAAACAATATATCTGGGTTCACAAAATAAATGTCAGATGCAAAATTATAAAAAATTTAAGTGCACAATTAGCATTATTTTAACATGATTTATACATATCTTTTTAACAGTATTATATATAGGTTCAGGTACTTCCCCATACAAAGGCATTTTATCTAAAGGTACAAGCTCATATAAACACTAACAAGGTATGTGATAAACTATTAATATTCCTCATAGATTTTTAGCTACAGGGTCATACTCTCACATTACATCAAATATACACATAAAACTAAAATATTTTGTACTATAAACCTTCATTGAAAAGTACTAACAGTGCTCATAAAGGTTTGTATATTTTTAAAACTATTTAATATATAACATATAGTAATTTTGCAATATCAGAAACATTTTATTATAAACAATTCATTTATATTTCAGTAAGACAAAAAGAATGTTAAAAGTTCATTGAAAGATTAAAATTATATACCTAAGTAATAATTTATACTTATTTTCAAATATTTCATGACAGGTCAACATTTAACACAATCTTTTATTTTAGGGTGCTTTTAATAAAAAAATTTCCCTACAATTGATTTGTACAAATTATTTTAACATATGTCTATCATTATATCACAAACTGTTAGCTCCATATATAGGAAGAAAATGGGGAGGGGAATAATTTAACTTTAAAATGTTAATGCTCAAAATGTTTCAAATTTCAAATTGGGGAATTATTCTAGAACATATAATAAAAAATGTTTTTATAAATAACTTTACACTGCAACTTATTACTTAATATTAGAGCTCAAGATTTGGCAATATTTAACAATATGCATAAACGAGAAAAATTCTAGACAAAAAACATTATTACAAAAAGTTTGAAAGCATACAGAAAGTTAATTTTAAACAGCTTCATTTATCGCCTTGATAAATACAAATTCATGTATATCAAATACTAAATATATTTTAACATAACAATTTTCATTGGTTAAATTCATAGGATGTTTAAATATACATACATATCTTGTATATATGAAATTATATTTTACACTGTAAAAATTTTATAATAGATTAACATAGTACTTATTTAAGCATCGAAATAAAAAAAATTTCATGCAACAAATTCATAGAAAATTTTTCTAGCATATTATTAGCATTGCTTATAAAGACCTGTAAGTCCCAAATATGAAGAAAATTTGAAAAGTGAGATAAATTTAATCCTAGAAAAATTTCATAATGCTTAAAATGTTTCAAATTTTAACAATTTATATTAGAATGACAAATAGAAGCAGATACTGCTTTTACAAAAAACACTATACCTAAGAATACTGAAGCTGTAAAGATAAAGCTCAATAGTTGGCAAGATTGCACAATGTACTTCATTTTTTATTAAAGCAATAAAAATCCAGTAAAAGAAAAAAAAATACTCCAAAATTCTTAAAAATGTGAAGAAAACTTTCAAAAGTTATTCAAGATAAAATAAAAATATATCAAACACTAAACATTTCAATGCAAAATTTTTTTATTTCTTGAATTCAAAAGATTCAAAAACTATTCTATATCATGTTTAAACAAGATATTAAAAAAATGTAAAAAGATTACAAATAGGATACAGTAAAATGCCAATTATTTTAACACAATAGAATTCAATATTGTGATCAAAATAAAAGGAATGTTTGATTAATTTATATTGCATAGAAAAAATATATTAAATTAGATATAGCAATGACTTTGCATGGAATGTAAAGAATACTAACTTACAGAGCAATAACTACATATACACATACAGATATAATTAAAGCAAATATTATGCACATTTATACATATGAATGCAATTCAGTGGAATAGTAAAATTGCTGTAATATACACGGAAGATGATGGTTAATGTGATCAAGATTAATGTTATCATACACATAATTTAATCAAGAAATTACAGTCTTGAATAGATGTATTTGAATAAATGTAAAATTGATCACTACGTTGTTTAATGTTATGAAATTTTAAGTCAATTAATTCATTTTTAATGATTGATTCCCAAATAGATTTGTGGAATGTCTCGTATGAGATAGGGGACATCTTGAGGACATTCTTCCCATTGTTGTTCAGTAAGAAAATTAGTGCTCTATACACAAAAATTTGAATCTTGGACAACAATGACAACCTAGAAACTTTGGCTGTATCAATTGATTATAATATTTGTGAATCTGTATCAAACATGAAGTATCATCATTTATTTCTGATGAAGATAAACCAAAAAACGTTATTGAGAAGACTCAAATAAGTGCTTCAAATGTTGACATTTGCAAAGAAAAGATGAGATTTATGGGTTTTGTAAACAAATACAAATATTTAGTTAATGATTTACTCTAAAAATAGACCAGGCAATCAAAAATGGATAATTTCTTCATTCCCTATCAAATTATATTTTTTTTTTATTTCTTGCATATAATTTTATTAGGTTAAATATTTTCTGCTGAAATCATCCTCCATACCATTACTATACGCTGTCCCTGCTTAATTTGTATTTTTCATTTATTCTAATCAACAAATTTCAGTTATCTAAATCAAATCGACCTAATGAAATCATATTAAGTGGCATCTACAGTGCACATACTTATACACAAAAACACACAATTGCCCCTATTTATACTGTGACTTTATATGTCTTCCAATTTTTCTTTTCCTGCTGAATGGAAAGTGATTACACATGTGTACTTGTATATAAAATTAAGAAAGGTAAATTGGACTTCTCTCTGTCATTATTATTAACTTGATTTATTATTAGTATAACCAGTCCCTGGATAACCATGCATTTGCATATATTGCACATTTTTCTAGTCTCCCAACAAGAGTGATATAATAAGGGGCTAATGTTTATACATATGCAATGATATATATATATATATATATATATATATATATATATATATATATATATATATATATATATATATACATTTATATACTTATGCATATATATATGCTCATATTTATATTATATGCAGTGAATATGAATTTGATTTCCATAGCTATATTTGAGATATTAAGATTTAAAGAACACAGTCCTTCAAGAACAAAATTCTACAGAAATAGATGAGCCCAGAATTCATGAAATAATCAGGTTTTTGCTAACATTACATCCAATAAATAAAAATAAAATAAGGAAGAATTAACTTCTATACCTTCTATACATGCAAAACAATTTCCAACATAAAACTTATTTTATACACTATATGCTAGCTGTAAAACAAACATATGAAAAATAAGCATAAAATGCCTAAATAAATTTATTAACAGAAACTCTACAGGTTCTACAATAATGCTAATTATTAAAAATTTTGTTCTTAAATATTCATAAGTGTTCTTAAATATTTAATGATATTTTACAGACGTATAATTAATGAACTTCCATAATTTATTCACAAAATGATTTGTGAAATCAAGCTAGAAATTATTAAGAAAGGTACTTCATTATAAACAAATGTTTGAGCAATTACTGTAAAATTTGACTCTTACCAAACACCCATAATCATGAAATATTCATTATTGTAATTTAAAGCATGACTATAAGGGGGGGGGGATGAACATTACCCAACTCATTATATTTCAAAAAAAAATTTATTTCCTTGAATTACTGGTATATCAATTAAACCTGAAAGGACCCATGAGAAAAAAAATTAAAGTACAATTCTTTCTTTTTTTTTTATCATTGTTATACCACTGTAATGCATAGCTATCTGAATTCCATAAAGAATAGAAAGACAGTCAGAATAGCAAGCCATTATAACTGTAAGAATATTGTTAAGAATGTTTAATAAAACTATAAAATTGTAATTGTAAAAGAATTGTTTCTAAGTAATCAACTTTAAAATGATAGAAAACATGCCCCATGAACAAATTTGTTAACAAACTACTTTGAAATTCTGCTAGTATAACTATAATCGGGAAATATTTACAACTGCAATTAAAACCACAATTATAAGCAAAAAGTTATACATTTTTTTTTTGTTTGTAACATCTCAATGTTGAACATGTCTCTCCAAAATAGATATATCAATAAAGATTGCAACTTTAATATAACTTAAAAAAATTATTTCCCATTAATATATTGTTAATTTGATTCTAATGTATATTTGTCAGAGTTGACTGCATAAGAAAATGATAGAAATAAAAATGATTAAGGAAGGAGAGGGGAAGATAAATGAATAGTTCAAAACATATACAAAACCTTAGTCCCTATTAAAATGATTATGTTTATATGAACATGGAAATCTAATATGAAAAGAAAAATGAATACTCAGTCTTTTAAATGACTAGTGGAGTCCCAAAAAAGCAAACATAATGCATATGCTACAATATTGAAGAAAAATGCATACTTAATCTGTAAAATTAATGAAATGTTAAACAGAGATAATGATTGGAATTAAAGTAATTGAAAGAACTTATATATTCATACATGAACGAACTTATGTATACATACAATATATTCATACATGAACTTATGTATACAACATTGAAAGAACTTATGTATACATACATTACATCTTATATATATATGTGTGTGTGTATACACACACACACACACAAATACAAACATATGGTACTTAGTTTAACAAATCTTAAAAAAGTAAATAAAAATAAAAAATTATATAAATGTAGAATAAAATGCACTTACCTGATATAGCTTTAATATAGTTCATATAAAATAAATATTTCTTTACAATTTAATTCATACACTTCTAATGTATATATATCTATAATAGAATGTTATAAGAATAACAATACATTCTATAATTTTATATTTGGCCACTTTATTAATTTTTTCAAGGAGTTCAAATTGCTCCCTGTAAAACATAACAGCAAATAGCAACACTTCTTAAATTTATATCATCTCAAATGTAGCTTGAATAAAAGGTTACTCTCGTAAATAAAAATAATCCAATTTGTGTGAATTATGATAACTGACATTTCAAATATACTAGAAAGTGAGTACTTTTGATTTAAGTAAAATTATTTGAATAATCTATTTTTTTATAGAAAATAAATATTAAAATGAATATAAATGTAAGTGTCAAAGAACACTTTCCATAATAACAAATTTTAAATAATTTTAAAAGTGAAAGGGAAAAATGAATTTTAAAATATTTTCACTTTTAGTTTTGATATTACAAAACATTGCAATTGCCTTACATTGCATATGAAACAAATACATTTTCATGAATTATAATGAACAAAAAATAATCCTAAGTAAAGTGAACACAGTGAACAAGTAACAAGCAAGTCATGTTACATGCTATAGATAAAATGTTGTTCAAGTACATATTTTTTAAAATGGTAGGTTTACAACAAACAAATAGTTTGAGGTTCACAAAAGAAAGAAATCAACAACAATTAAAAATAAAATTGAAAAGTCTTAGTAGAGGTAGATGATATTTAAATTAAAATAATAGAGAAAAGCATTAGATAGTATTTAAATTTCACAATACTATAATTAAAGAAAATAGTACTACAAATTAATAATTAGCTGCCTGAACTTTTTAATTCCACATATTTGCTGAATTATGTGTCCAATGCAGTTGGATACAAAAGTGAAACCCATCCAAACTAACTCATTTGCAAAGTGCCAGCACCTTGGCCATAACCATAGCCTTTGGGACCATACAACTTTCCGTAACAAGCTGCAAGAAAAAAAAAACATAAAATACATAAAAATCAATTAGTCAGTCCAATATAAAGTTACTACTATCTAACAATTTTAAATTTTTAAAGAAAAAATCAAAATGAGATATAAACATGGTTGTTAAAATGTCATATTTGAAAATTTTACAATTTTGGGCCCTAAAATGAGTGCAATGTATGTTCAGATTAAAGGTATATTTGTAGATCTTATAACATAACATTTAAATATGAAAGTTATCACAGTTATGAAAAATCCTTAAAGGTTTGAATTAAGTTCTCTGCTACATGCACAAGGGGCATAAAAGAGAAAAGGTATTGAATTTTATGTGAGATAATTGTATATACAAGCCATCTTTTTAGATGGCTTGTATATACAATTATCTTAATAGCTTAAAAAAAGGAAGGGAATACTTAAATTTTTTTTTTTTGTACGTATATGATTTTGGGGGAGGAAAGTGTATTAATTAAATTTTCAAATGAAAGAATGAACTATAAAATTAATTTGAAATAATTAAGTCCCAATATATGATTTACAACACTAAAATCTGAACAAAATATAAAGGTTGGTAAGTATGCCTTAAACATTTTATGGTTATTGAACCCTAGTTAAAGGGTTCGATAGACTTTTACAGGGTTCCCACTGTTTTTCTAGAACAAAAATTAAGGACTTTTTAAGGACTTTCTAAGGACCAAAGTAACATTTTATAAGGACCTATTTGAAATACATGACATAACGACATAAACCCTATTTCCTGAGGAACCTATTTTAATGATTATGATCCACACAAGGAAAGTTCAATAAATGCCCTACAATATTTCAGAATTAAGTTTTTAAAAATGCCTAAAAATTAATATAAGATAAATCTATTTTACAAAAACTAATTCTGAAAAATGTACATCTAAAGCTTTTTGAGTGATCAAACTAGAAATAAATTGTGAATAAAAACATAATAAACAGTACTTTCTGAGGATTTAAAAATGACTCATATATATATATATATATATATATATATAAGCTGATTATACCCGATATTATGTGGGAAAGAAGAATGTTTTAGACTTTTCTATTACATTCAATACAAGAAAAAATAAACTTCCATAAGTAACTGAAATATCTACAACCTCCCCCCTCCCCAACCTCCATACTTTGCTTAATTAAAATCTGCATGACTGTTAGCTATTAGGAAAGGGCAGCTGACTTTAAACCTTTTCAGTATGCAAAAGATTATTTAGTGGTCAAATAATAACTAAAAAAAAAACTGTACCATAAGAAAACTGATAGGAAATCACGTGATGATGGTGGATCGCGTTGATGGAGAAATTGATCACATTCCAATTTAAAAATTAAGGAGTTTTAAGAACCCTTAAAAATGAAAGCTAAAATTAAGGAGTTCTTAAGGACTTTTAAAGACCGTGGGAACCCTGTTTTAAAAGAGAAGAGCAAAATTATCAATTTATATACTTCAGGTAAATCACATGAAAATAAATTCAATAGAAAATTGAGTCACCTTTTATGTTAACCAAAATGCATTTCAAATACTTCAGTTTTACAGCAGATTTATTTTTTATGTTATGAAATTGTAATAAATTTATCTGTGAAATTATGATGAGACTAGGAGTCAGCAGACTTTCAAGAGAAGAAAGCAAAATTAACAATTTATATAAATCAAGATAATTAAGATATCGATAAATTGCAGAAAAATGAACTTAATAGAAAATTTAGCCACTTTCTATGATAACTACAATAAATTTCACAGTTTCAAAAATTAGTTTTATATATTTTAGCATTTAAAATCCTATACTTTCAAATATTTTAACTTCTATTTTAAATAGATTAAAACTATACAACCTTACAACAAAAATGTACAATATTAAATATCATTAAAATTTATACAATTATGATGTAAAAGTACAAGTTAGTACATGTACATGTAACAAGTACAAATCATGTGTCAGGACTGGTTTATTTTGTTTAGGCATATTATGTACAGAAATTTGCCACACAAGGCTCTCATATAAACATGGAAGCTAATGCATAAAAAATAGAAAATTAAAAGAAAATATTTGTTAATCAATCTAGCTGCTTCATCAGTGCAAACACAAGTTCAGCTTAAGAGTTAAAGCTCAAGGCCACTTATTTATGAATAATTAAATATAACAATTTTGAAAGATTATTCAAAAGTATATTGAATTTTTTTCTTCAATAAAAGTCAAATTTATATTATTTAATTTTAGATGTTACAACCATTTATAAAAAGAAAAACATAACAAAATAAGATCAAGTACAAAAATCATAGATGCAACCTTTTTACAAAAGTAAATTAGCAGTGTCATTGATATAATGAATAATGAGTTATATGAATCATAATTTTAATAATAAATTTCTGCTCCTCTTTCACAGAGGGTTATTGATTCTAATTTTTTACAAAATGAGATCAAGTACAACAATCATAGATGCAATTATTTTACAAAGGTAAATTAGCAACAGCAATTATACAATGAATAATGAGTTATATGCATCATAATTTTAATAATAAATCTTACTTTTGCAATAAATTTCTCCTTCTCTTTCACAGAGGGTCATTGATTCTAATCTTTTATGACATTCTTTACAATTAAAGCATGTCGTCTTGTGCCAAGCCTGTAAGATAAATTCAAATGTTGTAACAAACTGAGAAATTTAACATCAAAATTAATTTTTTAGAGCATTAAAAAAAAAAAAAAAAAAAAAAAGACTTATGCTGTAAAACAAATTGAATAGTTGCATGCAGCTCTTGTACAAATAAAATAAGTGCATGAAATATGGTAAACAATATGGTAATATATAATATATATTACATAATATATAAGCCAATATGGGAATATGGTAAATCAACGTTTAAGAGTAATTACTTTATTTCATTTTTATTGGTTAAAAAAGCTAATGTTATTAAAAACCTTTAAAAAAAATATTTTGCTCATTCTGTCACAGTTTTGTTTAGGAAAGCTAGTTTCACTTACGGATGCTGTACAAATGTTGACATCTTAGCCATTAGCTAAAAAATGATATTATTACTGAAGTTGAAAACTTTGTATAGTATCTTAAAAGCTGAACATTTATTTTAGTAATAAATGGCGTGATTCACACAGAACTTTTTTTTTAAACACACATCATAATTCCTAATTCAGCTGAAAACAATATTTTTTCTAATACTAAGGTATCATTCCCTTAAGTATCTAATTTAACAATTACATAAAATTCACTATAAAATTGCCACTTGCATCTTTTGAATAAATTTTTACCTAAATTAAGGTATCCCATACATAATTCTGTTTCCTATATACCCTGAATTACAGCTGAACTGTAGATAAATTTAAAGTTAGTACAAATTATAAACCCTGTTTACTTTTTATTACACAATAAAAATTATTTTTATAACATTCTATTAAAAATTTTTTTTTTTAATATACAAACTACAAGCAGACTATGACACAGGCAAATAAACATTTTTTATTTATATGTTAAGGAGCGTATCCATTTACGTTAGTGTTTTTATACAACTCTACATGGTTATTAAATTTTGGACAGCATAATTTTTTATATTGCCAAATGAAAACTGTTGATATCAAAACTTCTTGCATACACTATTACACAATGTGAAAATGTAAAATATATTAACAAGCCTAAGAGGGGTACACAAGAGGTAAATCTTTGCATTGCAACAGATAACAAAAATACACAAGCTAATTTGTAATTTCAAAAACAGTGATTAATTTGAAGATAAAATTTATCATGTTGTATTTTTAAATATTTTTTGTATTAACATATAAATATATTTGAGATAAACAATCCTACTTGCAAATGTATACGTAAGTTCCATGAAAATTGTACTAAATAACCTGCTTAAATATTTAGTAGATATACCAAGTTCTTTGTAATTATCAGCATATTTTGTACTTTTATTTAGGAAATGCTTTTGCATATTCTTGGGGCTTACCTTTGATTTCTTATGATTTCAAGTATCATAGAAATTGAATATGATTATAATATACATATAATATGAAGATAAAAGTACAATTGCCCATGACATTGTATTCTTCCTTCCTTCCTCAGTGGCATGAAAGCCCAGGATGGGCCTTAGCCTTCTCTAGAATTCCATATCAGGCAGTCCTATCTTTGGCTCTGGATTTCCAATTTGAAATTTTCAAGGATCTTATGTCTTTCTCAATGCAGTCTAACCATCTAAGTTTTGGTCATCCTCTCATTCAGGTTCCTATTGGTTTGGCCGTAAAAACTTTTTTTGTGGATCTATTGTCATTAAGTCAAACTAGGTGTCCGGCCCATTTTAATCTTTGTAAGCTAATAAAATTAATTATATCTGGGTTTTTATATGTTCTGTATAATTAAATATTCGTTCTTCTCCATATACCATTTACATTAATTCCCCCCAAAATTCTTCTCAATATTTTTCTCTCAAAAACTGCTAGGGTTTCATTGTCTCTTTCTGTCAATGCCCAGGATTCAACTGAGTAAGTCAAAACAGGTCTTATTTGGCATTTATACAATATTATTTTAGTCTACCCTATGAAATTGTATATATTTCCAAAAATTAACAGTTATACATGAAAAACAAAAGAAAATTTTAACAAATAATATACAGGAAATCATACAGAACCATAATAAGGCATGGGAACCTGTGCTTATATATTTAAAAAAGAAAAAAAAAACCCTAATAAAATGAAATAGGTCACAAAAGATCATAAAAATATCATCACTGGTATACATAATAAATAGTCAAATAAAATAAAATTACCGATCCTCCTCCCATCATTTTTTCAGCCATATAAACAGCTTTGCCACAACGAGGACAAATATCTGCTCTTCCCCACTTTGGCTGAGATGATTTAGAAACTACTGGAGCTTGCAATGGTGCTACATGAGCTTGTGCAACAGCAGGAATATTACTAAAATTGGTGAAAAATGCTTTTTATACACATGTATCAAGTATCATGGAAATTCAATATGATTATAATATACATATAATATAAAGGTGTATTTGCTCATGACATTGTGTTGTCAAAAATTTACACACACATGTTTGTGTGAAATATAAATAAAATAAACATCCCCAGACATGCCAACATTCAGACACTTGTGTCAGGAGCAACAGCGTGGTTTGAAATTTTAACATGATAATTACAGATTATACATAAGTACATATCCTATTGGTTTCTAAATAATAATTAAACTTAAAATATTTACACAGTAGTAAATTGTTAAAGCTAAATTAAATTTTATGTATTTAAAAATGTCTGAGTAGCTTTTTTAGCTTTAACAACCCTTTCTTCAGAACAGTGTTTCTTGTAGCAACATTGACCCTGATTAAAATATTTCCATTTTCTATCATCAGGGATTAGAGTGTACGTCTACTCAAATTTGACCTAAATACAGTCTGGTTTTTCTGCACAGTACTGATAACTCTTTAACAGGCAGCATTACTGTGTAGAAATAGTAATAGTCAGCAGTATTTTTTGGAAAATATTGTATGTAATTGCTGAATTGTAATCTTTTAGCTATTCAAAAGTGTTGTTATTTTCCGGAGCAATCTGAAAAGTTTTTGGAGTTATCAATTTTTCTCATTTTACCGGAGCAACTCCATTTTTCCATTTTTCTATCATCAGGGATTCGAGAGTTTGTCTACTCAAATTTGACCTAAATACAGTTTGGGTTTTCCGATTAGTACTGAAAACTCTAACATACAGCCTTACTGCATGAAAATAGTAATATTCAGCAGTATTTTTTGCAAAATTTTGTATTTAATTGCTGATTTGGAATTTTTTAACTGTTCAAAAGTGTTGTTATTTTCCGGAGCAATCTGAGGAGTTTCCGGAGTTATCCATTTTTCTTATTTTTCTGGAGCAACTCCGGAGTAGCTGGCATGTCTGTATCCCATGCATGAAGTGCTTCATTTTGAAGTAAAAAAGGTGACAGAATGCATATCTTTTAAATTGTTTTTGATTTAAATTAGAGAATGCATTTATTCAGCAATTAATACACATTTATTGTATTTAATACAAATGATCATATTAAATTTATTGATTAAAGTTTTGATTACAATTATTATATTATTTAATTAAATTTAATTATATTTAATATAATTATTAAATTACAGTTACTGATTGAAGTTTCATTTAACTTGATGTCTGATGATTTTTCGGAACTTTGTACTTTTTTGCTGTTAGTATCTATTGCTGGATGTCATTCTCTGAGAAATACAGAGCAACTTACTTCAATAGACTGAAAAGAGATGGTTGGCTGGTTAAACGAAAAGGGATGTTTCACCGCTTCTTAGTTTTTAAAGAAACTCTTGCTTTTATTTTCTAATAGAATCAGTTGTTAATACTTATATTCATTGGAAGAAATAGAAATAATAGTCATAGTCTTCATTAAAAGTAAATTTTCTAAATATTTTTTCATAATGTTTTAGCTGCTTTGTACCCAGCATTCAATGTGGATCGTTAAAGATTTCAAAATAAAGGAATATTTATTTCATACTTTTAAATTAGTTTCAAAGTGTTTTTGAATTATAATATTAACCAGCATTAAAAATAAAACAACTTATTTCATTTACAATTAATTTTTGAATTAATTTTAGAAATATAACTAAATAAAAGTGCTGTACATGTGTCAATATCCAGCAATCTTTGTATTTAGCTAATGGAAAATTGCTTAAGTTTTAAAGCGAAAGAAGATACATATGAAAGTGTTATATCTTTGATAAAAATAAAATGTTAAATACTTTTAATTTTTCATTCAATCACATGAAGACTCCTAGCAATGGAATACATTGGAAATAAATAGCCAAATAAAAATTGATAAGATTTAGCAACTAAAATAAATCTAGTCAAAAAGCAGCAAAACAATTATCAGATGAATTAAATTAAAAGATTTTATTTTAGCATGTTACTGAAAGAAAGATAAATACATGCCAGCTTACTATATGGTCACTAGACCCATTAGAGGGGAAAAAGAAGCATTCTATCTGTACCATGATAAATAGCCCTATAAAAATATATAAGATTTAACAACTAACATAAATCTAGTCAAAAAGCAGCAAAACTTATATTATCAGATGAATTAAATTAAAAGGTTTAATTTTAGCTTTTATTGAAAGAAAGATAAATACATGTCAGCTTACTATATGATCACTAGACACATTAGAGGGGAAAAAGAGACATTCTATCTCTACCATGATTTTAAATCAATTTGACCTGCATATAGATATCCTGAATCACAATGCAAAATTTCATGAGGACTCTAACCTTCTCAGAATGCAAAGAAAACAGACAGGGTTTTATAACTAAAGATTTACATTATACAAGTATCAATGAAAAGTTTTTATTTATATTTCATTTTATAATTAATTTCATTTAGGTTTGGTTTAGTTTGGTTTGGAGTGCTACAGTCTACTTTTTGCAACACGAGGGCTAATGAGACCGGGACCTACAGCTTAAAGCTGACTCCGAACATCCATGCCACTGTGGGATTTGAACCCACGAACTCCAGTACCAAAGGCCAGTACCCTAACCAATCGGCCATCGTTCGGCTAATTTAATTTAGGAAAGATGGATTTAAAAAAAAATATTAAAATATTAACTGGTAGTTTGCAAATGAATTAGATGATGAAATAAATGAAAAGCAGGATGAAATACAATGAAGCTCCAAATAAGAAGTAACTGTGAAAATGAAATTTATATTCTTTCTGATGAAATTGAGCAGGTATCAGCATTATCTTTTCATGAGAAACTGAATATTGTATGTTATGCTAATTTGTTTAAAATAAATATAAAATATGCTTGTTTCTGATTTGTAATCTTGGAGTCAAATGATAAGTGACAGTAGCATTGATTTCAATTTAGTGATCTGGGTTCAAAAGTTCACAATATTATAGTGTCACAAAATAACTATAAGCTACCTAGTAGGAGGGCCATTGCGATAAGCATCGGCTGTGTCCATTGATAAAACTCCTGCTCCTACACCATACCCGTAGCCTTTTGGTCCAAACAATTTTCCATAACAAGAACGGCAGTATATTTCTCCTTCATGCTCAGTCAAATTCCCACTATCCAGACGTCTATTGCACTGTTTGTTAGCTACAAAAAGAAAAGAAATGAGATCATATATTAATACCTTATGCGGAATACCGGTTTCAAACCTCAACTCAATTACAGATTGGTATTCCTAATGTTTAAGACTCTAATGACGTGCAGACTGTTATCCCAACTACATTATTTATTACTACTCAACATTTAATATTTACATTTATACATTAATAACGTTTTACTACTTATGATACGAACATGGAAAAATGCTACTCTCTAAACTAAAACTATACATAGAACAACTCACTTGTTGACAAATTTAAAATTACAAAACACAAACATTAAATATTAAAGTTCACAGTGATGTCAAAGGTGTGTAATACGTTACACCTTATATATTTTACCCAAATTTCAATGTTAAGTTTAAATAAGACTACAAAACACAGACAGGATGGAATATAAATAGAATTCATTGGAACAAAGACATAAACAAAATTCTAAGTGAACATTTATTTATATGAACAAACTTTAGCTTTCAAAGTGTATAAGTGGAAATATATAAATCTAGAAAAATAAAGCTTTTGTTAAACAGATATAACCCTTTTTAATTTCTACAATTAAATTTTCCTAAAAGTCTACAATGCACTATTGTATACAAACCTTATTAACAGTCTTCTTAAGATCCTTATATTCTTTACAAAGTATTCAGAATTTATTATTATCACAGTTTTATTCTTATAATAGGTGTTTTATATTTTTAAGCCTGCATTTTTGCTTTGTGATATCAATATAAACAATTTTAGGCAGAAACTTATAAACAACATAATGTTCCAAATTATGAAGTTAAGGTTTGTGAGGTTTGGTTCGGAGCGCTATGCTCTACTTTTTGCAACATGAGGGCTAATGAGACAGGGACATACTGCTTAAAGGCGATTCTGAACGGCTACTAACATCCATGCCAATGTGGGATTCGAACCCACAAACTCCGGTTCTGAAGGTTAGCACCCTAACCATTCATTCACCTTTCGGCATTATGAAGTTAAGATATGTATACACTAGACATATTTTCACTCTATAGAAACCCCCAAAATATAAACTTACTGACCTCTGAAAATCCTTTCTTAAATTTGAATTATTTTCTCAAAAGGTATTTAAACAAATATTGTTGAAAATATATAATATTTTAGAGTAAAATAATCAAACCTAATGTATAATCATTAACTCCCTTTGATACCTACATAGATTACACGTTACACTTTAAACTGAACAATGCTAAAACATTTTCAAACTGTATGCATTAGTAAAAGAGAAAAACCTCACCACAGTTAAAACAACTTTTATGCCATGATTTTCCAATGGCTATCTTTTCTTCATTGAAATACACCACAGTACTACATCTTGCACAAGAACCCGGCATTATGGTTCCAGCTGAAATTGAAAATAAGAAAGATATGTAAATAAAGATGAAATTTAAATAAATTGAATAATGCAATCTATCTATAAATTAAAATACAAAAAGTTTTGTTAATGCTAAATTAGTTCAAATTCTATGGCTCCTTTATTTTTGCAGTTCAACTAGTATCTGTGCTGAAAAAATGAATTTATTTCAAATGAACTGAAGTTCTAGTTATTTAAGTTTCCAGTTTTAAAAGAAACCAAAGCATTCTACTAAAACATACCAGAGAAAAAGTTACAAATTACAGTAACATAGCCCCAGGGGGATATGGAAGTTGTAGTCTCTCCTATTAGATTTACTTTATGAATCTTGGCATATGAATTGAAAAGAAAAACCTCTTCCATGGAAAATTTCATGCTACACATGTGTGTGTGTGTATTATATGTACATATATAAATTAACTTGAGGTGTGCAGTAGCACACCTTAATGGGAAGAAAGTCCCTTTACTGTTTACAATTGATTTCAAATGCTACAAACATGCATGTCAGTAGTTGTATTCAAACCCCCAAATTCTTGTATATGTTCCTACATTACACTAAATTATGGGCCACCATTCAGTCAGAGTGCCTTGGTACCCCATTAGAGAACTGTGGAGTTACTAAATTTGTTGCACTTAAAGATAAATACAAAGACAATTCTTAACACATTTTAACAGTCGCAGAGGAGAAAAACTTACATTTTAAGTATTTTTGCAATTTCTTGAATAATTTAACAATTATATAAATTTCAATTTTCATTATTTTAATGTTCTTGATAATTTCTGGGTGCTATGACACTCAGTTTGAGAAATTGGATGTAAAGAATCCTGCTGTTGGAATGATATTCAAAGTTGTTCAGAATCTGATTTTAGTCGAATAGTTATTTCTTGTGTTTTAAAAAATAACACTGTAGAGCTTTAAAACAAGCCAGTTATAGCTCCATTTTTAATAAATGATTTAAATGTGCAGATAACTTATTTAGGAATGAAAAAGATTTTTTTTTTTCCTCTGGGAAAAGTGTTGTATTTTTTATTTATTGGTATTTATGTTCATTTTGACTATTGGAGAGTTAAATTTGTAATATGACTTTTTTTGCTGTAAAATTTTAATGCAAAAATCCCATTTTTATGGAAAAAATACAGATTATTCATATACCACCATAACAATATTACAGATGCGATAGTCCGATTACAACCGTTAAGTTAAGCCAATCAGTCTAAAAAGCAAATCCCTCAAGATTCTTGGTTGTTGATATTTAAATCCAATTTTCAAGAGATTAGCACCTAATTATTCTACAAACCATACATGTTTACAAGTTGTACTGGTACTTTAAACTCTTCTAGTAACTTAAAATTTTTTTGTTCTGTTAAAAACTGCAATGACAGTTTACAATTGAAATTAATATGAGCATTTTTTTTTTATTCTTAACAAAAAAGACCCATAATCAATGATCTCTTTTAAGACCTTAGATGCTTCAATTCAAAGGCATCAAAGGTGGTGATGCAACTGGACCATATGGGCCGAGCCCGTCAATCCAGAGGCTTCTGTCAGTAAGCACAAAAATGACAACGAGCGAAAAATAAACACATAAAAGAGCAAAGAGATAGAAGGGTGGATTCGTGAGTTCATAGCACAAACTAAAATGCTTCAATTCTGTAAACACCATATGATATAAGAGGTAATACAGTCAGAACTTAATAGTTTCAGCATTGCAACTTCCTCTGCATAAAAACATCTACTGCTAGAATTCGAAGCTTAAGATAAAACTGTGCGGAATTTAAATAACTTTAAATCTACGATATCCTCAATTTCACAGCGTAAACGTTTTCAGGCTAAATAGACAAGCGAGTAAACATTACCAATCCTTGTACATGTAAAGACTAATGGATTACATAAGGAGGTGAACCGCAGTTACTCATGAATTGAAATGGAGGTACCTACGGTGCCGTTAAAATGCGGCGGATTTTTAATCCCCTGCAGTGCACAGCACCCGGAAACGTCTCGTGAAAATCCGAGCTGGCTCATTTGTAGACAACTATACTGACGTATCTCTTTCAAAAAGTACGTAGTTAAGGTGAGTGGGTACCAACTACTTTTAGTTCACTGTTAACCTACATAGGAAATATTTTTATCTGTGATGCCCAAGTGGTTCCATGGACCCCCGGGAGCATGGGCGTAAATTTGGGCTCTTCAACTGAGGGAGCAAAAGTCGTATCAAAAAATTAAAATATGAATAAAACCTCAAAATTAGAGGGCCCAAACAGCAAATTTGCCCCTTCTCTTTAAATTCTGGAGGCATTTCCGCCACCCAAATTAAGCCCGTGTGTGGGAGTCCGTGGTGCAGAAGAGTTATTTTTTTGTGGGGATGCATGGGCATCGTGGGGCGACCACTAAAGGTTTAATATGAAGTCAAATAACCGTGGCTCATTTTCATTTTTCAGAAAGTTAGAATACTAATAAATAAACTAGTAGTCGTCCCCTTAATTTTTGTGATGGGAGGTACTCTTCACTTAAAACGAGTTGAGAATTGGTTTACTTATTGTCAACACATAAAACTCATATAGAGTTTAAAAAAATAAAAATTTTCAAATCCATGACTTTTCATGACTTTCCCTGATTTAGCAGATCATTTTTCATGACTTTAAAAAGCTTTCGTTAAAGTATATATGAATAAAACTTCTGATGTACATACAAATAAAATATATGATTTTAGAGAAATTACAGGAATTTTATCATAAAAAAACTATAAACTTACTTTATAAGCGTTAATAAACTCACATATATAAAAATAAATTGTTGTATCTACATACCTAAGTTTAATCATATAGCAATTTTTCAATCAAAATGTTTCCAATTTGAATTCAGGGTACTTTGGTATTATCCAGGTGACCATGAATAATAGCCAAATGTAACCCTATAATGTTTATATACAATATCCTTAGAGATAAACTTATATTTTGTGCAAAAATCTTAACTAATTTTTTTAAAAAATAATTATTATTATATTAATAAAATTTTAATCTGCAATTTAAGAAAAAACCAGAATAATATACATTTACCCACCCATTAAGCTTTCTTGCTTTGAGTTTCCTTGGTGAACAAATTTTACTTGGCAATAGGGTCAATAAGATAATACAGAAATACCAAACTCAGTAACTTCAGCCAAATGACAAGTAAAAATAGAATTAAACAATTCAATGCATTTTTATTTAATCGGCAGTTTAGCGGATCCATGACTTTCCATGACTTTTACTCATTTTACTTGAAAAATCAAGACTTTCCATGACAAAATTAATCCATTGTTTAAATCCATGATTTTCCAGGTGCGCGGAAACCATGTAGATTCCACGAAATTCTTCATTTGGTTATCCCCGAATCAATGTTGGACATTTTTACAAGTAAATCTACAAACCCAGATGAATCCATACTGATGCAGGAGCAATTAAATTTTTCAAACATGCGAGTTGTTTGAATGAAGATACTACAAATTCTTTTTACAAAAACAAATGCCAATTTTATATCCTGGGTTACGAGTGACTACACACAAACTGTTATGCTTTGAAGTCTTTCGCTTTAGCAGAAGGTTGAAAAGGTGGTGGTGATGTATGTGGAGGGGGGGGGGAGAAAGCCCTAAGATACTTTTAATGCCCAGGACGCAAGATAAGTTTTGGGTCCACCTTCCTCAAAATTAATAGTGTAAGCAAATAACATTCATTTTCATAAAAAATTATAGCATCAAATTAGAAAACAATTAATATATTAATTTGGTTATAATTTCATGATTATTTACAAACATAAAAACAAATAAAAATATATTTATTGATGATTTGATAGGAAAAGAATCTTATTTACATATTTTTCATTCAATTTTATCTTTATTATTGTAAGTATACAATGTAGCCCTATCGACTAAATTTCCTAAGATAAGCTCCTAATGAGAACGAATTTCTGAAAATTCTACTGATAACAACTGAACTTATAAACAACTAGAAGAAAATTCTTCACTATTTTCAGTGTGTGCCTTACAAGATTTTTTAAACTTTTGCTCACAGGAGTCTGACAAATATAGCATTACTTTTGGTGCATAATGGCATGGCTAAAAAGGCGGAGGAAGGTTTGAACAATATGGTCTTAAAAGCTACAATTAATTTACTGCTAAAAAACAATTTACAAATTATTGATTATGGTTTACTGATTTCGGATTTTGATGTCTTACAAGGAATGAAATTTAGTAAAAGATAAACAAAAGGATAAGTCAATTCTTTTCTCAATATTTTCCTTTCAAGTTATTAATAAAATTTAGTTTAAAACTCATCTGGTAAATACTGGAGCGTAAATTAAATATGTTCTAGTATTTATCAGGTGAATTTCAATCGCGTAAAAACTTAGCGTAAAATAAACGACACGATGCGGTTGCAAAACTAATGGTCAATGCATATATAAGACACATGTATTTACTTTGTGTATGTATGTATGGTCGTAAAATGAATATCTTTTTTATAGGAGAATGAAAATTCACTGTACTTCGGAGTAACACTTTAGATCATCTCCGTAAAAAAAAGGGGGGGGGGGGCTATGTCATCGGATTTGAAATTAAAACAGAGGGAGGGAAAAACCTTTTTTCCTTGATCTTGTAATCTCCAACCCCCCGTCCCCTATGTATTTCTCAAGTATCCTCTGCCACTGAGACTTGAGTGAATATTAGAAATAGTACATATCCTGAACGGATAGCTGCATATCTGCTTAAGCGTATTTAGTTTTTTGTGTCGCGTAGCTTGACTTTGGTTTCAGTAATATTCAGATAAGTTTTAGATAATACAAAACGTAAATACCACTGAATGCTTTTCAAAAGAGATCTCAGCAAATATTGAAATAAATATTACTTAGGATATTCGGGAGACATTTTCAGTTATTCGTATTTGCAATTAGGATTACTCTTATGTTTCGCTTTTATATTCAAATATCAATACAATTTTTATCCGGGTGAAAAATGTAAAAACAGTGAAACCTCTATTTAACAAAGTCGCTAAATACGTAAAAAGAAGTTCATTATACAGAAAATTCGTTAAATAGATAACTTTTTAAAGTACATAAAGAAAATTTTAAGTTCATGAACACAAAATATATAATTTTTTAAAAATATAGTTTTTTAAAAAGAATAACTTTTTGTATAAATTATTTATTTTACTCATAAAAAGGGAATCTGGGAGAAAAACAAGAAAAAAGTTTAAAAAAATTATATTAAATTTTAACAAACAGTTCAAGGTCATTGATCATTATAAAGTATGCAAAAGAAATAAGTTTGAAAAGCCCAGAAAATATTCTGAGAAATAAGAAGAAAAAAAATTAGATCACAGTTAAAAGTTTGTTAGATAAAAAAAGCGCACTATTTGGAGGTTATTTTTCAAAGAATTTCGCAAAATAAAAGTCATAAATAGCTTGAAAAACTGAGAAATTCATTAAAAAGTGGTTAGACTGTACGTTAATTTGCAAATTCCTTAATAAAATTCTAATAAACATTCCTAACTGATAAATGATTTGTAAAAATAAGATTTTTGAAATACTTTTAAAAACTAAGTCCTAAGTAGGAAAAATACTTCGCAGCTAAAAATTAACCCCACTCTAATCTTGAAAAGAGAAACAATTATACTGGTATTAATAAAATATTTTTCCGAAACCTGTAGAAAAAAGTGCTTCTGTTGACACAGCTGGATAAAGTACCATAAATATCTAAAACTAAAAAAACATTTCTTAAATATAAGAGCGCTCTGTGTTATGCCAACTGAATTTCATTACAAAAATGTAACATTTTAATTAAACTTAATCTACCCTGAAATCTTGACATTTTTATTACTAATTGTAAAAGCAGATTAATATGAATAATTCAATTAAAAGTTATATTGTTTTAGTTTATCAGTTATCTCAAAACAATGTGCTCATAAAACACTAATTCGAATCTATTACCACAGAAAACAAACATATAATGAACAATTAGGTTTAATATGGTTAAATCCTATAATGCAGCCCAAACTTTATAAGCCTCTTAGGGAAATCATGTTTTTAAAGATGAATGACCTTTGGCGCTACAGACAAATGCTTAAAAGTTTTCAACTAGCACCACGAACATATGACACATCAACAGTGTACAGTTCACGCAACATCCTTTAACGGCTTAATAATCTACCAATTATCCAATTTACGGTAGGGTCTAATCTAAAGCCCAGAGAGTGCTAAAGCAACAACGTCGCTTTGTTAGCGATAATCATCAAGAAAAGGCTAGTTGAATAGCTGGAAGTTCAATCTCATAAGTTGCAAGCAGAACAAAATGAAATTCTATGCACATGGTTACGACACAAAAGACGTGGCCAGCTTTATTAAAATTGAATAATAAAATAGGGAGAAACATTTCTTTTATGTCTCCTGGAGGCGAGGTCTTTGTTGAAATAACAATGTTTGTAACGGAAGGTCTCAATCCGAATTGGAAATAATTAAATTATAATTACGAGAGGAAACAAAGAATGTGACCTTCATAATTTCTGAAGCAAGATAGCATCAAAGGAATGCGGACAGCATGCGTGCTGCATGCGAACAAATGCCTGCACAACAGAGCTTAAAACTAAAATGAATGATTTTAACTACACAAGAAGAAAAAATTTAAGAACAAATTTATGTTCACCAACAACTGATTATGAATGATGCGATATGAATATTATAATTAATCCAAACCATAAAATAGACAGGAACAATTGAGGAATTATGAGTTTACACGGCTCAACAAAAATTTACTTTCAAAATGAATCTTTCGCTGCCAACATTCTCAACTAAAAACATGACATGTCTATTCATTGAAGAAATTTGTCGAATATATAGTAGAAGTAATCATCCCAGTTACAAGAAAGTAAATGTCATGATTAAATAAATTAATTAGTTTAGCTATACATGAACAATTTAAGATCAAATTAATGTTCGCAGATAATTGGTTATCAAATTGGTGCGGTTTCAATACTATAATTAAACTATACCGGACTTTTAATAAAAAACGAGACATTGACGGTTAAGAAGGTTTGCATGTTAAACGGCAGAATCCAAACCTCTGACTTACAAAACTATCATCCTTTTCTAGATTGTGAATATTAAGTGTTTACCAGAAAAAAAGAGTTAAAACAATAAAAAATTGGAACACGTTAATTTTCCGTTAAGCTGTATCATTCAAAATTTAAGAGGAAGAAAACCATATTAATATTAGTTCATAAGAACAAGAAACAATGTAATAAACAGTGCGGAGAATAACTTATTGCATTTTTATGAATAGCTAATTAGTGCATTCTTTGAAAAACTGTAAAGTATTAACTAGCTCCAAATAGGTTATGACTTTTTAATTCCTGAAATAAGCTAGATAGTCACTATTTACTACGCAAGAATGTATTTCTCTACAAAAGTAAATGTATCTCTTTTGAACGAGATATAATATATAAAACCAGAAAAGTCTTGTCAGATTTTTTTTTAAACGCATTTAAAAAGTATGAAAACAGATTAGATACTATTATGTTAGGAAGCTAAAAGAAACTGGAAGCAGGAATAAGTTAATCTTAGAGTAAAACTGATACATCTAAGTAAAACTGATGATGACGAACCTATACTTATGATAAATATAAAGTATCTGTACAGGTGGAGTACACATGCAAAGAGAAGTAACATAAAATAAAACTGATAAAATATAACAGAGGTGAAAGGATATGCCTCATGAATTTTATGCCGTTCGGAGGAATATCACATCATAATAAAAATTACCATCTCATTTGTTTTCCTGTCATTCTACAAATGTGGGAAATCGAGAAAAAGGAAGATCAGGCAAGTTTTTATGGGACAATCAAACCACACAAAAAATATTTTACGGGATAATTCCGCCATAAAATATTGTTGAACCACCACGAAACGTGGTAATGTGCGAGAAAAATACCTCAAACTAGTTTTTCAATTCAATTCTGAGATATTCTGGTGATAAAGTTGTTAATGCAGAAGAAAAAAAAATATAACTATTGATAAAGAACCTGAGACTGAATTTTATTTCTTATGGTTATCATAAACCCATTTGTTGAAGGAATGACATCATATACAGCTTACTTCGCACTTTTATTTATTTTTATTTTGTAATTTAGAGAAGTAATGATGGATAATACCGAGGGATGTAGTGTCATCAAGTCTTTCGAAATCTTCCGACCTTCGAAGAGAAGACTGTAAAAATAGTTATGACACCTACTGTTACATTAATATTAATGCTTTAATAATTAATACACAAGATTACAATAGCCTTATGAATAATAAACAACCTTATTTAAAAAAAAACGAACAAATAAAACTGAATTAATAGCATTCAATGTACTCAAGCAGGATTAGCAGGCTTGTTCCGTCTCTCATAAGTTCAGCAGGCCCAAGTATTAAGACTGTGGTAATGTATAACCGTCAAAACATTTGACACTGAGAACGCAGAGCATTGTTTTACGCTAAGTGAAATCATTCTTTGGTTTACGCTATTTCTAACATTAAGCAGGATGCAAAACTAAAACGTAAGTCAACAGAGAGGCATAAGAACAAACATCAGCGGAAGTGATCTCATGCATCTAAGAATTTGAAAGCTTTGTAACTTGAAACGCCCTTCACTATTCATTCACAAAGCAGAGAAATGTCATGGCCATGATGTATTATGAAATGCTTAGAGAGATTGACTAATTTGAAAACTTAAAGCTTACACTACTATAAATAAAAGTTCATACTTGCATTTGCAACATCAGTTTTATTAACACATTGTATGCGGGATACGTACTAGTACGTTTTCTGACGATTGTGCGGATCACGTACTAGTACGGGTTAGTGTAACAACATTTGTTTGTGGGTACAAAAATAACGGTATATACAGGCAGGAAAACGAAGCAAAATGTTCTTGTCTACTGCATAGATTCTAGAAAAATTTAGACAAAAACTAGTTTTTATACCAGTCGATGCGGAATCACAGAACGGGAATATTGATTAAAATAATCAATTTAGATTTAAAATTAACTTTTTATTTATCTTTGCGAAAATTATATATATATATATATATATATTTGTATTTATATATATTTGTTTATATATTTCAATATAAAATACGAAAAGTTGATTAAAAAATTAAATAATTTCGATCTATTGAGATTTAACTGAATAACTAAATTTACGCGCAAAACGCCCGCTCCCGGTACAATTCCGCTGCGAAATGTACCCGCACACAATGTGTTAAAGAGCTACCGAGCAAATATATTATGGTTATATTTAAAACTTGATCACGTTTACCCTACCGGAATTGCCTAAACAGTAAGGAAAAAATCACGTAAAAATGACCTGAAATAATGCAACCTGGAGCTCACTTAGTGAATTCTTTAAAACTTTTAATGACTCCAATACGTTAAATGGCGTTCAGTAAGTAAAAACTATTTTGTTTCCAGAAATTCTTCGTAAAATCCGAATAAAGTTAGAAAATACATTATGACTCGGAATTGAAGGTGTGGATTGGATCGTCAGCGAACTCATCTGATAAGACTAAAAATAAAGAATTTTCCCATCAGAAATTGAAGCTAAAGTGAAAAGACAACAATGCATTGTATATGTAGCGAAAGCAAGAAAAAAAGAATATGTCAGAAAAGGCACAAAATATGAGTGCAAAGACTGCAACATCGAGCTTTGCACAAAGCCTAGTTTCCGGGAATGTCACACTTGTACAATTTCTAAACATTTTGTTCAAATGGCATATGCTATAAAATAGAGCTGATGAAACTTAGTTTTGGGGGAAAAATTACGATTAAAAATTTAATACGGGCTAAAAATAAAAATTTACATTATTTATCACTATTTGGTTATTTTGATCATAACTTGTTATAGCAGGCTTCCAACTAGCAATTTTAGAACTGTATTTGTAAAATACACCACCTTCTTCAAAATGAATTTTATTACAAGAACCTTTATTTATCAATAAACATTTAGTGTAAAACGGGAACTCAAATTACTTAAGAATAAGTCGAAGGAGCAATTTTTCACGTTTATTCGTTTGTAAAAAATGTTCAGTCCACATTCACACTTAGTAAGAAACTGTTCCCACTGAGTAAATATATATAGACGAAAGCAATTTTCTCTTCCGGCGATAGTGTACGTATAGCAAACGGCTGATCCGTGAAACATTTACCAGTTTTCAAATCAATATAATAATCATTTTACAGATTACACGGATTTTACGGTTTCTAAATCTAAATAATATGCTGTGAAGTCATCCATTTGATCGTCTCGTTGTTATTCGGTTTCATGGATAGTTGAAAACCCAGTAAAAATAAAAAATAAAATAAAGGCACACAATGTTCTGAAGACATTATTAACTTAAACTTCAGCATAAAAGTAGTTTAGTAAAAGGTAACGTTTTAACAGGTTTTTCAACTTATGTCCGGGTCATATTTTCAATCTGAAGAGGAAAAGGAAGCTAGATTCATTAAAAACCCAAAAAGGTTTAGGAATTCAATTCTGAGAGTCTGCATTGAAATTTGCTTCACTAATTTCCTTAGCAAATAACATGAAAGAAAATAAACCACTAAAGAAATGGTTAAATTTATTCTCGGTTCAAGTGGCAATGGCATTAGCAGAAAATTGAAAAGATTTTTTTTAATATAATGGCGATGCAGTCACGGTATTAATTTCATTTTGAAATAAACTGAAAAACGTGTTTTGCACTGAAATATTTGAAAAATGTAATAAAAAAAATGTAATTAAGACTTTTTTCTATACATAATTAGAATTATACTGGTTCTTTACACATGATGAGAAAAATTACACTTCAAAAGCTCGATGTTTTCAAAATACTGCGATTATAGCTAATGATTTAATTCATGATCGATAATTATATCGTCTTAGTAATTAAATTGAAACAATTTATGTGTTCCACCCTTGGCATGTCGCATTTTTTTTAAATTTATGAAAGGTTGCAATGTATCTCAAGAATAAAGAATAGTTTATTTGTAATACAAATTTATTGCGTTAATGGAAGGCTGACTATTTACTACATAAAATGCTATGTGAACTATTCACATGTATGTTAATAGAAGACAGGCGAGCTCCAATATATGTTCCAATGACTGACACACGGCTTAGAAGTATGCATTTTCCAAATAAACGGATGAATATTTTCAAAAATAAATGCAAAATATTTCTAACGAATTGCCATGAAGATTTTGAAAATTTTCTTATAGGTTTCAGGCATTTCATTATGCAATCAATGGTCAATGGAAATTGCCTGTTTAGTAACACCTCTGCTTGTTTCATCCGAAATATTGCATATAAAAATTTTTTTGGCTTTTAGAATAAATTATGTACTAATACACACACACGTTCAGGATTTATTTAGGGTTTCAGGATAAATTTCTCCCTCACAATTTCCTGTACTTTTCTCTAGAATAAAAGAAAACATGCAATCACACACTTTTATAATTTAAAGTAGTTATCAGTTGTGAATTCTTTTTTTATCTTGGGAAGAAATTTTGTGGCTGTTCATTTTACGTATCATCTGAAATTTAACACGGTAATATAATTTTTTTTAAAATAAACATTTTATGCCCTCAAATGTGTTTACTACAATACTGCCATATTTTTTTTAACAGGATAATAAAAATATTTTCAAAGAACTTATCAAATTTTACTAGCATAGTTAACCATAATAGTTTAAAAAAAAAAAGATTCATTTTTTGAATTATTAATTTTTTTTTCTGAATTTTTCCAGCTTGCAGAGTAAATTTAGTAAAATTTCTGAGTTTTTCCGGTATTTTAATTTTAATGATCTTCAAATTCTCGGATTTTTCCAGATCCCGCAGGAAACTCGTATTTCCTAAATTTAAATTGCTCAACAGCGGACTTTTGAATCCCCTATATAATAATAGCCTAAGGTGTCTGTCGGCAAATTTTTGAAGCGGTTGTACCTGGAATGGATTCCTCGGCTAAGGGCAGGCGATTAAATTTATCAATTTATTCACGTAATAAATAGGTAAAAATAACATTTTTTTTCTAGCATTATGACGTCATTCCTTTAACCATCTCATATAATCATTTCTTGTTTTAAATTATTTAAATATCGCGTGCATTATTTTCATACGTTTTATCGCTGAACTTACATATTAAGCAAATAATTTTCTTTTATATTTGACTTAAATAATAGATTAAGTATATAAGTGATAACTTTTAAATTCAATCATCGATTATTTTTTGTTGTAATGAAAATTTTATCATCGGTATTAACAATAAATTCTTTTCATATAAGTCGAGGACTACTAAATATCTAACTTTTAATTTATATATATTTGGAAATTAAGAAGTTTGTTTGTTTGTTATACATAACCACATGGTTTGACTAAATGAATTCCATGTGATTCTAAACTGCATTACAGGATCGGGAGACTCTAGAGGAGTATGACGATAAATAAACTATTGAGAGTGAACCAGATAATTCTCAGCCAAAAAACAAACCATTTTATTACCTGCCTCATTGGGTACTTAACAGTTCTGGAATATTAAAAATTTTACTGATCCCGTCATATGATGGGCTATATGCTAGTAAACAAATAAAATGCATTTGTTGGCAGAAAAACATGTCAATTAACATGAAAAATTAAGCCTAAAGAAAATATAGTATAAGCAAAATATACCTTGAAATTCATTGGTCCTTGAAGTTACACTCCTATATAGTCAGTTCAAAAAGATATCTATACTTAACAAGCATAAATTAATGACCTGCTAGGTGTAACACTTTTAAGCAAACATGACCCGAAAACTCATAAAAGTTTGGCCATTATCTCCGGCATTAAAATGATTCCGTTTAACGAATAAGTAGCTCGCCGATACAGAGCGTTAACGCTGTACAAACGTTTTCACGCGGAACTATACTACTTGAGTCAAATGCCTCTTGAAGTCATCCACTCTTGAAAATATCAACAAGGAAACAAGTGTTTCGTAATACACATTTCATTTCGTTAAGAGATTTTTTTCGTAACACACATTTCATTTCGGTAACAGATTTTTTTTATGGTTAGATTGCAGTTCATCCGCTGTGGGGATTAAATTAAAAAAACTAGAAAATCCATAGAAATAAATAAAAAAAAAAAAATGAAGTTTGCGAATCCTACGGGATGTGTCACCATTTGCGTACAAGGGTGTAAATAAGATAGCTATCAAAAATGTAGTAAATTTGATTCAATAATTAAATTATATAAGGCGATTGCGACAAACTGCAGTATTGTAAAACATTTTTCTGCTGTTATACCGTGGATTATTACAAATAATCAATGACTATGGTTTCATACGGTACAGTGACAGGGTTACGTACCATGCATTTTCATAGTAGTTGACTGTAAATTAGTAGTAGTTTAGAAGTTAAAATAGAAGACATGCCTATATTCCACGCTAAATCAAAGTTAATCAAGGGTAGGTCTTAACAAAGGTGATTAGAGTTAAATCGCAGATTAAACGCTATACAATTGTATTCTACATTATCTCTGATTAGCCTTAACCAATAGAGCAATTTGTCGGAAAGTCACGAAGTACTATAATGCCCTTCACATTCATTTTTATGTTTATAATAGCCAATAGACAAACAATAAACTGGCCTTCCGTTTGAAACTAAAGCCAGAATTGTCGTAAGTTGAGATATGTCCTGCTGCGTGAAATCACCTTAATTTGATGAACCTAGACTAAATTATTATATATACATTCAAAGTTAAATGAAGATTATGAAACTATGGAGAATTGTTACTTTATTTCTGACAAATGTAAAAAAGATACAAAATATAGTGCATAACATTAACAAGCATGGTTTTGCACAATGCATAGAAAGGTTAGCTCATGGTATCAATCAAGACAGGTTGCTAGAGCAACCAAAAATTAAGATCAAGTGTAAATGTTTGCTTCAAGAACATGCTTCATATTCTACTTCATGCGGAATGTTAGCAGTAAGATTAGAAGGAGACTGAATTGAATACCAAATGACTGACCGCAGTGTCAGAGAAATTCTAAACAAACTATGTGTTCTTATAGAATAAAACGTGATATTGCTTTACTTTTTTTATGCCTCCTCCTCCCTTAGAAAAAAATCGTTGAAAACAATTTTAATTTTTCCAAAAGCAAACAAGTTAAAGATTTTACCTACAATATGTACTCTTTGAACAGAAAATTTATTTATTTATATTTTTTAAAGACAGAAATGGGGTCATGCAACAGTGACGAAACACAATTGCTGTCTCAGTTTTTAAAGCTTTGTTGTTTCCATCACTTCAAAGGTTCAATATTCATTATTATCCTTGCCATTCTTTGAAACAAATTATTCCGATTGCTTAGTGCATCGATTGGTCTATGAAACTACGCAATTTTTTAAATCAACTGTTTTTTATTAACTGAAAAACATCTAAATGTCGTATTATGGCTTTAAAAAATGATTGACGCGATATTTTAAAAAACATTGATTGAGATGGATTCCAATTTCAAGGAATCATACTTATGGAGAAGTAAAATGGATTTTATTTACAACTTTTTATCTATTTACAACTACTCTCATTTACAACACTTTTACCATTGTAAAACAATTCAGAAAACATTGGAATACCTAATTCCAAATGAGAATATCCAGCTTTCAATCAGCAAATTTCAGCCGATTAAGTAGCAATAATTTAATTGTCACGAAAATCTCTCAGCACTCGCCGGTCAATCTCTCTATTTGCAGGCGAGCTGCTTTTACTCTTTTTGAGATGCAAGCAGTACACTTTGAAAAATACTGGTTTTATAGTCTTCACGAACTTTTTCTTGCCATAGAAATTGTTCTGATAAAAACTGGTAAAATTGGGATAATATCTAAATATGGCAAACGATGCATCAACCTTTATATCGCGACCAACGTCTCGTATACGCGACGCAGCAATTTCACTCTTATCAGTTCAGCGTCACTCCACGCGATGATCTACGGTTGATGCGGAGAGACCAACGTCGCGTATGCATAATAGGAGGTCTGAATGTTTTATTTTAATTTTTAAATGCTAGATTTAATTACTAGATGGAGTAAATGGCAACGGTTTTTACAACGGTCAACTCGTATAGCATTTACGTGCTGGTCCTCAAGGGGTTAAGAGTTGCTAGAAAAACAACGATATTTACGTCAAAGACAATTTGTATTGGGATATCCTAGCGAAGGGGGTGAATCAACGCTTATTTTTCCAAACCTAATACATGACGCAAAGGTATGGAAGAAGTAACAGTATGGCAGAATTAAACTAGGGAAAATATCATTTGCTTTCCAGCTATTAAAAATAATAGTATGGCAGCTGCTGAAGTGAAAATCTACGCCCCAAAAAGTAAAAAAAAAAAGAGGTGGTAGTCTTTGATAATGACAGAAATGGGAAAATAAATTCAGTACATCCAACTTTAGGCTGCCGGAGGATTAGTTTAGTTTGAAGAATTACGGTCTACTTTTAGGCTAATGAGGTTTTTCACTTTTAAGATCTCAAATTGAACAGAAAAGTATAGTAAACGCATTTTGCTTTAAAACGCAGTAATTATGAACTTTACACTGTATTATTTGTTATAATTGGTACAACATTTGTCCTGGTAGCCCAAGGCATTCTGCTGGAGATTCTCCCATTACTCTTCGCACTTGTCTGTCAATTCTTTATTCCCATTTCTTTTAAATCTGATTCAATTAAATTAATCAAAATAAGTTTACGCCTCCCTTTCTTACGGAACGTGCCGAAGGATGGCCGAATGGTTAGTGCACTGATCTTCGGTACCAGAATTCGTGGATTCGAATACCAGTGTGGCATGGATGTTCAAAGCCATTCATTTTGGTTTGGAGTGCTACGGTCTACATTTTTGCAACACGAGAGGTAATGAGACCGAGCCCTACAGCTTAAAGCCTATTCCGAAAGGCTACGAACATCCATGCCCCAGTGGGATTCGAACCAACGAATTCTGGCACCGAAGAATTCCGGTACCTAAAGCCAGCACCCTAACCCATCGGCCATCGTTCGGCTCAAAGCCATTCGGAATCGGCTTTAACTAGTAGGTCCCGATCTCATTAGCTCTCGTTGCAAAAATGTTGACCGCAGCGCTCCAAACCACATTCTTAGGGGTGTAAAGGGCTTGGAAGTGAAAACTTTCTTTATTAGGTTTTCCTCGTCATCCTCGTGACATGAGCAGCTCCTCTCATAATCTTTTAATATTTTTTAATATATCAGGCTCTCTACAAGTTCTATAAATTTTTGAGTTCATGCGTCGTGTTGCCAAATGCTAATTTCTTCCAGGAAGAGATTCACCGAGCACGCCGGTCTCAGCCACCCTGTTTTTTTTTTCTTCTCCCCATCTCACTATCATAAATATATGATTTTTGTTGATCGCAAAAGAATACAATGAGGAAAATTACGTGTTTATCCTAACTTAAAATGAAAGAAATCTAACATTTTTTCCTTTTTTTTAAGATCAAAATGTAAGTAATATAAGTAAGAAAATATAAGTAATAATGTTTAAAACACAACGAAACTACTTTTAGCAATGTTTGCAGATGAAAATACAAAGAAATATAATATTTAAAGCAATTTTAAACACAAAGATTTTTTTGTAAAGAATTATTTGCAAATTAAACTTTTAGAGTTTATACGGGAACAGCAAACTATCTTGGCTTAACAATGGCTGCGTGGAAAATCCACAAAATTGCTAAATTTGACGAGAAAAAAACGCGGCGTTCTACCAGGATCTTTCTTTCGAAAACTGCGATTTCGCATTCTTCATGCTTAGTTCTTATTAAGAGTAAGATATATTAATTGAAAAATTGAAATATAAATATTCTGTTTTATACATTATTAGCCATTATAGGCCTGAACACCGCCGGTTGCATCAGCTCGAAATTAAACAGGGGAAGAGATTTATACTTTACGATTAAATTTTAAAACAATCTGACAAAACATCATTGAAGGTCTCTGATTCCTCTAGTATATATTCTAACACAATAGACTTACATTCACCTGAACCCAAATTATAAAAATGCAGAATAAAATGACCTCAGCGGAGAGCGGATGCACAAAATAATGCAGTTGCCTTTATCTGTGACATAAATTGCCAAATCATCTACACAATGCAAAAATTAATGTTTACTCTTTTCTTTTTTAATATAAACTTCTTGAATATGCGGAACTCAAATATAAATACGAATTGTTTTCAACAAACTATGATGAACAATACAAGTATCTCCTTTCGTAATTGAATAACGAAACTCAAAACTGTTAACAATAGCACAAAGCGCTGCAAACAATGGAAGAATAACAAATATTAATAATATTTCTTTTTTTACATTTGATTTGATGTGATAAAATAAAAATCTCAAATCTTATCGCTGTATTGATAATTTTGTTTCTATTCTTCCGTCAAAAGATTTAGATATAGCACGTGTAATTATATACTATCTTAAATTCCTAGATTCCTACCATGTGTAGTTTGACCGCCCAGCCGTCATTCCAGGCGGAAGGCTTCAGAAGGGGCCTAGACGAACTTTTTGATGATTTGTATCACAATATGGTTTGAAACAGCTACACAAAAGTTAATTCTTTATTTATCACAGTAATTCAAAGTTATTTCTCTCTTTTACCAATGAAATAGCTTAATGACTTTATTACGATTAATTGTAAGAAACTGTTTACAAAATAAAATAAATGACGACATCAAGTTTTGAATCCAGTATAGCGAGAGCTGGAAAGTTGGTGATAACAGACAATAGGTGTGAAAATTCTAATGCCTGTGGTTAAGGTTGGTCACACGATACCTCTCTTAGAGGTGGTCGGCCAAGTCTAGGGGTCTTTTGCTTAGTCCGTGCTTCAAAATTACGAATACCCACTTCAGAGTCTTCAGCTCTTGTGGTTTTTAGTTCAAGTGAAGTTGCATATAACCCTTAACCATGAACCAGTCGCATATTGCAACAGGGTCTTTTGAACCTGATGTAGGTTTTCCTATACCAAAGGAATGATGAGTAACGCAACAATGTCGTGTAGATCTCCTAAAGGTTTTTATTTGACACAACTAATTAATCTGTAACAGACTAAATATTGCCCTTGTAACACCAAGGTTGGTAATTTTACTGGCAAAATGATATTTTTGCCAGAACAGTGGAAAAACTGGTAAAAACTACAAAAATTGTTTTCACGTCTCAATTTAAGAAACTAATATTATCTTTAAAACGTTCGAACGTGTACTTTGTACGTTTAAGAAGCTAATGTAAGTAATAGCTATATAAAAACATTACTGTTACTACATAAAAAATTTCAAAATTAATCTGCATTATATATATATATATATATATATATATATATATATATATACACACACAAACATATATTTGTACTTCTAGGTGTTAACTTTTATGAATTTATAGATGTAAGCTTTTACACTTTCTACATTTTTATATACACTAATTATAGTTGACAGCTCTTAATTTCTACTGTTCTGATAACACAGCAAAATTGGTACTATTTCTTTGTTAAAAATTAACTGAAACATAATTTATAGTTTAATAGTTACGATTGCTATACAACAGTTTAAACCAAAGACAGAGAGTTACTTTATTAAATCTTCATTTTTTTTAATGTTTTGCATAGTTTTAACTATAAAAGCATACACACTTAACAGCGTTCAGATTGAGATTATTGTTTCCGTAACACAATGCAATTGACTACTAATAGTACAATAATCTAAATCTGAATGTTGTTAAGTGTGTATGCTTTTATAGTTAAAACTATGCAAAACATTAAAAACATTAAAGCTATATATTATTAGATTAGAGTTAAAATAGTTAAGTCTCCGTAAATAAAATATTTCTTTGTCATCTCGGCAAAACAAGGCAAATATGTATTTTATACGGTTTTTCCATCTTAGGCAAAAACTGTGCCAACCCCACCCTTTGTGGACAATGCTTTACAATACCATCAACAGAAGAAAAAAATAAACTCCAGAAAGGAGCTTTTAATGCTAGATTAGTAAAACGCTGTTCAGTCAGAAGACCTCGTAATTCCAATCTCCTGAAAACAAACTCCTGTTCAAATATCCTTAGTTTCTGGCGGAGAACTCCGAGCTCCTGTAGAAGACAAAAATTAACCTAGTCCTGGGTTCTCATAATAACGGTTACGGCGATAAAGGGTCCAGGAAACGGGAAAATTGAGACTTAGGAGGCTTTCGACAAGGGACTGAAAATTGAGATTTTTTTGCAGAAGAGAGAAGTTTTCCCAAGTTAAAACTTATAATTCTCTTAGTATAGAAGAACAATTAATATGTTTATATAGTCTGTCAATTTTAACTATCGGACATGAAGAAGCTATATACGTAGACATTAACAGGGTTCTATTAAGAAAAGGAAATTAAGGAATTTTATTTGAATCGTTAAAGTGGTTTGGTTTGGAGCGCTACGGTCTACTGTTTTGCACACGAGGGCTAATGAGACCGGGACCTACTGCTTAAAGCCGATTCCGAACGGCTACGAACATCCATGCCATAGTGGGATTCGAACCCACGAACTCCGGTACCGACGATTAACGCCCTAACCAATCGGCCAGCGTTCGGCGAATCGTTAAAGTGAAAATTGTCTGTAGCGTAGGAACTTAACTTTAGTATATTTTATGAACTTATAATAAATTAATTATAACATGATAATTATATACATATCAACTAATTAATACATACATAATTTAATATTAATAATTATAATTTAATATTAATATTAATATAATTTAATTATAATTCAATATTAATATTTAATTTACATAGTTTAATTATTACAAATTAATTAATTATAACTTATTTCTTTCTGATTTTGTTTTCTTTCTGAAAATAGATAGAACACTAAACTTTGATATTTTGTTGTGTCAGCAATGGAAAATTCAAAATAAACGTGTCAAAAAAATTAAATAATAAAAAAAACTCTATAATTTTTTATAAGTTTTGCCATACTAACGTTGAATTTAAAGTATAACTTTTTTAATACTTAGGAAGTGGACTAATAAAAAATCGACATGAATTTTTCCTACATAAAAGTCTCCACAAACATTTTAAAGAAGGGCTTCCAAGTAGTTACTATGCCACTACCCAATAATCTATAAACACTCTTCTAAGGCGTTTTCTGCCCTAGTACTTTTTTTTTAATTCTACTTTCTAACTACTAACTAATATATCTCACCGCTGCTACCAAATAGCTCATCGTGATCAGCATCAGAGAGGGAATTTTTACTTGCGTTTCATGTCCCTTTTTTGAAAGTAGTGATAAGGAATTCTTTCAAATGGTTGTCCAGGGAAAAGTGCTGTTATTTGTCCGATTTCAGTTCTTGGCTACGAGTCATTACAACAGTAATAAGACAACATAAAGTAAAACACACAAAAGAAGTCTTTTATGATAAAAATTTAGAAGATAACAAATCAAACGAATTACCGAATTTGAAGATTATTATAAAACAAATTTTGAAGATGCATTTCTCTATATAATAAATTTATTAAATAAAATAAAGGAAAGAAGTTTGAATCTTTATTTTGAAACTAGTATTAGACCGTCATATGACGGAATCAGTAAAATGTTTAATTTTCTAGAATTATAAAGTACCCTATAAAGCAGGTAAAAAAAATTGTTTGTTTTTTGGTTGAGAATTATCTGGTACACGCTTAATAATTTGTTTATCTTTACTGACCGTATGTTAGTTGAAAACTTTATCTTGTCATATTACGTGATAGGATGAACAGCCGAGGGTTAAAAACCTCGGCTGTTCATCCGGTTTTTAACCCTTTCGTCGGCCGTGGGAAGATTACTTCCCACCTACACGATCTTACAAAACACACCTGTGGGAAGCGCAAAACCCATTATAATATATAGGCATTGCTATTGGAATGACGGGAAGACTAATTCCCGCTTCGGTTTTTCACTGTCATCTATTGTTCGATCGATTGAATAAATTTAGCAGTTCTGTTTTGAAAGTTTGGAAACTTGGAGTGAGAAATAAATAGCCCACGAAAGGGTTAATATTGCCAGTGATTATTTGGTGGTATATATGAATGATGTCCAAAATTTAGCGAATCGATTGCAAACCGTGTGATTATGTATAAAAAAGAAACACACAAACAAACAAACTTTTTAATTTTCAAAGATAAATAATTTAAATCTTTATAAGTCCGTGAAATGGACTCAGACTTTTATGAAATGAATTTGTTGTTAATACCAGTGATAAAATTTTCATTGAAACAAAAAATAATCGACGATTAAATTTTAAATTATCACATACGTACCTAATCTATTATTTAATACAAATATAGAAGAAAATTATTTACGTAATAGCTAAGTTCAGTGATAAAATGTACGAAAATAATGAAGACAATATTTAGATAATTTAAAATAACAAATGATTAAAGGAATGACATCATGATGTTAGGAAAAAAAGTTACTTTTACCTATTTATGTGATAAATTGATAAATTTAATGTTCTGCTTGACAACAGAGCTTGAAATAATGGCATTAAACACTCGAAAAGGAGGGAAGGGGTGGATTTCGAACATTTTCGAACTCGCTGTGAATTTTGCTAACCCTAACTCATAAAAAAAAAAAAAAAAAAAAAAAAAAAACAATATGGAAGCTTCTATCTATTCCAGGTACAACCGCTTCTTAAATTCGCGGACGGACCGACAGATGAACAGACAACTTCGGCTATTATTATATAGGGGATGATACGAAAGCAAATCATCTGATTTTTTTATAAATTCTTTCCTTTTTTTTAAAAGCACGTAATAAATAATACAAATAACGGGGAAAAGTATGGGATGCAAAAACATTTATGTTCAATTCAAAGTTACATTTACCCCCAACGGACCAAAAATGTGTAAAAGCGTCGTTGGTTTTCAAAGCTTGGAAGGGTTAGATTGAAAGCTTATACCTTCCTTTGGTTGGTAGAGCAACAAACACATTTCTAACAAAGTACCACAATTATAATAGAAATTATATACGGAAATTTACCAAGTAATTTAAAATAAGAAATGATTAAATGAGATGGTTACAGGAATGACTTCATAATGTTAGAAAAATTGTTACTTTTACCTATTTATTATGTGACAAACTGAAAAATGTAATGCTCTTCTCTTAACAGAGGACAACAGAGCTTGAAATAATGGAATTAAACGCTCGAAAAGGGGGAAGAGGTGGATTTAGAACTCGCTTTGTATTTTGCTAACCCAACTCATCAAAAATACAATATGGATGCCTATATCAATTCGAGGTACAACCGCTTCATAAATTTGAGGACAGACGAACAGAAAACTTAGGCTATTATTATATAAGGGATGTAAATACAGCTTTAAAACATTTAAACTGCGAAGGAGAAAACTTACTGCCTAAACTGAATGAACAATATTCGCTGACAACTAAAGGCAACATAACTCATTCACTACACTAACCGAGGCTTAATATTTCTTGTTTATAGTACAGAATGTCATAATTACTTCACTATTTCGATGTAACAAATACAGCAAAAAAATCCATAAACCGTGTGTTGCGAGCGGCAGGAAAGTCTCTGAATGAATGATTTGAATCCCAGGAACTCGTCACTCGAGTTAATATTCAGTCCCGCATATTTCAATGTCTCTTTCCATCCACACAGATGATCCTGGCTCATCGAAACGAATAATATCCGGTTCGCATTTAATCGCCAGCAGACTGATTGCAAGTGGAAGTGATCCCACAATGACGCCCTGAATAAATTAACTGCTCAAATTATCCCTTCTTCCAGCAGCATTTTATTTCTGATTGGGTCTATAAAAACAACGTTACTCCCAAATCGAAAATATATGTATTATACTTAAGTGAAATCGAGAAAATATAGTCGATTTCCATTAACTCGAATATTCCTTTGATTTCTTTCCTATTAATTAAATAGGAAAAAAATTATTAGTTCTTTGTTCGATTTGAGCATTTTGGACGGACTTTTCTTCTGTTCTCAATAAGTCGAAATTGTAATAACAGGGGTCGCTCCAGAGATAAACTGGAACCTTTGCGGCCCTTTCACAAAATTCGGTTTCGTAAAAGCGACCCATTCACAAAATTTCATATAGTAAAATCTGTCCTTCTTAAAATTCGGTAAAATCTGAAACGTCTAGTCTTATGAAAACTGTCCTTTCACAGCTTAAAACAATTTTTTTTAACAATTCCAAATCTTTATTTCTGCAATTGACTAAACACGCGCATGTGTGGTGTGTATTAATGTGTTAGCTTTGTCAGATGTCTCCACACATCTTTTAAAGTGTTCATTTTCCTCCTTCTCGAGAAAAACATCTAACCTTAAAAACATCTAATCAAAAGTTTTGGCAAAGTTTGGAGCGCTATGGTTAACTATTTTGCAACACGAGGACTAATGAGATCGGGACCTACTGCTTAATGCTGATTCAGATCGGCTACGACCATCCATGTCAGCAGTGGGATTCGAACTACGAACTCTGGTACCGAAGAGCAACGCTCTACCCATTCGGCCATCGTTAGACAATTAAAGGTAGAAGAAATTTTTAGTGTTTAGATCTATATAAATTATATAATTTACTCTTATTATATATCTTTGAGGGCTTTAGGTTATAATTGTGATAATTAACACTTCACGTGCGAGCAACGTATTTTTACGTTTTTTTTGCAGTCTGTCACTGGAGTGCGGGTCACGTAAAAATACGTATTTAGTAGATTTGTGGTGGATACCCGCTAACCACCACAAATCTACTAAATACGTATAATTATATGTATGTGTGACATTATATGCGTATTGTTTGCGTTGCTATGCAACGCTTTGCATTTTTTCTTTCCACAAA
>CM063510.1:84313948-84426448 GCA_032207245.1 Pardosa pseudoannulata | reverse complement strand
TACAGATTATTTCCTTGTTTTATAAGAGTTCAAACAGGTCTTATAGAACAACCTATAAGAAAACAAGTCTATAAGAAAAGTGTTTTAAAAAATTAGAATTTCAAGATATAAATATTATTGATTGTAATCTTAAATAAGACAATTGCAAATAATGCAGACAAAAAGTTACGAATTATTTGCTTTGTCTCAAAACTTTTTGTTCGAATTTATTAACTATTTTAAGTGTACATAATAATTATACCTTAAATATTTAATAATATAACATATTTTTTCCAAAATTCTTCTGTATTAATTGTCCTATATTTTTATCATAATTTAATACCGATTATTTTCGAATTCAAACACGTTTTGTCTCCCAAATTTTTGTATAATTTTATTGACTATTTAAAGTATGTATAATAATTATACTTTAAATATTTAATAATATAACAATTTTCCCCATTAATGCTTTACACTTTTTATCATAATTTAATACGGATTTATATTTCCTGGTCTTATAGGTTTAAACAGGTCATGTCTCACAAATTTTTGTAGTTTTTAATAAATATTTTAAGTATATACAATAATTATGCATTAAATACATAATATAACACAATTTTCTACGAATTCTCCTGCATTAATTCCTTAACACTTTTTATCATACTTTAATACGGATTATTTAATGGTTTAATAAGAGTTCAAACAGGTCTTGTCTCACAAATTGTTCTATAATTTTATTAAATATTTAACGACTTGTAGTCTATCACAACAGATATATTTTCAGCATGCACCAAGACTCCTTTAGAATGTAAGAGACCCCCTTCAATCTAATCACATCCATCCACATCAAGCATGCTGTGAGCAACACACTGAATCTGAATTACATGAGTCACTTGACACACAAAAACTACAAGCGTCCTTCCGGAGAGCCGTTCCTCTCTCTTTTTTCCATGCTGAAAATGTTGCGCCCAACATAATTTGAAAGAAATACAAGATAACAGAAGTATTAAGCTGCATATTTTTTTGTTGAGAGGACTCGGCGGATATACAATGTCTAGTTTCTGGTTTCAGCAAGTTCTCATTTCCTTTAACCTGAACATCAAACAATTCAGACCAAGCTTTCACTGTAAGATGTGTGCTTCTGTGTCGCAATACATGCGCATAAATGAATATTTTATAGAAAGGAAAAAATACAGAAATGATTGGTGTAAGAATGAAAAGATGGCGTTTATCAATGAGAAAATACTGTACTGAGCGAATAAACTCGTGTTTTTAATCATGTTCACACATACAAGTTATTCTATTCTTAAACAAAATAGCTAGTTACAGTATTGATAGTTATATTAACACATTGTTGACAGATCACGAGTTAACTCGTGTTTTATGGCCGAACGTTGCTGACCGGCCACGAGTAAATCGTGATGTGTTTTTTTTCGCATCGCTGTTTTCTCTGTTGGCGACCATACAGTGAAAGTGTTGGTCAGTATAACACAAGCTGTTTCTCTCGCTTATAGGACCCGACGAATCTTTTGTTGTAAAAAATATTTAATAATTAAAAAAATTTTAAAAAACGATGACGGAACGTAATGAAGAATCTTTCAATGAATTATACGCGGATGCTTTATCTGATTGCCCGAGTGATTATGAATCAAATTGTGCTAATAGCCGATGACATGAGATAAATTTTCAGTAAAATTGCTGGTCAAAAATGTGTTAAGGTAGTTATATCGTTCAACTCCTTGCCTGTGACGCAAAATGCGCCAATTTTGGAATGCCCGATCTGAGTTCGGGCAAGAGGAAAAACGGTATTTCAATGCCGTGCAGCCCGAAATCGGTTCGTCCAATGCATAATATTTAATTTTCTATTTTTCTAACAGACAGAAATACTTTACTGCGAACAGTTTCCAATCGATTTAACTTCAGTTTGACTTGTGACAAGACCCTTTTAATCGGATAAATTTTTTTTTTACTAGAAATCCACATGTTTTTCGACGGGACAGAGAATTCTAAACTGCTTTTTACAACATCAACATGTACATGTTAACGGGCTATATATTGCGATAAAACATCACTTAACGAAGAATTTGTTTCATATTCTATCTTATTCAATTCACGACGGACTTCATGTTTGCAGGTTAGTACAACATTTTTATCCACTTGAACTTTTTCAGAGGGGGTGTCTGAAAAACCAATTCATCTGCGGAACATATGCTGTCCTAGTTACTCTGGTAAGGATAATGCCTTATAAAAGTCGACAATTTAATTTCTGAAGAGGCAACACATATTTACACACACACACACACACACACACATATTGTGATTTGAACCCGAAATGGTTCAGTGGTTACCTGATGACTGTTTCTGATGTAGCAGAACGTAGCTAACTTAATAACCGTGGCCATTAAAGTTTTGCACTATAAATTGTAATTATATCACATATAAATGTGGTTGTAGATAAAAAGTAAAGTTTTAATTAAATTTTGCATAATTAATAGCATTTATTAATCAATACCCATTTTACCCCATCTACAACTCATTTTACCCCACCTCTGGGGTAAAATAGGTATAAAAAAAGAAGTTAAAAATATAAATTTGCAATTTCAGAAAATGTATAAAACTATTTTAACAATAATGGTAATGAGCCCCTTGCATGCAAAAAAATTATTTGCTTATAGATTTTTTTAAGAGAAAAAGAGTGCTGAACGAGTAATCACGCTTTTTCTACCCATTTTACCCGTCCAGACCCTATTTAAAATACAGGAGATTCTCTGGCAAGTCGTCCCAAACGCTTTGCATACATCAGGGTAGGTAGTCTGAAGATAGTTCAAATATATAGTGGATTACAAAATAGCAATTCAGTGATAATGGTTACATTTTCGCGTTATTTCCTTACCATTTTTTTTTCTCCTCCAAATAGAATACGTCAACGTCAAAGAGAAATCCGAGGGATCAATTTTAAGCAAAAATAAATAAATAAATAAATAAAATTAAATACACGAAATTTTACAAACATTTGAAGAGTTTCTGACAACACAGATATAAAAATAGGTATAGTTTAACACATTGTATGCGGGACACGTACTAGTGCGTTTTCTGACGATTGATACTTGAGCGGGGTCACGTACTAGTACGGGTTAGTGTACCAACATGGTTTGATTCTGGGTACAAAAATAACGGTATATACATTAAAACGAAGCCGAATGTTCTTGTCTACTACACAGATTCTGGAAAAATTTAGACAAATAAAAACTAGTTTTTACATCAGTCGATGCGGAACCACAGAACGGGAAAAAATTAAAACTATATAGTACTATTTCTATTTGATTTTTCATTTTTACGATACTATTATAAATTTATCCACTATAAAATATATTTTTGTTTACAAAAATTTTATGGTTGTTATTTATATATTTCTATTTATATATTTGTTTATATATTTCAATATAAAATTCGAAAAGTTGGTTAAAAAATTAAGTAATTTTCGATCTATTGAGATATAACTGAATACCTAAATTTACGAGTAAAACGACCGCTCTCGGTACAATTCAACTGCGAAATGTACCCGCACACAATGTTTTTTAAGTTTGTCTCTATCACATAATATCTCAAACAGATTTTTTACTATGCATCAAAAAAGCTATATCCCCACTGTGGTGCATATACAATAAACATAAACATACACACAAGCATTATTAAATAACACGATAATATTTTAAAATAAGTGTACAACCAGCTACACTTACGGGAACAAATACGACGTACTAATCACGCCTAACGAATTCTGCAGACCAATCAACCTTCCAAAGTAGAAGGTTAAAGCGTTCTCAGACAAGACAATCAAATCAAGGCTGAAAAATGCTTCCCAGATTTATGACTGAGAAGGCATTTAATTCTTAAAGATGTTTCACAGTGATTTTGTCGCTAAACGTGCTATCTACAGTAAGCGCTATCAAAAGCAATTCATTTGCTGGCGGGCATGACGGTGATAGCGATGCGTGACTAACTGCAGAGATGGGTGAATTGAGCAAAGGAAAACAAATGAAACCGTTTACATTAAAGAGTGATCTAGCATTTGCGGGAGAATTTTCATTCTGAACTCATACACCTATATAAAAAAAAATTCCATCGTGTGATTTTGCTCCAGCACGAAATCGTTTACAAGAAAAAAAATCAGAATAATAATGCACGATATACTGTAACAGACTAAACTTAGAAGCGCCCATTTTTAAACCAAATCGAAAGATCTTGCTGAAGATTAGACAGTAAATACAATCTTTTAAGCAATAAAATTTCTTTCCAGTGCAGCTGGCATAACAAAGAGAATTGGTAATGCCAAACGTGGCTGTAAAGCTGTTACTCATTTAGCACCTTCTAGGGGGTACGTGTAGCTTAAAAAAAGGCTACGAACTCTAGTAATATAATCCACACTGGGTCCTTATAGTTTAGATGCAGGAACCAAACAGAAGATTCCCCAGGTCTACCACCTTCGGAGCTATCGCTTGAACCTGGTAGGCCATTGCGACCACGGACGTATTTTACACACACCATCTTAATAAACAGAGTGAATCTTTGGCCAACTCGAGCCTATCGAACTCACAGTCCTCCGGTTACGAGACTGACGCCTGAATCAAATGACTATTACGACTTTTTTACATGATAAAGCTAACAAGCTATTTTTATAGAGAAAATTAATTTAAAATATTGAAAAGCAACTACAAAAATTATTCAATCATTTACAGCCAGTGGCGTACGCAGAATTTTTTCAAGGTGGGGGGGGGGGTCCATAATTCTAAAAAAATAATAGCTCGCATAATTTCTACTTATTTTTGCCATTCTGTCTGAGCTCAAAAGGGGGGGGTGTTAAACCCCTACCCCCCTGTTTACAGTAGTGGTCTTTAAATTGTGTTCCATGGAATCCCAGAGATCCGCGGCACACCTTTGCAAGGCTACACAAGTAAAAAAAAAAAAAAAGGAAAGGTCAAATTAAAGTGTGGATTGCTCTAAATTTTAAGTTTTACCAGAGAACAAATACTCTTTTTAGAAATAGAAACTTAGAATAATAATAACAATAAGATCATCACATTACATCGTCGTGTAATATTTTACTTAAAAATATATTATGGAACTAGGGCAAATATTGATTACACGAACTTTATACATTCAAGTCCGAACCTAATTAAATATGCAGATCTAAGGTAATATTTGTAGATCTGAATTTATTTTCGATAAATGTATAATTTGTACTCTTTTTTTTCTTTTGGGTTAACTCTACATATAGACGAGTCGTAATGTTTTTTGTGAGTTACATTTCATAAAGGCTAGAATAAGGAGCCTAAACATTTTTGGCTCCACAGGACTCCAAACTATCAAGATCGGACCCTGCTTGTCTCTCTTTACAATGACTAGGTCACAAAGTGCACGATATACCCAGAACCAGACAAGATAAATCTTTATAGGAAAGAGGAGTCATCTCCCAGGAAAACACTTCAGCTTCTGCGGAGATAGAGAGGCAGGATATCTGTCTCCCAGCATATCCCTCTGGGCCACACGCACTGCACCCTAAGTTACTTTTTGTTTCAATAACTTCTTGAATGATATCCCGGGTATATAATGACTTCTCTATAGAACATCACGGGTCATAACAAAGTCAAATGTAAACCGGTCAGAAAGAAGCTATTAATTTTTTTCTGTTTTTAGCTATAATAAACCTTATGGATGATATGTATTTAGATAAGCATACTGAAGTGAAACAAAACACAATTTTTTTCCCAAACATATCCGGAGGTCCAAAAGCCGAAATGGCCCCAAATCCTGATATCTTCTCAACAGTCATTTTTTTTAAAGTAATTATAAATTTTATATAATGATATAAAATCGGATTTTCTTATTTTTTGACCTACCCATAACGTTTATTAATTATATAAATTTTGTATGTTAAAATTTGCATTTTTTAAAAACTGGATTGACAGCCTTTGTACTTTTTTAACGGTTTCTAAATGCAAAGTTTTTCATACTTTTATTTGTGAAATATTCAATTATTTCAGTTATAATAAAACAAAATTAGGTCACTCATCTTGTCTTCAAGGCTTTGAGATACATGATGTTCTACAAACAAATTCACTTACATCCACGAGAATAGAAAAATATCCATGCGAAAGTTAAAAACACATTTCATTTTACACACCTCACACGCACAAATTTTTCAGCAAAACTGAATAAATAGAGAACGGGAAGGATGGTCATTACGATTAGCGTTGTAGCCAAAACTTACAGTAAATTTACAATACTAGTTGAATAAGAATAGTTCGAGAAGCCGTTCGCGCCATCTTTTACAAATATAAAGTTCTCACACCTAAATCAGTTGTAAAAATAAAAGACAACAAAACGGATGGCCCATTGAAGGAGGCATTCAAGCCCGTGTTTCATAGGTGCCAATTTGTCGAGAAACAAGCCATTGGTGATTACAAAATGACGATTTCACATCTTAAATCGAATTATCTTTCTTAAGGCCTTATCACATATCATTATATATGCGTTGAAAAAGCAACAGATTCAGTTTAGAATTCCTTTACCCGTTGAAGAATATGCGGATTTCTAGATTAGAGGGACAAATTTTCCACCGATTAATGGCCTTATGGTAAGTCAGCCTGAACCAAATTACACAAGTCGAACATTTTTTGCTACAAAACAAGAAACCCACACAATAATGTACGGATTTCTTGAATGAATAATTAATAAGCTTAGTGATGCAAATGAATTTCGGACTGTAACAATTACACAAGTTCGAGGCGGGTGCAAAGGGATGAGAGGGATAATAATGTTACTTTTTTTCTGAAATTTGGAACCAGCGAGGTACAAATAATTCGGAAATTGAGGCACTCTACTAGAAGGAAATGATATACAGAACTTCGGTTATTGGAGGTAATTGAAATAGTAATTACCTCGGGTATTCGAAAATACAGTTAATAAACTAAATTTTAAATCATTACTTTTTCAAAAAAATATTCATGCAGAAGAAATTAAGATTTCTGTAGTTTTTTCAGCCTTTTCCTAACCAGAAGTAGCATTAAAAGATATTTCCCCCCGTTCAATAACATGAACTGTTTTATCATAGTTAGTGTAATTTTTTTCACAAAATGTGCAGAATTTGTTTACATATAACTATTGACGTGCTTAAAACTGAAACGGTTATTATTTCTCTAAAAATTCTGAGTTTTAAAATATGACATCCCATTAACGACTTTCACATCCAGAAAATAGGCTCCGATGCCAACTTTGACACTCCCATCTGAAAAGTTTGCCGAGTTTATTAAAAACTGAAAAATCCATATCGATTTCCTGTTATCGTCGTCATGGTTAGCAGAGAGTTCGGTTGATAAAGGCCCAGATAATCGAGGTTCTACTGCATTTAAATATATCGCAAGCTTAGATTAATCTGAACGTTACTAGTTTTAGATTAATCTAAAATTAGTAACGTTTAAAATACTTTAAAATACACGTGGTCGTGTTTACAACTTGTAAGAACCTGAGGGCAATATTGGATGATTGATTGCGGGCCTCACTAACTAAATTGGTCAATTCCGTAAAATACTACAAGTAGGACAATTTTACTAGTTTAATCAGGGTTGTATCGGTTTTAACCGTACTGGTCAATTTCAATTTCGACCAGTTTTGACCACTGAAATTCATTTTTCAATATATTTAATATTAATCGAATAGTTACAACAAAATTATGGTGATTCAGTTAAAATGATTATAAATTAATAACAATTTTAATTGTAAAATGTCATGTTATTTGTTTTAATTTCAAAATTTATGCTTTTAACTACAAATTATGTTTTTAACTGCAACTCATGTTTTATGTTTTTAACTGTAACTCATATTTTATGTTTTTTTTTACTACAACTAGATTACATTTTTACAATTGCATGCGCATGGTTCATTTTTAAAATTCAAACCTTCTTATTGTACTATATAAGCATTATAAATCTCATGAACTTGTTAGTGTAATATTTTATTTAACAGTACTACTATTTTTATTGGTTATTAAAAGTCACTTCTAATTACAAAAGATATTATATATTAAAATTAAGACCATTTAAAACTATTTTTAACAATTCTGACCACTTCTGACCATTTTTGGAAGGTTAAAACCACTTTTATCCAGTTTCATGGTCAAAATTACAACCATGAGTATAAAAAAGTATAGTTTAATCAAAAATAAGGGTTTAATCATTTTATTTTTTTATATAGTTGAATACTCCTAAAATACACACACACACACACACAACCAAAAAAAAAAAAAAAAAAAAAAAAGAGAGAGAGAAAGTTGAAAATTAAAATAGAAAAAAAAGTTTAAGCAAAATAATAGAAGCTCTTTTAACACTAATTAGGAGAAGAAAACGAAAAAGAGACACAAAATAAACTAAAAGCTGTTTATACCCCCAAATAAATTAATTTTAAGACTATATTTCAATAGTGTTATTTTATTTGAATTAATATTGACAAATGACAAGATAAAAACTACCCGAAGACAACTAAAATTATTAATGTAGTCAAATTAAAAGTTAAAAAGAATGATTTAGAGTGAGTATTGTGGATTGGTCCCCTGTATCAATCAATGAACGGAATAAATGGACTATGAAATGGCTAACGGAATGTTGTACCCTTAGCTCTGTTAAGGCTAATCTCATAAGATAAAGCAAGAATGAATTTGTAAATCGAGTTCTGTAATAACTTACAATGAATTTTATCCAAGATAAAACTACGCTGAAAATGATAAAACTATGAAACAATTTTATATTAGACTGCTTTACCAAAGCAGTCTAATATATTAATAAAAATTTGTACATTTATTATCCTTAAGATTCAAGTTGTCCATGAGAACATTAATTTCCTTATTAGCTTTTTTGATTACACCCATTTTTTGTTTCAATTACAATTGAATCAATTTTGATTTTTTTTTCTTTTATTTAAGACTCAGATAACTAATTTTCTGAAGGCTCCCCTTTCGTTTCACCATATTCTCATTTAACAGGAAATAAGCATTTTTAAAAGAATGCACAAGAGTATCTTAATCTAAATTTTTGACTACGGAATTTGTTATATTTCAATTTTTTTTTTTTTTTTCCAGAAAATTCCTGATTTTAATTTTTTTTTTTTCAGAATTTACCTAATATTTCCAAAATTGCTGTATTTCCGGATGATTCCCCGCATTTCTGATTCCTGTATACCCTGTATAAATTATCTCTCTATCCTGAAGTCTGTAAACTAAAATCAATTACTGTAAATTTTACAGATAATCCGTAAAAGTCGCCTAGTATGACACACTGATTGCAAATTATAATTCAAATAGCAATTAGTCCTGATTTCAATTGAATTACCTGTCAAAAAAGTAAATTCCACAGCAATGCTTGAAAAATCATAATCTCCCAAAATAACAAAATGATAAAAACTACAAATAATGTTTATGGGATTGCTTTCATGGCTTTAAAGAAAAAAAAAAATCATACAAGTTCTAAAAACTATTTTTAACTGTCTCTAAAAAGGAACGCTAACCATTAATAGGTTAAAAGAAGTTTAAGAAAAATAACTATTAATATGGTTTAAAACATTTAATAGTTTTATTATGCTAAAGCATAATATTTTAAACTTTATCCCGGAGAAAATCAACAAGTTACACTTTAGTTCGCGTGATATTCAATCTGACATAAGGCGATGAAAAATTAAAAATAGCTCCAGTACTAAGCTGAACGGATCGAAATAAAAATAAATCGATAAGTTTGACTTGTGACAGATGAAAATCCTCTTATCTTGACACACGGATACTTTTAATGCCTTTCAACGTAACACGTGCCTCCGTTTCCAGATTATAAAGAGGTACTGTACTGTTTTTTTGGAACTACCAAACTGAGCAGCAAACGATAGCTACCATTTTTATTGCTGCTTTAATTAAAGAAAGCATTTTTTATTAAACGATTCGTTATAAACAATGTTTTATAACAACTCAATGAAGGATTATAGAGACGGCCTATAAGAAAAATTCCATTATTTATTAAACATTTGTGGAAGGACATGGTCGAATAAACTTCTAAACAGACTAGCAAACACCCTATAGCAGTGGTTCTCAAATTTTTACGATTTTCAGAACCTTTTTTCAATATATTTTTCTAAGAAACCCTATGAATAAAATCTCAACAAGTATCTTTTTAAAATAACCAATGTTTGAATGTATTTAACACATTGTGTGCGGGTACATTTCGCAGCGGAATTGTACCGGGAGCGGGCGTTTTGAGCGTAAATTTAGTTATTCAGTTAAATATCAATAGATCGAAAATTATTTAATTTTTTAACCATCTTTTCGTTTTTTATATTGAAATATATAAACAAATATATAAATTGAAGTATATAAATAACAATAATAAGATTTTTGTAAACAAAAAATATATTTTTTAGTGGATAAATTTATAATAGTATCGTAAATATGAAAAATCAAATAGCATCATGACAATTTTTCTGCTTCATCAGAATTTGTTCCAGAACTGGTACTAATAACTCTGCGATAGATAGTTCGAGGTCGTGGAATAAGCTCTTGATCATCGGTCTCTTCGAAATGTTCACTTTCGATGTCACTATTACACGAAACATCTGAAAATGCGTCAGCGAAGATTTCATCATAATTATCTTCGTTAAATTCACTCATTTTAGCAAGGATAAATAAAAAGTTAATTTTAAATCTAAATTGATTTTTTTAATCAACCTTCCCGTTCTGTTGTTCCGCATCGACTAATGTAAAAACTAGTTTTTATTTGTCTAAATTTTTCCAGAATCTATGTAGTAGACAAGAACATTCGGCTTCGTTTCCCTGTATATACCGTTATTTTTGCACCCACAACCAAATCATGTGGTTACACTAACCCGTACTAGTACGTGACCCGCGCTCAAGTATCAATCGTCAGAAAACGTACTAGTACGTGTCCCACATACAATGTGTTAATACAGCTTTGTTATCGATATTTGCGTATTTATTCGATTATGTGGTTGCCAGCTGAAATCACACAACACCGATATTTATTTAAGCTTCTTTAAGAGCGGTAAGGTGAAATTTTTGCTACACAAGGATTAGACACGGAGCTGAACTATAACCGAATAGGTAGCACACCGCTCTTCGCAGATCCTGGGTTCAAATTACAATATGGCATGGCTCTCAGCAGTAGATTCCGGTCTCATTAGATTTGGTGCAGCAAAACTACAGACCGTAGTGGTCCAAACCAAACTGAGACTAGGCTCGTACTAGGCTTTATCATTTGTCGATAAATCGTTAATTGAAATTCAGAATACTAGCTTAATAATGCACTAGTAATTTTTTTCAAAGCATTTATTAGCTTAGTACTAAATAATTACAATAATTTAGATGTTTATTAAATATCAATTGTTTTTATAAAGAAAAATATTGAATAGGTATTAATGTAAATATTTAAATCTCAACCAAATATAAAAATAATAAAATTAATTTGTTTATTTTTACTAATCATTTTATAACAGTATTAATGAAAGGGTTGATAAAACGTAACGTTGAAACGTAAGCATGCACAGAATGATACAGATGTAATAGATAAATTTTATAACTTAACATTTTTTAAAAGAGTATGTTCGTTAAAAAATTTATCTAAAGTTTTAATACCTAATGAAGACTCAATTTTTTTTGGGCAAAACAATCCAGCTGCTGAAAATTTCTCGGGTTTCACAGGCGTTGGCTGAATGGTCTCTTGATTCTGTCACGTTTCTAGCACCGACTTTCGCTCTCACGCTAAGAGCCGTTGTAGAGATCAGGGTACAGTTTTAAGTGGAACACTCCCAGCTCCCTTAAATTTATGGCTAGGTCATTTGATCCACCTTTTTGGGATGGGATAACTCGCAGAATTTATCCACTAATAAAACTGGCAGTACCATGGGAATGCGCTGAAAAAATGATATTTTTTGCTTACAGAAGAATCACAATTTCTCTATTGTTTGACTAATTTCATCACTCTATTCTTAGGAAAACGGGTATCTACATAATATAAATCTCACTGGAGAAGAAATCACTAGCAGAAATACATGAGGCTATACAGTTTATAAAACCTGTATTCTACGAATATTGTTCATAAAAATTTCGAAAAGATTTTAATCTGGAATTTACTGCTAACGTTTTTTAAAAGTTACTGGTATATTTTGCAATTTACCAGAAAATTCTTATTACAAACCCTAATTGGGACTGCTTAAAGTCGATTCCGAACAGCTACGAACACCCATGCCCTCAGCGGGATTCGAAACCTGAGATTCCATAGAAAGCATAAAGCCCTTTTAAATTCGGTTAAAACATCTAACTGTTAACGAACAAAGGATATGGAACATCCAGGTTTTTAATTGGATCTAAATGGAAAATGTAAATAAAATTAATGAAATTTAAGTAAAGCCTTGTGGCATCGATGTGAGGTTATTGAATGGACACGCACTTTTTCAACCATAGTTGTATAAGAAACCCTTGTTTTGTGTGGTATAAATCTCTAAACTATTATTTACTATTGTAATTTTGGACCTCAAAGAACACCAATAATTCTGCAGAGGAAAGATAATTCAAATAAAATAATTTAATTTTGAAATTTCTGTAAAAGAAAGTCCTAAATAATATATTTTTGGTTATTGGAAACCCCATTATAAATTCATAGTTCATTCATAACAAGCATTCAAAAGAAATGCATATTAAGTTAATAACATGCATTTTTTAAAATATGGAAATCTACGTTTCGATTTAAATTTTGCATTATCCCCAGAAATATTTTTTTTTATTGGATAAAAATAAAAGAAAGGAACTGGATCTAACGATTTTATAATTAATCAAATGATGAATAATTCAATTTAATTCTTCCGTCCAGTCTTCCGATTGCAGTAAAGGAGAAAAATAATGAAATATATATATATAATACAAAAATGAAAAAAGTCTTATGAAGGTAGACAAATGAAATAAAATAGTTTCTTAAAATAGCACTATAAGAAACAATTATTACTTAGGTCCTCATAATTATATTCTGTATGAAATTAATAATTTAGAAAGTAGTTTTTATAATAATTAAAATAAACTTAAATTAAATCACTGCAAACCTACATTAATTTAATGCTACATATTAATTATAAATATAAGTAAACGAAAAATACATACTGCAGATATATTGAAAAATTGATATTAAAAATATATTTAAAAACATATTAACAATTTTATGGCAACTTCCTGAAATCTGAATACCAACGTACATTTTGTCAGTAGCTAATTACACAAAATAATACAAAAATGGAAAAAAGTCTTATGAAGGCAGACAAATGAAATAAAATAGTTTCTTAAAATAGCACTATAAGAAACAATTATTACTTAGGTCCTCATAATTACATTCTATATGAAATTAATAATTTAGTAAGTAGTTTTTATAATAACTAAAATAAAATTAAATTAAATCAGTGCAAACCTACATTAATTTAATGCTACATATTAATTATAAATATAAGTTAACGAAAAATACATACTGCAGATATATTGCGAAAAATATATATTAAAAATATATTTAAAAACATTAACAATTATATCACAACTTCCTGAAATCTGAATACCAACGTACATTTTGTCAGTAGCTAATAATAATAATAAATAAATAAATAAATAAAAAACAGTTTATGATATTGTAACTATAAAATATATATAATAAATTAAAACAAATTTTCCTAATGAATAAATGTAAAAAAATCAATACAATATTTGCAATCACTTGATGTTATACATTCATTATACATACATTGTATAATTATTGTGTAATAATATATTATAGACTTTCACTTACTATTTCAACGGAAACTTAATAAAATCTGATGACTAGCGTAAATTTTGTCACTTTCAGTTAGTGAATCGGGACAAGTGTTTGTCGTTGTACAACACGTGAAAGCTCTCGACAAGAGAACAGAGCCAAATAAACCGATTTCGAAAATGATTACAATGGCGATGAAGCAATGGTGATATTTTTTATTTCGCTTATTAACAGGAGAGTCATGCCTGATTGAACCGCTAAATTTATCCAGACAACAGAAACGCGATCATCAAGATACGAGCACTCGAAAGTTATCTGAAGCTTAAAGCCAGACACAATGAACGATGAATTCTTAACACACACACAAGAGAGTTCACGCTAGAAACCAAAAGAGTAGGGCACCCTTAGAAAATGGAGAGGGGAAGTCATTCAGAAACAGAATAGGATTGAGCGAACGTAAGAACACACTAACAAAATCAATCAATCCGTCAGTCAAATTATAAAAACGCTCTCTCTGCAGAACGTGCGAAAAGACAACTATCAAATATCAGTAGAGGCTTGTACCAGTGTTTCTCAACCTTTTTTCGGTTGACGGAACAATAAAAATATCTGAAACTATTTGCGATTATATTATCAACACGTAACGCAGGAAAAGTAAATATTAAAAGTTTTTTTAAGAAACCGTTGAGGCAATTGCAAATACCATTTCAAAGTGACAAAACCAATGTGCAGTGCAGGTATAATACTGATAATACAGTGGACTTTGACACCGCGATTTTAATAACAATAAACGATATTAAAAATTAGGTAAATTTACCCCCCCCTTAACTCACACGTACTAAATTTCAAAACAAAAATGTACTGTATATTATCCATTAACCTTTTAAAGTTCACTAGCGAAAATTCTTTGGTATTTAAGGGAGATAGGTTATAAATGTTATCTATGAACCTTATACATGTGTAAAATGCTTATTGATAGTTTGGTGAGGGGAGGGTCGATGGGTTTAACTGTGAAACTCTCAAACCCCTTGTACAGTTCGAAAATAATATATTCTTAAAATTTAAGTAATATTGAAACAATACTGCATAATTACATGTAACAGATAAAAGCTAATTAAATAATTTATATGTGATATTTTGGATAGGTATATTTATTTGGGGTCATAACAAACGAAAATCAAATATCTTTTCATTATAGGGAAAGAACTTTAAACGCTTATATTTTAAAAAGAAAAATAAACTGTGTGTTGTGCTACCATTTATTAATAGTTTGAAGTGTAAAAAACATAAAAAAACATTAATATACCTTAAAAAAGAAGAGAGAGAATATTTTAGTAGGTGGTTTCACAATGAAACCACTGTTCTTTAAAGGGTTAAAACATAAGATTTGTATACATAATCTATCAATTGTTGACTGTCTACAATTTTTTCCAAGAAGCTCATTGATAAATTGTTTGTAATCATAGTCAATCTGCCATAACGATTTAAAATTTCGATCTTTCGTTTTAATGTTAAATCATTCCGCTTTCTGGCTTTCACATCGACAAGCTGCATGCAAGCGAGAAGAGCATAAAATGTGAATACGCTCCTTCTCAGTTTCCATAATAACGTGTTGACTTCTGCTTATCTGACAATCATTGACCACCAACAGGGTGTGCGTATTTCTGAAACATTCCAGGAACATGTAATTCCCCAATCCTTTGTTCATTCCCATTTCCCTAGGTAGAAAAGGAGAATTCTCGGAAATTCAAACAACAGCGAAGGGAAAGAAAATAACGGGTTCCTTATTGTGAATATTCCTTTGCCAGTTAAAATGAGGTTCGAAAACTGATAACATTAACCGATGTAACGATCACATAAAGCGATAATTTTAACATACAAATGAATACAGAAAGTCGGGACCAAGTGATTTCGATAACAATAAGCGATTGATAGCATTAACCGCGATCACATTAAGCGGAGTCCACTGTATTTATGTATAACGAACATTTGTTTGGTAATCTACGAGAAAAGAGAAGAGAACCTCAATGTAATTAATCCAAGAACATTCGAAGGTATATTTTGTTTTTCTCAAAATCCTGCGACTGTCATTGCAGGAAAATCATCAAATAAAAACGCAGGAAAAGTAACTATAAAATATTTTTCTTTCTTTTCTCTACAAACCATTGAGTCAATTACAAATATCATTTAAAAGTAACGAAACTAATGGGTGGGGCAGTAATGCTGGTAATATTTATGTATAATGGGCACTTGTTTAGTAATCAACTTTATATTAAAAGAGAAAAGAGCCTCAATGTAATTAATCCAGGAACATTCGAAAGTGTATTTTGTTTTTCTCAAAATCCTTCGAATTTCATTGCAGGAAAATCATGAAATAAAAACGCAGGAAAAGTAATTATGAAATGTTTTTCTTTCTTTTCTCTAGAAACCGTTGAGTCAATTACAAATGTCATTTCAAAGTAACAAAACTAATGCGTGATGCAGTTATCATGCTGGTAATATTTATGTATAATGGGCACTTGTTTAGTAATCAACTTTATATTAAAAGAGAAAAGAGCCTCAATGTAATTAATCCAGGAACATTCGAAAGTGTATTTTGTTTTTCTCAAAATCCTTCGAATTTCATTGCAGAAAAATCATGAAATAAAAACGCACGAAAAATAACTATAAAACGTTTATTTTTTCTAGAAACCTCGAGTCAATTACAAATGTCATTTCAAAGTAACAAAACTAATGTGTGGTACAGTTTTCATGCTGGTAATATTTGTGTATAATGGGCACTTGTTTAGTAATCAACTTTACCTTAAAAGAGAAAAGAATCTCAATGTAATTAATCCAGGAACATTCGAAAGTGTATTTTGTTTTTCTCAAAATCCTGCGACTTTCATTGCAGGAAAATCATCAAATAAAAACGCAGGAAAAGTAACTATAAAATGTTTTTCTATCTTTTTTCTAGAAACCGTTGAGTCAATTACAAATGTCACTTCAAAGTAACGAAACTAATGGGTGGGGCAGTAATTCTGGTAATATTTATGTATAATGGGCACTTGTTTAGTAATCAACTTTATATTAAAAGAGAAACGAGCCTCAATGTAATTAATCCAGGAACATTCGAATTTGTTCTTCTCAAAATCCTTCGAATTTCATTGCAGGAAATCATCAAATAAAAACACACGAAAAGTTACTATGAAATGCTTTTTTATTTTTTCTAGAAACCGTTGAGTCACTTACAAATGCCACTTCACAGTAATAAAACTAATGTGTGGTGCGTTTATCATGCTGGTAATATTTATGTATAATGGAGACTTGTATAGTAATTAACTTTACATTAAAAGAGAAAAGAGCCTCAATGTAATTAATCCAGGAGCATTCGAAGGTGCATTTTGTGTTTCCCAAAATCCTGCGACTTTCATGGCAGTAAAATCATCAAATAAAAATGCACGAAAAGTAACTATGTAATATTTTATTTATTTTTTCTAGAAACCGTTGAGTCAATTACAAATGTCACTTCAAAGTAACAAAACTAATGCGTGATGCAGTCATCATGCTGGTAATATTTATGTATAATGGGCACTTATTTAGTAATCAACTTTATATTAAAAGAGAAAAGAGCCTCAATGTATTTAATCCAGGAGCATTCGAAGGTGCATTTTGTGTTTCCCAAAATCCTGCGACTTTCATGGCAGTAAAATCATCAAATAAAAACGCAGGAAAAGTAACTATAAAACGTTTTTCTTTCTTTTCTCTAGAAACCGTTGAGTCAATTACAAATGTCACTTCAAAATAACAAAACTAATGCGTGGTGCAGTAATTCTGATAATATTTATATATAATGGGCACTTGTTTAGTAATCAACTTTACATTAAAAGTGAAAAGAACGTCAATGTAATTAATCCAGAAACATTCGAATCTGTTCTTAAAATCCTTCGAATTTCATTGCAGGAAAATCATCAAATAAAATCGCATGAAAAGTAACTATAAAATGTTTTTCTTTCTTTTCTCTAGAAACCGTTGAGTCAATTACAAATGTCATTTCAAACTAACAAAACTAATGCGTGGTGCAGTAATTCCGGTAATATTTAAATATAATGGACATTTGTTTAGTAATCAACTTTACATTAAAAGAGAAACGAGCCTCAATGTAATTAATCCAGGAGCATTCAAAGTTGTTGTTCTCAAAATCCTTCGAATTTCATTGCAGGAAAATCATCAAATAAAAACGCACGAAAAATAACTATGAAATCCTTTTTTATTTTCTAGAAACCGTTGAGTCAATTACAAATGTCACTTCAAATTAACGAAACTAATGCGTGATGCAGTCATCATGCTGGTAATATTTATGTATAATGGGCACTTATTTAGTAATCAACTTTATATTAAAAGAGAAAAGAGCCTCAATGTATTTAATCCAGGAACATTCGAAGGTGTGTTTTGTTTTTCTCAAAATCCTTCGAATTTCATTGCAGGAAAATCACCAAATAAACACACACGAAACTTATCTATGAAATGTTTTTTTTTCTTTTTTTCTAGAAACCGTTGAGTCAATTACAAATGTCACTTCAAAGTAACAAAACTAATGTGTGATGCTGTTATGCTAGTATTATTTATGTATAACCGCCACTTGTTTAGTAATCAACTTTGTAAGAAAAGAGAAAAGAGCCTCAATGTATTTAATCCGGGATAATTCGAAGATGTGTTTTGTTTTTCTCAAAATCCTTCGAATTTCATTGAAGGAAAATCACAAAATAAAAACGCACGAAAAATAATTATGAAATGTTTTTTTTTTCTTTTTTCTAGAAATGTTCGATTCAATTACAAATGTCATTTCAAAGTAACAAAACTAATGTGTGGTGCAGTTATCATGCTAGTAATATTTATGTATAACGGGTACTTGATTAGTAATCAACTTTGCAAGAAAAGAGAAAAAAAGAACCTGATTACGTCTTTAATTAAGGGATGTTCAAAGGTTTCCTTTTTCTCAAAATTTTTAATGCAGAGGATTTTGTTTTGTTTTGTTTTCATTTACTGGTGTTAATTGAATATGTACCATTTCAGAAAAGCAAAAATTAAGAGTCTTAATTCGCACCTGCTTAAAACAGGAGCATGCAGCCACTTCTCGAATTAAAACACTGAGTAGAAACAATGCACGTCGAGCTCGCAGATAAAAAAATTCCAATCAAACAATTTTAAGATGAACGCCTGCTCGAATTGAAAGCAAAGCTCATAGTGTGTAAAGAAAGTATGATTCCAGTTATTAAGAAGTAAAACGATTCAAATGGTAATATAGGGAAAGGAATAAACTAAGTAAATAGTACATAATAAATATACGAATTCATATTACTGAACAAGTAATTATAATTATTTGCCAAAACCCCTCACACTGCTTCTACATATAAGGAGTATACATCCAAAAAAGGAAGAAGAAATTCCATGCAATATGGCAAGCACGTGTGGTTTGGAGGTTTGCCCACACACCATATATTTTATTATGAGAGAGCAGCCAGTCGGAGAAACCCGTACAAAATCAAACTTCCCACGCAGAATAGTGGGCTCCAACTTTTCATTGTTAATAAATTCTTTTGGATATCTAAGCCATTTTACTAAATAAGAATTCGAAGTTTAAAATTCAAGTACAAAGCATTTTTATGAATGCCTCGTGACACTAGAATATAAATTGATAAGTTTGGAAGAAAAAAAAAAGTAAGGAATGTTTAATACATGTTTGGTTTGCAGTTTCTTTGATCTACTATTTTTTCTACACTAGAGCTAAAGACAACAGGACTTACAGCTTTAAGTCGCTTCGGAACGGCTACGAAAATCCATGCCAGTGGTGGGATTCGAACCCACGACCTCGACAACGAAGAGCGGCGTTTTTCCCATCCGACCAAAATTCGGCGGTTTAAGATGGGTTTGGTTTGGTTTTGGAGAGCTACGGTCTACTTTTTGCAACACGAGGGCTAATGAGACAGGGACCTACTGCTTAAAGCCGATTCCGAACGGCTAAGAACATGCCATAGTGGGATTCGAACCCACGAACTCCGGTTCCGAAGGCCAACACCCTAACCATTCAGCCATTGTTCGGCGGTTTAAGATGGGATATCAATTTTATAAATTACAACCCTTCAATCAATAATCATACATTTTTTTCATATTTTAACAATCAAAATTAGTTACAATTACATCAGGCACAACCAAGTATTTTGTTATTGTAGTACTTATTGCAAAATTGTATGTAGTTTTAAACAAAAGAAAAAATATTACATATTACATATTTTAAATATATTTTCAGTCGTGACAGTTTTTTATGTCAAAATAAATATATCTCTGATACCATTAATTTATAAGAATAGTATTAATGTTTAAGAATAATAAACTTTACTGGATAATTTTAAATAATTTTAAAATTTCGGAAGTATTTTTTTGCTACAAAGATTTTTTATTCATTGAAAATTGTATGCTATGAATAAGCATACAACAATTCTGAGATACAAATTAATATAAATTCTAATATTATAGTATATGGAAAAATAATAAGACAAAGCAATCAAAATCGGATGTTAAAATAAAGCAAAGTCATTAACCACAAAAGACAAAAGTCAGCGGAGAAACGTATTCCTAGGAAATAAAAAGAAGCGTTAAATTTTTAGATAAGAATTTGCAAAACGGATTTTTCAGCTTCAATCCTTGGAATTATTTTAATTTTTTTTTTCCAAAATAAAATACTGTGAACTCCAAACTAAAAATCTAAATAGTCAAAATACACGTTATACCAATGTAACTTAATACATTGCAACATAACTACATAAGCAATTTTAATAGTTTTTTTATCGACGTTTCTTATAATTGTACAGAAATGTTTAAATATTTGAAAACTAGTAGAAGATAAAAATTGGATATTTGAAAGTACAAAGGTGTTGTGCCCTTTTAAATAACATAAGCAATTTTGAAATTTCGGAAGTATTCTTTTGCAAAAAAAATTTTCTATTCATTGAAAATTTTATACAAAGAATATTCACATAAAAATTCTTAGAAACAAATTACCATTATATATTTCTAATACAATATATATAAAAGTAATAAGTCAAAGCAATCAAAATCAGATGTTAAAATAAAGCAAAGTCATTAACCTTAAAACACAAAGGGCAGCGGAGAAAAATATTTCTAGGAAATAAAAAGAACCGTTAAATTTTTAGATAAGAATTTACAAAAAGGTTTTTCAGCTTCATAATCCTTGGAATTATTTTAGATTTTTTTTCCAAAATAAAATACCGTGAACTCCAAAATAATAATCTAAATAGTCAAAATGTACATTATGCCAACATAGCTCACACTACATAAGCAATTTTAAATAATTTTGAGATTTCGCAAGTATTCTTTTGCAAAAAAATTTTCTATTCATTCAAAATTTTATACAATGAATATTCATACAAAAATTCTTTGACGAATTACCATTATATATTTCTAATATAATATATATAAAAGTAATAAGTCAAAGCAATCAAAAGCCAGATGTTAAAATCAAGCAAAGTCATTAACCTCAAAAGACAAAGGGCAGCGGAGAAAAGGATCTCCGGGAAATAAAAAGAAGCAGTAAATTTTTAGATAGGAAGTTACAAAAGGTTTTTCTGCTTCAGTCCTTGGAAGTAATTTAGAATTTTTTTTTCAGAATAAAATACGATAAAATCCAAATTGATAATCTAAAATGTCAAAATGCATACTGTGCCGATGTAGTTTTAATACATATTTTTATTAGTATTTAGCGTAAGAAATAAAGTTACTTTTGATTTCTGCATTTTCTATGCCAAAAGAAAAACTACAAAGCAAAATTAAATGTTTCTTTACTAATTAAAAATATCATTGAATTCAATTTAGTTAAAGAAAATTTTAAAATAGCAAATTTTTTATGTGCAAATCCACTAAAAAGTTTTTGGTTCTTTAAGAAATTTTTAAACAAGCACACCGAAATTTAAAATATTGCTATCGTGATCTACTTGCATCTAAGGAAACTTAAACGTAAAACGAGAGCTACAAATGCCTTATATCCCTTGATTAAACAAACTTACTCCAATAAAGTCTCACCTACGTTGATGCCTCGTTATGAATTTTGAATACTAATTTATTTGAGTTTGATTAATTTTAATCACAATTTTGCACTTTTTTAAAACTTATTTAAACAAATAATAATAATATAATAATAATTTTCTACTACAATTTTATAATTTTTTTATGCCCGGAGTCAACTAAAATCAGCATCCTTCTGTGTCCTACATATCTAACAAATTACCGCCGTAGATAAGGAGCAAATACTCTTTGGTGCCACGATACTACTTCATGTCTATGTCTAGATTTTAAATGTAAAAGAAAAACTAAAATGAGGCGGTGATTTTAAACAGAAAATTATAGTAATGGAACGCACGCAATTTCGACTGAATACTATCATTTGCTTCAACTATTACACCCATTCACAATGGGGAGTGGGCGATGATAAATGACAAAATGGTTAGCGAACGGGAGAAGGGAAGAATTCCATTTTAATAATAATCAATGGAATCTTTCTTCATAATTTTAAAGGTCAACATTTACATTTATAAAATATAAAACTCAATCATTATGACTATAGCTGTGTAAGACTACCTATGAAATACTAAAATTACTTTACATTGAAATAATAGCTGTGTAAGACTACCTATGAAATACTAAAATTACTTTACATTGAAATAATATCTCTGGAAAAAAAAAAGACGGGAAAAATTAAATCTCAGCAATTTAATCTAAATATAAAATTTTAACTATAAAATCATAAATTCAGAAAAACACTGGAAAAAACGAAAAAAGTGAAATCTCAGCAATTTAATCTGAACATAAAATTTTAACTACAAAACCATAAATTCAGAAAAACGCAACCTTCTAAAAACGAAGAAAAAAAGTTTAGTAATTAAGGGGGAATAGAACATTTGAATTCGGGAAAAAATCGATATGTACGACCTGATTATAATTACATTAGTTCTAATAAAATGAATTTAAGAACTTTTTATGCTATATATATATATATAATATATATATATGTATATATGTATGTATATATATGTATGTATATATATATATATGTATGTATGTATGTATGTATGTATGTATATGTATATATATATATATATATATATATATATATATATATATATATATATATTCTTGTGTGTGTGTGTGTGTGTGTATGTTGTGTAGCCTGGCTGACATCGAACACCAGGTTTGATGCGCGCATAGCAAGCAAAGTTCTACTTTTACGGTATGGCAACAACCCTCACGATGGAAAGCCGTCATTTTGACGAGGCCTGACGTGAGTTGAACGGTACCGTGTGCAGACGGCACTTGATCGCCAAGACGGGCGCTTATTATGCCAGACGGGCACTGATGTCAACTTTCATTTTAATTGTCCCTAGACACCATATAATTGTAAATAGTTTTCATTAAATAAGTTCGTGTTAGTTAAGCTGTGCGTCTTTTCCACCGTGGGAATAAATCTCCCACATATATGTATATATGTATGTATAATATATATATATATAAATATAAATATAAATATATGTATGTATATATGTATAAAATATATATATGTATATATATATATATATGTATGTATATATATGTATATACATATATATATATATGTATATATATATGTATATATGTATGTATATACATATATATAAATATATATATATAAAAATATATATATATATATATACATACATACATACATACATACATACATATAATATATATATACATACATACATACATACATACATACATACATATATATATATATATATATAAATATTATATATAAAAATATATATTAAATTTGAATGTTTCAAATATGCTACAATAAATAAAAATAAAATCATAAAATTAATTCAATCAAAAAATTCCTTAAATTAATTAATCAATCATTATAAAATTAAAGCATACTTATAAATAAAAAATTGCGGTCAAAAATAAATTAATAAAACACTCATATTTTGGTTTTAAATATGAGTATTTTATAATATATAAATATATAAGAAAGTTATATGTTAATAAAAAACTAGGGTAAAAACACATTAAAAATTAAAAATTTAATAAAAATTTTTAAGTTAACATTTTAAAGTTATAAAACATTATACATAAAATAACTGATTTTTTGGGGGGGATAAGGGGGAGGTTAGTATGCAGGGGTCAATGAGGCGAGTATGTGGTTAAATTTTTAGAAATGTAGCACGTCTATTATTTAACTAACAGTGTGCGTAAATTCTACAATTATGAAGTTCAGAAAAATCCAGTATTAATTAGAATAGCATGCAAACAGCCATATAAAAAGCAGTATACCTCAGCAACTAGTACAATTTTTTTTATCGATGTTTCTCGATAATTGTACAGAAATGTTTAAATATTTGAAATCTAGTAAAAGCTAAAAATCGAATATTTGAAAGTTTAAAGGTTCTTTGACCTTTTAAATTATACAAATAGATGTGTATTGAATACTTTACCACACATATATAACAAAATACCATATTATAAGAATAAACTATATTCAATAAGAATAGGCTGTCTTTTCTATTACAAAAGCATTCAATGAAAATCTGATATGATGGACATCTGCCCACGAGAGCTAAGAAACATCTGTCCAGGTGTGTAGCCCTAACACCGACAGCTGCTTTTAGAAAACGTTTTAGTACTTCTCCCTAATACCTCTGAAGCACGAAAGCGAAATCCAACGATCTTGGGAGAGAATCGAGATACATCCAACCATCAAGAAAATAAAAAATGAGATGAAGCGACCCTAAATATTTTTATTTTTTAAATACTGAAATATTTTAACTGTATTCTTAATACCTGCATAATTAATACTATACATAAAGTAAACATACGACATTAAAATCTGCAGCAAAAGAATTTTGGATTAAAATAGAGAATTTTTTTTTAAAGATGAACTCATCCAACAATATTCTTAGAAACGAATTCCTGTGTATCACCTATCAATCTTCTGCATTTTGGACTGTATATATAACAATTATATAAAAACATTAATACCGAATTTCACTTACTGTTAATACAATTTATAAAAACAAATACTTTAAACTTTTATAATTTAAACAATGTTTAAACAACTTCTTTCGTTGCTTCACTAACTTAAACACATAGTAACTTAACAAAATGTTTTATATTCCAAAAAAGCATACCCAGGACCTACCTATTATGGACCTACCAATTTTGCCACCCTAAGAAAATCTCAAAAATGCTGCCCGCTACGCTTAAATTATTTTTTAAAGAAAATACGGAATTATAAAATTTATCTTGACCAGAAAATGACTATAAATGAATTAAGACAATACTAATAAAAACTTACAAGAATATTTTTCGTTTAAAAATAAAATTTACATTTTTTAAGAGGTAACGAAAACGAATTTATAAATTAAAACTAGTATCTATTATCATCATAGATGCCTCTCGGTCGACTTAATTGTTAAGGCGATTGCCGGAAGGTTTGGGGTTCAAATCCCGCATACGGCTTGGTTGCCCTTACAGTATTGCAATATGTATACAGTATATTGCGGGCAGTAGTATCAATGTTTTTTCTGCAGCTAGAACCAACATTGATACTGCTGCCCGTAATGTATATTTTGTATCGATGCAAAATACAATACTACATTTAAATACAGCTCCCATCTCTTTAATTTTTTGGGGGTTGGAGGCACTACGGTCACTGTTTTGCTACTCGAGATCTAATGAGGTTGGGACCTACTGCTTAAAGCGGATTCCGAAAGGCTACGAACACCGATGGCATCGATGTTACCAGCAGTGGGAAACGAACCCACGAATTACGGTACCGAAAAGCAGCGCTACTGATTCGGCCATCGTGTTCTTTTAGGAACAACGGATTTGGAACTTATTCTATCGATTACATTTAGAACTTTCAAGCTCTGTTTTGGAGACTTTCACAAAAGTTGCAGTATACATTTAGCTAAAAAATTACTAACCTTCCTATTTTGATTGTCTTTACGCACGCGCATTCAACATTTGATTAACCTGCACATCTTTCAACCAATATTTATTATTTTTTAATTATTATTACAGGATTTTGTCTACTACGTCTTTTATCGAGTTTTACTACTTTCGGAAAATAGCATATAGCCATTTTTTTATATTGAAAACTCTGAAATATATATAAAAAATTTGAGAATGTTTTATAAAAAGCCTTAACTTCTCCACGAGTATACGTGCTATCCTCATATCAAAGAATATAGGTTATTGCAAGGAGTTTCCTAATGTGCTAAAACAACGCTTTTCCGATATTCGTTTTGACAGGGCTATCCAAAACATATTCGCTTCACCGATTCATTGACAATCCTATGGGGTTTTGGAAAAACATCATCCCGGAATTATACGTCTCTTTACAGGCTTAAGGTTTAAGGATAATTCCTCATGTATTTTTCTAAACCTTTAACAAAACGTCTAAAAACGCAAGTGATCGGTCACCATTGGCCATACCGTGTATTAAGTATTCAATTGTTTAATCCAATGATTTCGAAATAAATTGAGAGGTAATTAAACGAAAACAAGAAGAAAAAATATGTCTTATTACTTTAATCACAAAATAGTGCAACTTTATCCACACATTGAATATAACATTGCTTTTGAAAATAAAAGCAAAATAATGTTAAACTCAAAACTGGAATCATGATATTATTTTAGCTTAAAAGAATGCCCTTTAAAACATAAAATTAAAATTAAAATTTTAAAAACTATGTATTAGAGAAGAAAACATTTTTTTTGACAGAACAAAAAATAAATATTTTCCTGTATTTTTTATTTTATTAAATATTTCATCTGCTTCTAGTTATTATCTTTATCTGCAGTTTTAGACATTTGATTTTCAAGGCTTTTCGCCGTTAAATCAATTTTCTTTAGTTTGAAATTTTTTTATGGCCTTTGCACTTTTTAAATCCTCTGAATAATATGCATTCACATTTTTTGGAGGACATCGTAAGTTCCTTTGGAACTTCATAATTTTCGACACTACCTTCCATACCAATAAATGTATAAAAAATTATTCGTCCGATCTTTTCTCTCATGTTTTGCAATAAGCATTTCGAATTTACAGAAAAATCACATTCTATATTGGCATTTCTACATGCCAGTATCAGAACCATTTTTGAAACATTAAGGGAACTATACTTTTCAAAATTATTCAAAATATTTCTCCAAAAGTGGTAAATTCGTTGCTTGTGTCTGAAGTAATCCATAAATCTGCCATCAAGCATGATGCTTCCTTTATCAAAGGAAACAAAAAAGGCGTTCGTTCTAAAAATTTCAAAATAATTCGATTGCTTATAATCGTATTGCTAAATCCCAGAATATTGTTAGAATTTCCAGATTGTTTCTGTCTGTTTTTCGGATTCACCGACATTTTCCTGTTTTCCAGATCTGTGAACACTTTCAAAATAGCAAACAAGTTTTTTTGTTGTTCTTGTTACTAGCGTCGTACCGGAAAACAAACGCATTCGATTTCAATCAGACAAAGAGCAAAGACGTATTTATATAGAAGGTCTGGAATCTCCCCGAAATGCTTTTCTATATATGCATTACGAGATTTGTTAAATTTATTAAATTTGGTGTACAATTACTAGTTTTTACTGCAAATAATGAATGATAGTTTTTAACCACGAGAAGTGTAAAAATATTTTTTTCGCAATAGAAATGGTTACAAGAGGTTAACAAATTTAGCCTTATAAATGCAGATGAAGGTGTGATAAGCTGGCCTTAAAAGCTTGAATTAATTTACTACTATAAAACAGTAGTTTATAAATTACTGATTATGCTATACTGTTTTCGAATTCAGTTCTCATACAAAGTATGTAATTTTGTAAAAGAGAAATAAAAGGATATATCATATAATTCCTCTTTCAATATATATATATATTTTTATTTCAATAGTTTAAATTAAAATTACTTTAGTTTGAATACGCCTGATAAATATTGGAGGGTAAATTAAAATATGCCTCAGTATTTACCAAGCAAATTTAAGTAAAAACTTAGAACATAAAATAAAGTGGTTGCAAATATATTTTTCAAGATACAATGAAATTACTTACAGCATTGCTGATGCATTTTATGACATATTTATGTATGTATGCATACAAAACTATGGATGTATGTTTAAGACTTAGTATTATGTACTTTGTAAGGGCATGTGTAATGTTCTTTTTTTTTATGGGACTGAAAGTTTACCTCAGTATTTACCAGGCAAATTTAAACCCGGTAAAACTTAGAACACAAAATAAAGTGGTTGCAAATATATTTTTCAAGATACAATGAAACTATGTAGAGCAATGCTGTTGCATTTTATGACATATTTATGTATGCATATAAAACTATGGATGAATGTTTAAGACTTAGCATTATGTACTTTGTAAGGGCATGAGTAATGTTATTTTTTTATGTGACTGAAAGTTTACCTCAGTATTTACCAGGCAAATTTAAACCCGGTAAAACTTAGAACACAAAATAAAGTGGTTGCAAATATATTTTTCAAGATACAATAAAATTACAGCATTGCTGATGCATTTTATGTATTTATGTATGCATACAAAACTATGGATGTATGTTTAAGACTTAGTATGTATGTACTTTGTAAGGGCATGCGTAATACTTTTTTTTTTACATGACTGAAAGTTTACCTCAGTATTTACAGAATAATTTAACCTCGTAAAAACTTATAACATAAAATAAAATGGTTGCAAATATATTTTTCAAGATACAATGAAATTATGTACAGCAATGCTGATGCATATTATGACATATTTATGTATGCATGAAAATCTACAGATGTGTGTATAAGACTTTGTATACATGTACTTTGTACAAAAGATACAATGAAATTTTCAAGATACAATGAAATAACGTACAGCATTGCTCATGCATTTTATGACATTTATATACGCATACAAAACTATGTAAGTATATCTAAGATTTAGTATGTAGTATTTTGTAAGGGCATGTATAATGATTTTTTTTATGTGACTAAAAGTTTACTTCAGTATTTACCAGACAAGTTTTAACTACGTAAAAACTGAGAACATAAAATAAAGTGGTTCCAAATATATTTTTCAAGATACAATGAAATTACTTACAGCATTGCTGATGCATTTTATGACATATTTATGTATGCATACAAAACTACGGATGTATGTTTAAGACTTAGTATTATGTACCTTGTAAAGGCATGTGTAATTTTTTTTTATTTTATTTTTTTTTTGTGTGTGTGTGACTGAAAAATTACCTCAGTATTTACCAAAGTTTAACCCGGTAAAAACTTAAAACATAAAATAAAGAGGTTGCAGATATATTTTTCAAGATACAATGAAATTACCTACAGCATTGCTGATGCATTTTATGGCATATTTATGTATGCATGAAAAACTATGGATGTGTGTATAAGACTTTGTATGTATGTACTTTGTATAAACATGTGTATAGTTTTTTAACTCAAAGTTAACTGTAATTTGGATTAAAACTTTGGATCCTCCCCGAAAACTAATTCTGGCTAAGTCACTGGAAATGAATAAAAAATAAAAATCGAGCATTCGGCAGCAAACATTACTTAAATTAAAAATTATTTTTTGCAAAATTCTATTACATAGGGTCGCTAGTTGAACAGCACTGCTTTAACACTTAAAAGGTTGCTTTTAGAACTTACCGATTGCAATATCGCCAAAACTTATCTTTGAAATAAATAAATAAATAAATACAAAAAATCACTTACTACAAACGACCAGTGCATCTGTTTAAGATATCATAGTGTATTTCAAGGAGTTACAACACACCTGAATTTAACATGCATACACAGTTTCCTTTCGGCCTACTTATAAAGACACCACCTGACAAGGTGAGACAGCGAAAACTTTTCGCTTTTTATGTTACACCTTTTGAGAGGGATAAGACGTCTTGAAAAGCGACGCAAAAACTGGTTGCGTCCAGTGGAATGAATGAAATGAAAACCTTGGCACTGAACTTATAACTCATTAATTTTTATTCGTCTATTTACTGATGCTGGACTAGATAAAAGTGGAGGAAAACGAGGCAAGAAAACACGCGACACAAAATAGTAAGTTAATGATTTCTCCCGAGGATATGATACGAAACATATTTCGAAAGCAGCTTTATTCCGATCGATCTGAATACTGTCTAAAGTTCAAGGAATCGTTTGATAAATGCTTTTTATCAATGAAATTTTGAAAAAGTATTGATAGTCACAGGTAGAAAATATTTTATTTAATTCTATTTTTATTATTACAGTAATTTATTAGCTCTGTATTTTTTAACATAGAAATGTTGGAGTCATATTGCAGCTAGAAGTAATATGAAACGTTGTATCAGCGTTCTATTAATGACTATTCTATTAATGAATAGCCCGTCATATGAAAGGATCAGTAAAATTTTTATTTTTTTTTGGAATAATAAAAAACCCTATAAGACAGGTAAAAAAATTGTTTGTCTTTTGGCTGAGAATTATCTGGTACACGCTCAATAATTTTTTTATTTTTACTGACCGCATGTTAGTTGCCAACTTTAATTTATCTTGTCGTATTACGTGATAGGATGGAGAGTAGAAGTTTTAATATTGACAGTGATTATTTGGCGGTATTATATGTATCATGTCCAAAATTTAGCGAATGGATTGCAAATTTGTGTGGTCATGTATAAAAATCAAACACACCAACGAACAAACTTCTTAATTTTCAAAAACATATAACTTAAACGCTAGATATTTATTAGTCGGTGAAATAGACTCCTAGATTTTTATGAAAAGAATTTGTTGTTAATACCGGTGATAAATGTTTCATTACAACAAAAAATAATCGATGATTAAATTTAAAATTAGCACATATGTACCTAATCTATTATTTAATTCAATTATAAAAGGAATTTTTTTACGCAATATCAAAATTCAGTGATAAAACGTATGAAAATAATGCAGGCGATATTTAAATAATTTAAAATAAGAAATGATTAAATGAGATGGTTAAAGGAATGACGTCATAATGTTAGAAAAAAAATGTTACTTTTACTTATTTATTATGTGATAAATTTAATGTTCTGCTTGACAACAGAGCTTGAAATAATGGCATTAAACACTCGAAAAGGGGGAAGGGGTGGATTTCGAACGTTTTCGAACTCGCTTTGAATTTTGCTAACCCTAACTTATCAAAAATACAATGTGGATGCGTCTATCCATTCCAGGTTCAACCGCTTCATAAATTCGCGGACGGACGGACAGATAACTTAGGCTATTATTATATAGGGGATGATACAAAAGCAAAACATCTGATTTTTTTTTTTTATAAAATCTTCCGTTTGTTTAAAAGCACGAACACGTAATTAATACAAATAAGGGGGGGGGGAAAGTATGGGAAGCAAAACATTCATGTTCAATTCAAAGTTGCATTTACCCCCAACGGACTATAAATGTGTAAAAGCGTCGTTGATTTTTAAAGCTTGGAGGAGGTAGATTGAAAGTTTATGTGATACCTTTCTTTGGTTGATAGAGCAACAAACACATTTCTAACAAAGTACCACAATTATAAAAATGATAAATATGGAAATTTACAAACTTTTAAAAATTGACATCAGTAAAATTTTGGGTTGAAACATTGGTTGATTTGTTGGTTGACATTTAGAAGAACAGGTAATTGTAATTAATAAAATCTTTGTGAATTCATTACGTATGATAAAATCTTAATATTTTTCAATTAAATATGATTGTAGAAAAAAACTAAATTAACTTATTTCAAATTGAATATCTATCAGATAAGAGCACAGAGCTATCATTATATTGATTATTCTTGAGATTAATTTATTTTCATTAATGTGTTCCTTTATTTTTAAAAATCATTAATTATTAACCATTTGGGTGCGGCAAAGCTCTATCACGCTTTTCCTGCGTTGTGCCAAAAATGTGCAGAAGAGCCATCGAGCTGCTGTTTATTAATATTATTTCTGCATTAATAAAGGGCAGTTGTATTCCTATCCAGTACGATTTTTATTAATACCTTTCAATTGTGGCTTTTAAAATAAGAATTAATCTTGATAATTGATAATACGCTACCATAGTGGCTCACCGTTTGAGCTGAGGGATCATTTTCGTATGTAATATTTCACAGCGGTAAGTCCTGGTCTCATTAACCATCATATTACAAGCCGTAGAGTATAAGCAATCAAACATTATGCTTAACTGTCAACTTAGCTGTTGTCTCTCGAAAGTCTCCAAAGTTATGTAGCCTCCATACTATAGCCAATTGTTCTCCACTTCCTGAAAGTGAACTTGGACGATAGTTTACGGGTTGCATCCACACACGGGCCACTAAATGAGCCGAACGCGTGGATTAGTCCATAGAGTCTACTGCGCACTTGGCTACCTTTGATTTTTGGAAGGTCCCTCCACACTATGGTCCACTGCAAGCCATCACCACCGTCTGGACGGGGTATGGTTTTTCGTGGTCGATGGTGCCAGACGATAAAATAGCCATGGCGGACAATGGCTTCCGAGGCGGTTTTTCTCCAAAGATCAAAGGCTGCCAAATGCTCAACTAAAGTGCGCAGTAGACTATGGACGAATTCACGTGTTTAGCTCATTTAGTGGCCCAGCGTGTGAATGCAACCCGTGAACCACCGTTCAAGGTCTCCATCAAGAAGTGGTAAACAATTGCCTATAGTGTGGAGGCTACAGGAGAAAAACCGCTTTCGAAGCCATCCTCCGCCATGGCCAATTTATCGTCTGCCACCGTCGACCTCAATAAGCCATACCCCCCCCCCCAGACGGTGGTAATGGCTTGTAGTGGACCATAGAGTGAAGGGGCCTTTAGAGAAGTGTTTTGGGCACCAGTTTATGGATTCCAATCATGTTGCTGATATTAATTGCAGTCTTTCAAATTCAGTTTTAAAGAAAGTAAATCCCGGTCTCGTTAGCCATTGAGTAGCAAAAGTAGATCATAATACTACCGATAAAAAGCAAACGATTTTAGCTATTATAGCTCCCAACCAAGCCATAATTTCCCCACATTAGTCAATAAAAAATCGCGGCTCATTATTTTTTAATGGAAAAAAATAAAGCAAAAATGTTAGTCGAAAAATGATATATTACGTGCAGCTCTTGAGGTCTCCTACTTATGTAAATTATACTTAGAACAGAAAAAGCAGCAGTCAATTTTTAAATCTTTTGACAGAGAATAATTTTATTGACATTTTGACTTAGACTATAACGAACTGAGGTAGCTAAGTCCGCAAAAACAGCGATCACATAACAGGAAGGTTGCGGGTTCAGGGCTCTAGCCGGCAAAAAGTCCGCCGAATTTATTAATGGCGGGTAGAGCACATAAAATTGGTTCGTAGTCGTAATGTTCTCCATTTTCCCAAACAATACCTCTGGAGGCGGTAGGTCAAGACTGGGGATTTTCTTCCTGGTCTCTGCTCATTACGAGGACCCACTTTGTGTGTATGTTGTCCTAAGCAGTAACGTTGGCCGCCTATATGGTGTTCCTATATTAAAATAATCAACAAAATTCGCACCTATAGGCGAATGATTAACAGGCAAGTGCTCCCGCGTAATTTTTTTAAATATAAAAAAAGACTAACATATACTGTGAATAACTGACCGATTTTCGAAAATTTCAAGGAGATCAAATTTAAATTCTAATAACCGCTAATTAGATAACGATAGAGCAGAAACGAAGGTATTGATTTTCCTATATGCCTTACGCCCAAATATGTGGAAAAATAGAACTAAATCTAAGTAAATAATGTACATATATTTCGTGAGCAATAAATAATTCATTTAAATTTCCCTTTGTGTAAAACTATTGAATTGTGATCCAACAAAATAATTTCCGAGTCATATTATCGATTGAACAAATATATATATCCATTATATTGGTGAATAAATAGAATGAAATAAATTTTCCCCGTCGATTGTCTATTAGTTGCTATCTTAACGTAACATCTATTCAAATTCGAAAAGTAGAAAAGAAGGGAAACTATCTGACATGGAATGTTTTGTTTCTTAATTACGGTGCCTTTCAAGCATATCAGCACAATATCAAAGAATAAATAAATAATAATAAAAAAAGAACCACAGAATATATCCAACGACTTCTAGATAAATAGCGGTAGTATACGGGTGATTAAAGATGACATGTTGCGCAATCAAGCACACCAAAAACGGATTCTCTATCGTGTTTATTCTTTGAAGTTGATAGATGAATGAAGTTCATCATGATCGTATATGCGGAAGTACGTGCACTCTGGTCTGCGCGTTCATATCCCTTTGATCTGGTTTTGATATAAACATACACTAGACCTTTATTGATTACAAAATAAACCAATAACAGTAACCGTATATTCAAAAATTCCTAGCTTTTTTTTGATAAACAAATATTAAGGTGTTTAACAACTAAACAAACTCGAATTCGTTTGGTACAGCTTAGACTTTTAATAGTAAGATTTTTCTCCATAAAATATTTTCGCCGATAACGATACAAAATATATTTTAGTATTCAAAATATGCTCCCACTGAAAAGATGTAACTTGTTAAAAAGTTGCATCTTTCCAGTGAATGGTCTTAAATTATCACGAGAAGCAATTATAAATAAAAATCGTCTCTAGGAGAAAAGCAATATTCTGAAAACATAAAATGGAAATATAAACATTTCGTGATACGATTAACGCTTCTTGATACCTAATCAATGCAATATGAATACTGCAATATAATCTAATAGAATCCTGAAAAGATGCAACTTATTAAAAAGCTGCATCCTTTCAGTGAATACATATTCGAATTCAGCCGATGACAGATGTAATTGAAGAAGGGATTTTGTTGACAGAAATGTCAACAAATCTCCTTGATCAATTACTTCTAATTTAACCTCGGCAAAACTCCTAGCAATGAATAAAATTTCAACTTGAAACATACTATTTTATTGCTCTAAATTTATTGTCAAATGATAAAATGTACGAATAACAATCAGTAAAAATAATTAATTTAAAACCTTCATTTTAAATATTATTAAAAAGAAAATTACGCACTTTCATCAAAAAGTCGTTTAAGTAAGCTTACATATGGAATTAGAATTGTATATATATAATAAGCGTAATATTTAAAATAATATCTTTGGTATCAGATTTTGGGCAAAACTTTTGTGAGTTACATTGTAATTATCATTAAAACATTAATTGAAAATTAAAAATTATATTGGTTCCTAATCATTAAATTTAACGCCGAAGATTTAAGCTCCCAAAATACTGATAATATATTAACTAAAAAATTCTGATGTTAAAACTTTTATACTCTCAAATGAAAATTCTCCCAGTATTATATAAAAAATCGTCTCTAGGTGTAAAATAATATTTTGAAACTATTTAATGTAGATACATTCATTCAAATTACAATTAACGCTTCTCGATATTTAATCATCTAAGATCAAAAGTGCAATATATCTAATAGAATTCTGATGCCATATGGAAATTTATAATAAATATAATTGATATAAAAGAATTTAACAGACAAAGGTACAAATGTTATGTATACAAAGGAAGAGTAAATAACGTGAATTTAACATTTAAAAAATAAAAAAAAACTTTTCTTTTATGATGCAAAATATTGCTATACAATCTGTTATTCCAAAAACTTGTAGTAAATTCTATAAAAACTATTTTGCATGCTAGGAGAGGTAATTCGTTAATATTACCTAACTACTTTTAATACAGTATCGGAAAATACATTAAATAAATTTTTTTTTATAAAACAATATGGGGTGAAAAGAATAAATAAAGGAAATTTTTTTTATAAAATGGGAATCATGTCCTTCATACGTAAAATGAAAAAGGAACATTAAAGATAAGGACTACTTTGAAGCAACTATCTTATAAAAATTAGCTAAATTAAGAAGACAGGAAAAAGAAATTAAGATCAGGAATGAATATAAATTATATTATGCAGCTTTCTAATAAGTTTCAAATAAAAATAAGCTAAATATCTTAAAATTTTATTTTATAAACAATCTTTTAAAATGGGAATAAACGCTAGAAAAGCAATCTTTACAACGGATACTTTTTAAACAAATAATAATAAAAGATTTCAAAACTTATTAAACAGTAACTTACACTGATATTTCACCTCTTTTCTTCCGAATACAAAAGAAAACTACGTACAAATGTTAAATAAATTTGAAGTGCAGAAGAATTACTAATCGGCTGCTGTCGATAACTGATAAACGTAAACTAAACAAAATCAAAAAACAGCGTTTAAGTGCTCAGAGTCATAGTAGCAGTTAATACCAAACATCTGACCGCAACAAAATAATAATATAACATTTAAGGTTTTAAATAACAGTTTACTCATTTATAGAAATTTATAAATTATAATTATACAAATAAAAGATATTATTTAATATTATAATTTCTTTTAATTTTTACTATTCCAAATAAAAAAAAGATTGCAATACATGTGTAGATTTGGTTTATCGTCCTACCCATTGATAATTAATAAATTATTCAAACGAAAGTTTTATAAGTTAATATTGGTTAACAAACAATATTAAAATAATATATAACACTCGGACTAGAATTATTTTTGGTCGGTTTATTAAGAGAGAATTAGGCAACAGGAATTAAGTTTATCAACTATCAAAAATGGCGGACGAACAAGACCCTTCGTGTACACCGGTATATTATGTTGGTGGATCGGAGGTATTAAATTTTAATATCTAGAATTAAAACAGACTCTGTGATTGAAATATTAAATGCATTCTATAGAAATAAAATCTTCGTGCTCTCTTATATGAAATTTTCTCACTTACTAATCGAAAATCAACATTGCACACAAATTAATTTCCCTTTAATTTCATGATCATAATTTTTTCAGTTCCAGTACTTTCACGAATGCAAACTGTCTGTTTCTCTTACGCCAGACAATGAAGTCAACATAGCTTTTTATTGTTATTATGCGTTATTCAATCCAAATCTACGTAGAAGTAATTATCCAAAACATTTTACTATTACCAAAATATAAACATGATTGAATGCATAGACCAAAACACTGAAAAACATATACATAAAAAACATTAATTACGCCTTAGTTAGAACAGTAGTATGCAGTGTTAATCATTAGTGTAAGAACTTTAATTGCTGTTAATGTTCTGATGGGATTTAAATGGTTTTTTAACTGTATGTTGTGTTTTAATTTTTTACTCATGCATTCGCATTAATTAGCGAGAAAGCTATAAGATGCAAAAATTATCGGATTACTGTCTTCTAAATGATAATTTAGAAATATTTACATCCCTAAGTTTAAAGTTGAATATGATAAATTGAAAATGACAATATAAAATTGATCCATCAAAAGAATTCCCTTTTTTAGGATGGTTTTTACTACTCCCTCTGAAAGACTATCTGTTCTCCCATTCATGTTTTGTATTATTCTTTCAAATTTTCATGTGGCATTTATTTACCATTTAAAGGTTAGGATTTATTCTCTAATGATTAATATTATATTAATTCATTACAGGCCATCTGCCCTGGTGAAGGCCTTTTTATGCCTAAGAATCCCCAATAATTTTACTCCTGCTTTTTTGCCTCTCTCTCATTTCTAAACCTCCTGTGAGAGGATAGCTAGACTCACAAATTATTCTTTTAAGTATTTCATGTAGCATTTATTTACCATTTAAAGTTTGATTTATTCTCTAATGATTATTTTAACTCATAACAGGTCACCTGCCCTGACGAAAGTCTTTTTATGCCATAGAATCACCAATAATTTTACTTCTGCTTTTTTGCCTCTCTCTCATTTCTAAACCTCCTGTGAGAGGATAGCTAGGCTCACAAATTTATCTTACATGTTTTTTAAAGTATAGATATTTTGAGGGTCCTATCAGTATATCTATCTGGCAATAAGTATTTTAGTCTGGTTTAACAACCACTTCATCTAGTTCCTAAATGAATATGTTGGTTTAAAATTAATAATTAAAGCTCTCTGGATTAATAAGAATGTCTTTCAGCCTATAGTTATTAAACATTGCTATTGAAAATTTTGTATAATCTTAACACATATATTCTAAAATATATGTTAAAATGTTTGATTTGTTATTCATATTGTTTTTAAACCATTATGAATTTAAAACTATTTTATCAAATCCTCAAACACAACAATGTTAAATCTGAAAGTTACCTTATTTTTATCATTAAATGCTAATAGTAGAGTTATATTGTTAATCCCCATTATTCGTGTCAACCTTAAGCTATAGCTAGAATTAATTTCTGCAACTTAGCTCATTAGTAGTAAATAGGTAGTTAAGCAATTAAATCCCTCTACTACATATAGCATCTTTATATAAGTGTTTCAGCATTTTGTAGTATTATAACTTTTTTTAAATAATGTATATTGATCTCATCTACATTCATAGTTAGTGTTCTAATATTGAAGAGTTCTTTTTATCATTAAGATATCAATGTATGATTAGTTGCAATAATCTACTTTGTATTATATCCATAAAAATCAGTTGACAGCAGGCATTTTAAATTTAACTGTATAAACTTTTATGTGTTTATTTTAGCTTATATATTTTCAGTATATTTTCATATGAAATTTCATAGCTGAAATGTTTGTGAAATCTCATTGTTATCTAATATTTTAGTATTTATTTATAAAAGGAATCACTGGATATCTTATACCAGTCAAGGCCATTTGCTAAAAAAGTCACAAAAGTAACAATTTCCTTTTAAATTTAAATTTTTATGTGTTATTATTGTTATTAAAGTATTTTGTGTTTTGTTATAGCATTAAAATCTTCATAGATGATTGTAACTGCTTAGTTGATTTTTTTCATAATAATAATAATAATATATATATATATATATATATATATATACAGGATCTAGCAAATCCTAGGTGACCAAAAAGAAATCTCCTTAGCAAATAACTTCTTCAACATTTTATTCTACTCATTAATTTTTTTGCCAAAAAAAAAAAAATCAGTGTGTGGGTAATACTTAATGTTAACAGTACAATTGTTTTCAAAAATAAAGTCTGTTGGGAACTTGAAACAGGAAAACTTAAGTAATTAAATGTTCTTAAATTTAAATTGACCATCTTTAAAGGATTTTCAATCCTGAAAAATGATTCAAAAACTGGTGTTTTTAAGCTAAATCTTAAAAGGTACTGTTAATGTATATGTGTGTAATTTTTTGTTGTCAATAAAATTAAGAATATTAATATGTCTACTGGTATAGTGTTTAATTTCATAATTTGTTCGTATTTACTTTTTGTAACTACAATTTAAAAGTGGTATTTTGTTTTAATTTTTGCTTGGTTTGATTTCAAAAATTGTTTTAAATGTCAAAGAAATGACTAAGCTGGCCAAGAATTTCACTGGTGCCTAAAATTTTTTAACTTTTATCAGTTGCTGTACATATATATATTATACTCATATTTTTAAATAAATGTTAATCATCATAATGTGAAGAGAAATTTGCATCCTTACATATCGTTAGATATCAATTATATCATTCATTTTTTCTGATCTTTAATATTCTTTTCTGAAACCCTTGATCCATACTTTTATACTGGTGTTATTATGTCTACATCCCTTATAAGTCAAAATTAGAAACTATGACTCAGTACTTTAAAGTAGTACATGAAATAACTATAAACTATCTTTTCTTTACATAATAGACTTTGTAGGAAAAATTTCCTTTTATCATTTTTTGTTTATATAATGACTCCTGTTTTAGCTGATTTTATTTTTATTTTAAACTTTTCAAAAATTAAATGGTAAGTCCTTTAAGAATAAGTAAAATTTTTTATAATATTTTAAAGTATTATCTTAAAACATTTAGCAGGACGGTATAGCTAAATACTTTAAGGTATTGCATTGACATTATTGATTGTATTAATTTTAAGAAATTGTAGGTATTCAAAAAGGAAATTAGCAAATATTTTAAACAATAAGTAATATTTATGTGTTATTTAAGTTAATCTTAAAATATTCAGTAATGCTGTATTATAAATTATTTAGAAATATATTTAAAAAAAAAAAAAATGTTCAGTTTGCTGATATTTGATATTTATTTTTAGTTATTTCCCTTATAATTATTTTAAAGATATTTTTTTCAATTTTGTATTCTGCAAATGAATTCTGTTGTAACATTTATTTTATCTCATTGGTGGTTGCATAAATATTTTATTCTAATTCATTTCATTTGATGTGTTTAGAGAACTCGACACCACAGTGATCCATCTTCTGATTCATCATGTCTGCCATTAGCTCCTGCTGAAGACTATAGCTCATTTGATATTGTCAAGGCCACACAATTTGGAGTATTTGAACGTTGTCAAGAAATTATTGAAGGAGGATATGATGTTAATCGGCCTGACTCCGAAAATGTTACCCTTCTGCATTGGGCAGCTATTAATAATCGACAAGAAATTGTTAAATATTATATTTCCAAAGGAGCTCATGTTGATACCATTGGTGGAGAACTTATGTCAACACCTTTGCACTGGGCTACAAGGTAGTGAGTTATACAACAGTTACATATGGATATAATTTCTCTCTTATAATGAAGTACTTTATCTTTATATGAATAAATGTCATTGTATGGATGTATGTTTCCATAGTCTGTTAAACTGTTCGCTTATTTCAATGATATTTGGTATACTTAAAACTTTATACTACAAAAAATGCTGTCCACTGTAGAACTTATGAATGTTTTATGCCTTTATTTGAAATATTGTTTTTCCATTTAATCTCAGTTTCTAAATTCATCAATTTGTGATGTCATAATTCAACTTAAACAATTTTGTTTGTTATACCATGACACCATTAATTAAGTCTTACTTATTTCTTATAATATATCATTTAACCCTTTGCCTGTCTTACACATCACATGTTATATGCACATCTAATGCTTTATGTGCCTGTATATTACATGTGATACACAATGATATAAAACATATAAAAGCTTGTGTATAAAATATATTTCAATTTGTATCACATGTGATATACAAATGTATAACACATTAGAATATCATATGGGATATACAGGATAGGTAAAGGGTTAAATATTGTCTGCATATTTTGAATCAATTTTCAAATAAATTCTGTTATTACTTCTATTTTGAACATGGCATAAATCGCAACTATCTGTATGATTTATTTTATACTCATTTAAAATTTAATATTGTTGATAATTGTTTATTATGTATTTGTTTTTTATACAAATCTTAACAATTTGTCATAGTCACTAAATATTGTTCAGCATTCTTTGATATTACCAAAGGAACACTATCAATATTAAAACTGCTTTAGCCCATCCTGCCATGTGATCTTAGAGTATACAAGATATCAACAATGCTAGTTAATATCAGGAAGCAATACATGAGTGTTTTAAACTTTTACTATGTCCCAAAAGCATGTAAGCTAATTGGTAAATTAAAAAAAAAGTAATTCAGCCTAAGATAAAATTGCTCAGTGTGTTTTTAAATATTTTTGTGTTAAAATATAAATAAATTTAAAAAAAAAATTCTACTTAAAAGCTTATATGTAGATATAAGGAAAATTGCACCAAACTAATTACTTAAAGAGAAGTTTAGTATACATGCCAAGTTCTTTGTAATTGTAGTCAAATTTTTTGTATCCTTATTCTGGAAATGCTATAATTTCTTTTTGAGGCTTCACACTAACCTCCTAACCTCATAGATTTTGATCAGGAAATTTAAATGAATTATAACTATACATATTAAGACAGGTTCATGTTTACTTGTGACTTTTAAAAATTTACTGAGTTATACATGAAAAAAAAGACAATGTTTTGACTTAAATGTATAAATGTATGGAAATTGCTGTATATTAATGTATAGAAAATCCCTGTGATAAGCCACAGACTCCCATTCTTCTATATAAATAACCATCTTCCTTCAAACATATCTGGTAATAGGCAAATGATGGCCAAATAGTAGGGCACTGCTCTTCAGTTTTGGGGGATTTGAATCCTTCTACTGGCTTGGATGTTTGTAGCATTTCAGAATTGGCTTTAAGCAGTAGGCACCTGTTTTATTTGCCCTTGTAAGTAATACAGTAGATTCTAGCCCTCCAAATCAATTCTGGACAAACAACAGACCTTGTAGATATCAGAAAATAATTCTTTATTATCTTGAAACAAAGCATAATTGGCGTTAAGTGTCTTTAATAGTGTAAAATTATAATATATCCTGATTTCCCAAGCTGGGAATAAAGTTTCATATCTTAAATTTTTTCCCCATATTGTACTATTATGCTGATATTTTGTTTCGTAAATAGCTTGCTTTATGCCAGTAGCAAATATGGGAGGTGATTAATGTAGTCATCTGATAGAAAATAAAAAAATTTTAATGTAATTTATTTTTGTCTTTAAAATGTTGCAAAGCTTATTCATCATCTTAAAAATTATTTATTACTTTCTTAATTTTCATTGTATTAAAAAAATTAAGTTGCATTTATATAATTTTTTTATCTTACCTGGTAAATGTAATCATGAAAGGTATTTTTTATCTATTTTGAAATAAATAATTTTTAACTTCTCTTTTTCATATGCTATATTTATACAACAAGCAAATAAGACCATGACTTACTAAACTGGCTGAGGTTTTATTACATATTTTACATATAAATTGGTATTATATATGTTTTAAAGAAAATTTACTTAAAGAATTTTTTTTAAGTGCCTGCCCATTTCTTAGTTTTTATCTAGCATTTAATTTCAAAGATGATTTCATATGTCTATTTCACTCAATTTTATTTATTAGGAGGTATTTTTGTTGTTTTCTAGACAAGGACATCTTGCTATGGTTGTTTTACTTATGCGTCATGGTGCTGATCCATCCATTACTGATGGAGAAGGTAAATTTGCTATTTTGTTCAATTGGCACAGAAATTGATGTAAATATTGTATTGCTATTTATTAAATCATAATACATCTTCATATTAAATATTTTAAAGTAATTTAAATTTTTGGTATATGCTTATGGAAAGTTTAATTACAATAAAATGCTATCTCTAGGCTTAGGTAGTGTTAAATAAAATATACATAAAGCATTTTCAGTTATTAATTACATAAAATAAAGCATAATTAAAAAATATTAAATTAGATTTCAAACTTTTAATGCAATAATGAATTTATAATTAATTTATCACTCAGTAATAATCACATTAAAATAAAATTGACTTAAGTTCTGTATTTTTGAATATATTTACCATTCACTCTGTAGTTTGTAAAGGCATTTTTAACTAATTAAACATTCTACATTTTTTTTGTTTAATGATGTATTCTTTAATGGTTTTTTATTGTTTTATTAAGAGATTTGTCATTAATGATTGAAGCTTATTAATTTAATTTGAATGTTGTATATTTAACATATCTTTTATTTGTCAGGTTGTCAGTGTATTCATCTAGCTGCTCAGTTTGGTCATACAGCTATTGTGGCTTATTTAGTTGCAAAAGGTCAAAATGTAAATGCAGCAGACAAGAATGGTATGACTCCCCTAATGTGGTCTTGCTACAGAATATCTACGTGAGTTGAAATTTTAATTTTTGATAATGTAATAAATGTGTATTATTTTGTGTAGTAGTTGCTGTATTTTTCATATTCAGAATATTCTTTACATATTAAGTATAAATTCACAAAAGGATTTTTAATTTTATATAAATATTTTAATTATTGCTTATTTAATAATTGCTGTATTGGGGTTTGGGTTTACCCCAGACCCCAATACAACCCCAACCTTGTTATATTTATGTATTTCTTTTATTGCTGAAGATTTTAAAAAGAACCTCATAAATGTGATATTGTAGTATTTTGATTATGTAGTACTATTATTTATTTGTTTTTCAAAAAATTCACAAACTTCAAAGGCATTTTAAAAAAATTTAAGAATTAAAAGTAGTAAATTATCTTCAATTTTCAGGAAGCAATTTTTAAATTATTCTGTTTTGTTATTTGATCTAAAGAAATTTAAACTTTTTTATATAATATATCCAAATTTTTGTATTGCTCTTTATTATAACACACATAAATGTTTTGTAATTATATTCCCCCCTAAAACATTTTATTTATCATAATTTTAAAATTTATTTCTACAAGCATTGCCTTGCAAATATTAAAAATTCGTCTTTTGTTGGATATGTTTTCAAAACTTAACTTATACTATTTTATTTGATTTTTCAACAATATGTATTTTAATCTAATTATGTAGTTATTTAAAGTATGCACTAGGTTTAAATTAGTTATTGTTTATTTTATGTTTTGTTTATTGTAACATAAGTTTTTTAGTTTGTTATATGGTGGCTTTAGTTAAAGACTGGATATCTTGTCGAAAAAAAGTTTTCTTTCTTGTCTGTCTTCTCGTCTCAATACTAGTAAATATACTTCTGATCATAATGAAGGAAATATATTGTGAGGTAATTTTAAAGAAATAGTATAATGAGAAATTATTTAAAAACTTAAGAAATGTTTGTGAATAAAATCCCATTACACATTTAAAGAAAAAGTTAATCTGGGCATCTAGTTATTATAATAAAATGAGTTATGCTGAAACCTAGTTTTATATTCTCATTCAGTTAACTGGAAGCTCCCTTTTTGTACTGGAGTCTGCATGTTTGAGTATTGCTGCTGGCATAGATGTTTGTAGGCATTCAGAATTAAGCATTAGCTCCCAATCTTATTAGTTTTCATGTAGCAAAAAGTCCCCTATATAATAGTAGCCTAAGTTATCTGTCCATCTGTCCTCGAATTTATGAAGCGGTTGTACGTGGAATGGACAGAGGCATCCATATTGGATTCTTGATGAGTTAGGGTTAGCAATGTTCAATATGCACCCCTTCCCTCCTTTTCTAGCATTTAATGCCATTATTTCAAGCCCTATTTTTCCTGGTTAAGACCAGGCGATAAAATTTATCAATTTATCACATAATAAATAAGTAAAAATAACATTTTTTTTCTAGCACTATGATGTCATACCTTTAACCACCTCATTTAATTATTTCTTATTTTAAATTACTTAAATATCGTCTGCATTATTTTCGTACTTTTTTCACTGATTTTAGATATTATGTAAATAATTTTCTTTTATATTTGGCTTAAATAATAGATTAGGTACATATGTAATAATTTTAAATTTAATCATCGATTATTTTTTGTTGCAATGAAAATTTTATCACCGGTATTAACAACAAATTCTATCTACCTCCAGGGTGTAGTGGAAATGATAGTTTCATTCTTTTACTTCCATTAATTACTGTGGAAAAAAATCGGGAAGAACTTAATGATAGTTTCAACGTAGCTAAGAAAACTTTGAATTATCTTTCTAAATGAATTCAACGTAATTCTAAACTGCATTCACAGTGTTGTGAAATTTTAGAGGAGTATGAAGATAAACAAATTATTGAGCTTGTACCAGATAATTCTCAGCCAAAAAAACAAACCATTTTTTTACCAGCCTCATAGGGTACTTTACAATTCTGGAAAATTAAAAATTTTACTGATCCTGTCATGTGACGGGCCGCATATGCTAGTTAGATAATAATTTTCCATACTCTGTTAGTCAATTTATTTGCGTTATTTTTATTGTTTTACAGGAAATACAGTCACTTTTCTTTTATAAACTAATTGTTTACTTTTATTATAGAAATGATCCAACAAGACTGTTATTAACTCTTGGTGCTAGTCTGACTATGGTAGATCTTCATCACAAAAACACACCTCTTCATTGGGCAGTCTTTGCCCGAAATAATAATGCAATTTCTTTGTTGTTGAAAGCAGGAGCAAGTTTGGATGAAAAGAATGCTGAAGTAATTTTTATTTGAATTGTATTATTATAAGTGGGTTTGACATTTATTGGTTTATTCTGATTATGTAAATGACTTTTATATTTGGATACATTGTAATACAAGATAAATATTTCATAGCAAAGATGGAGGTAGCAGTTAAATTAAATCCAACTATATAAAAATCTAACAATTTAAAGCTTACTTAATTATGAACTTTCTTTATAAAATTCTTTAAAAGACTAATTATGCTAAAACCTTTAAATATGTAGTAGGCATGCTAAAGTTTTTCAGAAGAGCAGGTTTGTATCAGATTTCTTTATGATAAAATAGCTTACTTAATTTAAGCTGTTACAATTGTAAGAGTTTTTTAATAGTAGTAATAAGAGGTAAGTTAGAAAAGCAATTGTATATATCACTGGCAAAAGCATTAATTTTATTATTATTTTTGTTACCATTTTTAGGGTTATGATGTTATATAATCCACCAAATATTTTTTGAATAAGGTAATTCTTCAGCACAAGGTATATAAACTATATAGTTATTAAAATGAAGAATTAAAATATTGAAAAAAATTATAAATCTACTTGCAAGAGAAAGTCATAAATTTTGTGAAAGAAGCACAGTACTCTCTGAAAGGATTAGTGAAACTGGAATATAGCATTTAAAATCAGGCAAGTCCATTTCTTCCCTAAGGAGGGCACAGAGAGTGGAATAGAAATGACTTTCAGATAGTTACATTGTTGAATTTGACAACATTGTAGAAAAATATTGCATTGGCCATAAAATGTGTTCTGGCCTGCTCATTGGAAGGTTAAATATTAGTTTAAAAATATGGAAAGATTTTTATTTACTCTTAAATTTTCAGTAAAATTCGTGCATAATTATATTAAACAATAATTTAGAAATAAACCCTTTAAAAAAATTTAAATCATTTGTGAGTTAAATAACAAATTTTACATTTGGGGGCAAACAACTATGTATATATATTTTATATTGAGTATTCATTTTAGGAGAAATTATTCTTTTTAAATAAAAAGTAAGCAGATTGAAAGGTTTTCCTTTAATATGTTATCATTCTTTTAAGATTTGCTATTATGTGGCTGAAACATATAATTGTTTGTACTGATATTTTCAGAATGATACACCTACTGACATGGCAAAAAGACTGAATCAAACATATATTCATAAACGACTGGAAGAAACTGCGAAAGAAAGAGAAAAGAGAACTCACTGCTTAACTATTTATAGGGATAAGGTACTATGAATATCTTTTTATAAGCATTCACTATTTAAACATTTTGCTATAATTATGAATGTCTCATCACTATATATATGTTATATATTAAAAATTCAACCTAAACCCATCTAAATTATTTTTCTGAGTTTTAACTCCATATCATTTCTAAAAAGGAACCTCAGTACAAGAGCGCAATTTCTTCCATTTTCCCATCAACAAAATCTTAGTTGGCAAATTTTTACTCCTTTGCCCATTTTCAATCTCATGAGATCATAATCCTCTTCAAGGACTCTTTTGTGAAGTTTTATCTTTTCCCTGACATTTGTCTTCCTTTTAATTCAGAAACAAACTTTATTTACACCAGTAACATATTTTACAAATTTTAATATATCTCGTACTACTATGTCAGTATTCAAATTCAGCTCTATTTTGTAGGTATTCAAAATCATCTTTTTTTTTTTTTCTTCCATGAAAAGTCATTTCTTCTGTTCTCTTTTCAAAGAACTGTTTTTTACTTTCATTTGTTGGCACCAACATATTATTGAAGTCATGAATTATCATGTGGCTTTGTAGCTCTTGCAGTGTTCCCCAAGAGCTGGACATTGCGATCAGAAGTGTGTTGTACCTAAACCCCCTAAAAATGAATCTGCAAGAGCACCTAGGTAAAAACTAGGTAGGTCTGATTGAAAGAAATAGTAGCAGACAGCTGACAGAAATAACCTGTAGCTTTCAAGGTCCAATAAGGTATAAACCAAGGTGCTCAAACTTATAAGTCAATAAAACTTGCAGTCACATAGAATATGGCAAATAGTTGCCTCCTCAAGACTGCAGTCACAATAAGAGGAATCATAACTGATCCTAATTGCCTTGAGATTCTTTCTGTGGGCACAGAAACCAGTAAGAAGATCAACATCCTTCCTCAGGCAAAATGTGACAGTGTTTTCTCAGTGAACAAGTTATAGTTCTAATATCACCAAATGAATGTGTTTGCTTGTGTTATCAAGATAAAACTCTGTTCTTCAAAGAGTTAAGTATCTTACTGTTCATCATCACTGTAGATCATTAAAGACAGATACTGTGCATTTTAAAAGGATATTTTCTTTGTTTTTGTCAAAGTTTAACTTAATGCCATTTCCAACTGTTACTTTATATATAATAGTGCTGTAAAACTATTTTGATTCCTTTAACATATTTTTTTTGTTCAATTTTACAGAAATTGAGGTATGGCTGTATGGTAGGGTCACCATTCATAGTTTTTTACTTAATTGGAGCTCTTCTTGAAAGTCGTGAATCATATCTTCTTAAAGTTGGGTTGTTACTAGTTCTTGGAATTGCACTTACTTGTACTGGAAAGTATGTATTTGCATATTATATTTTAACATAAACTTTAAGGGGTGAGATCACGTTGAACAGTATTACAAATTTAGAGCAATGCAAAAAACTCTGTAGTTTCAAAACCAATGAGTAAAACATATTTCTTTCCCTCCTTTTAGCATATTCTTGTGGTTTAAAAAAGTATTCAAATGCGTATATGTAAAACTACTTTAAATGACTAAAAGATAAAGACAAAATTTACTTTTTAAAACATACCAAGAATATTCATTTCCATGTAAGATTTTAAAAATTCTGCTGTAATTACATTTTTAATATTTTGTATATTTCTACCTAAATACTCATATTTCACTTTGAACTTCAATTTTAGAATATATTCAAATTTATTAATATAATTAATGACATTTTATAATTATATTTGCTAGTTTTACTACAAATTTTAGATTTAATTTTACAATACACAGTTTTTTATAACAAAAATTATGTTAAATTGAGGTTTAGCGTTAAAGTATTAATAAATTAATAATTTGAAAAAGGAGGGGTAGTTAGATTTTAAATTAGATTGCATGGAATGTGAGCAAATACAGTTTTGAAAAAACAGTCTTCAAAATTAACTTTTAATTATAAGTATAACTATGAATATATGGTATATAAAATAATGGAGATAAAATGGTGGTTCTATTCTAACTGGAATTTTTTAAAAGTTCTTCACAGATTATTGCAACATTCCAATGTATCTATGGTATATTTTTCAAAAATATGATTTTTTTTTAACTGCCAACATGATCTTCTCCCTCAATGTTATTCAGAAGTTATAAGTGCTGTAAAAAATATTATGATGTAATATTTATTTAAAGCCATTACTTTCTGCATTATCCAGTTATTGATTTTGTCTTCTCTGGTCTTAAATGAATATTTAATACAATGCCTTAAGTTCTGTTTTTAAAATCTAAAGTAAGACATTTTTTAATTAAAGTAACTTGAAATATGTTCAGATAAATTGTGGAAAAAAGTTTCCCAGTACTGATAGATTTTTTTTTTTTCATGTTAGATAGTTTATCTAATTAATCAAAATTTCTGTTTTTAAATATAACACAATACTTGTGTACACTTTCTGCAAAGACCTTTCTATTGAATGTTATGTTAGTAGTAGTATATATTTTGTTTCATTATTAATTTATCCTGCAAAATATTTTGGAACTCTTCTAATTAATAACCTATATTAAGTGTGTAATTATTATACTAGTGGAAGTATATTGCTTAAAATTGTTACAAGATCAACTCCAATCTTCAGTTTTTTTTTTGTTTTTTTTTTAATGCAAAAAAATTGCAAAGCATTCGTTAGACAAGTAAAGAAACAAGTTAGCAAAAAATATATTCTATTTTTAAATATTTTGCTTAGGTCTTAACAATACTACACAATATACAATATTGACCTTTTCTAATTAACATATTGTTGCTTAATTGGATGACAGTGTATGATCAAGTTAAATTTAACCTTTATACTTAAAACAATACTTTGCAAAATATATTGTTTAAATTGAGTTTAAAATATTTAAGAATGTGGGAGTCAATCCAAAAGTATTTAAATTAAATGCTGCTGCATTTGATTATAAAGTTTGAAAAATAGGTAACCACCCAAACTAGTTTATACAAATGGTGTAGCATTTGATTAAATCAAAATAAGTTAATTAGCCCAGAAACTAGATTAAAAATTTATAACATATGCATCCTAAACCAATTACAACAGCTAGGGTTCTCCCACAGAAAAATTAAATTTAAAATATAACTAGAATTAGATGTTATGCTGTTTGCCTCCATTCTTTGCTTACTTGCTAAAATTGAGGTGTAGTCCCCTTTTCCTGAAATCTTAGCATATCATTAAAATAATCTTCTGCAAGCTGCTGGTGAATGTCTCCTTAGCTATATTGTCTCTAAATTGTATACTTACAGTTGTATTTGAGTTTCCCTACTGTTGCTATGGCGGAAATTATTAACCAATCCCTTGTCCCAAGGGCCATGTATGGGGAAAAATTGAAACTATTATAGCTGTTGATGTTTCATTAGTAATTTATTGGTTTCTTTTTTATTATTTTCAGATTATTATATGATGATCGAATTTTAAATATTCTTCCAATTTCTGTGTACCTTTCAACAAAGTTTTGGATGTATGTAACATGGTTTACATGGCTATTTCCCTGTATCCTTTCACTGTTTCTTTACAATTTAATATATATTTACAGGGTTTGATGACTCTGTTTGTTCCCTGATGGGTTATATATTAGTCCCTCAGAAGCCAACACAGTTAAGTACAGAAAGAAAAAAAATTGAATGTTAAGGCTTATAAGTTTTTAAGTTTTTTTTTGTGTGTATTAAAAATTTTAACAATAAACATTTAACTATTGTTGAAGCATTGAGCAAACTGTTTAATGAACTAAACAGAATATTACTTATTCCATTTAATTTAACAAAAATCTGAAAACATCAAAAAATGGTCTGATCTGCATTGGTTTCTGAGCAACACATGTCAATTAAATTGTTTGAAGTTTTTGTAGTGGGTTTATAATTCAAGGACCAGTTTGAATATAGGATTCTGTAAGTAATTTTTTAGGCTTGGGGATTTTTACATTTGGTATACTTTTTGAATGGTTATGTTTTTGGTAAGGTACATATTCTAGAATATTCCAAGGTAACAACCCTGACACAGTTTTGAGTGCATTAAATTCAAATATTTAACTTTTTCTCTTGTACTTAGACTGTTTGTATCATGTTCATTATTTTAACGTTTTCTTGATTATTTGGGATTTCATGGATTATATTCTACAATGTCTTCTGTTTTAAATACAGAAGAAAATGTTCAGCAAGTGTTAGAAGAGACTTGAAGGTTTGAGTTTTTAAATCAAGGAGTGACTTTGGGAAAACACAAGGCAGGCAAAGTGTTGCTTATTTTGCTTTTGTGTCAGGATCAACAATTTTGTTAAAATGTTTTTAAAAGAAGTGTGATTAGTTAATGTAGATTTTTATATGTGAGAACTTACAAAACATGCTTTTATAAGATTTAATGATAAAATAAAAGTTGCCAAGCCAAAAATATCACCATTATGGCTTTGTATCAATTTATTTCAATATTAGAAACCTCTCTACATTATTTTTTCATGCCCAATAATTATCCAAAAATTTTGAACTTGAAAAATGTTATTTTGTTCATTAATCAAGAGATTTTATAATACTGAAAATTTCATATTTATTGAGGGTTGGATTGAAAATGTTTTTACATACTGTATTACAAGTTACCTTGAAAAACATCTCCTAACCTATTTTGAAGGCTCCTCACAGAAAAAAAAAAGTAGGATAACTGAAGCCGAGAATATGGTAGCACATTTACCTGGGCAATGATTTCCTTTCTAAAGTTTCAACTGAAGCCATTTTCTATGTTCCCAGATTCATTTTAAAATGGATGTAAACTGTAAAAATCTTGTAACCAATCACATAAGACTGGATTACAGAGGGTTTGGGCAACCTATGGTTGTTTAGAAGAAATAGTGTGTTAGGAGGTGAAAAAAATGAAATTTTCATACATAAACATATTTTATTTCAAATAACACAGGGACACTTGCTTGTTAACCATTCATCCATACAGTGCCATAAAAATTGTTGACTATTTTATTATAGAAATACCATTTAGGCAGCCTGTATTACTCCCTAAGACAACGCAAACAAAGGAGGTTCCTCATAATTTAGAAGCAAGCAGAAGACCTCCTAGGCTTGGCCTACCATCTACAGAGGTATCATTTGGGAACACGGAGGACATTGTGACCACAAACCTATTTTATGTGCCCCAGCCCTCATAATGATAATGGCAGATCTTTGCCTGGCTTGAGCCCCGAACCTGCCACTTTCCTGTTACAAGATTGCTGACTTTACCAACTGAATATACAAGTTTCTGTGATTTCTCCATCTATTTTACTGTTATGCATTTCTAAAGAGAGATATAAAATATTTTGTAGTGAAAGGATGACTGATAGGTAGGACACTGCCTCAAGGAATATGTTGGTTTGAGCCCCATTGCACAGATGTTTGTAGTTCTTTTGGAAATTTGGTAAAATTAAATTTTCATATACAATCAACAGTAGCCAAGTAAACTGTCAAGTAAAAGGATAGTGTTGTCTACAAATGAACCTTTTATGCTAGTAGTATGTATGTTTCTGTGGTTTATCTATATATTTTTCAGTTATGTATGTAGAAAAAAAATGTACAAAGCATTTGGGGGGGGGGGCAAGTGATAAATGAATAGGTAGAACTTTGTTTTTTGGTTGATTTGAACCACAGTCCACAGGTGTTTGTTCAGAATCAGTTTTAAGCTGTAGGTCTCAGTCATTACTCCTGTAATATTATGGTAAACTACAATGCTAGAAACCAAACTGGGCAAAAATACTTAAGTTATTGGATTGTAGAGATCGTTAAAATTTATTTAATATTGTGAAAATATATTGTGTTAAACAATTCAATTATACATTTATTTGTTTCTCATGAATTGTAATTTTAGAGAATTTGTATGTATCTAAAAATTTCTCTCTCTCTCTCTCTTTTTTTATTTGTTTTTTATCTATCCTTAATTAGTATTTAGATGTTGGTGATATTTGGCGTACATTAGGTTTTATGCTTTGTACAATGTTCCTGTTTTATTCTTTTATAAAAGCTTGGAAGTCTGATCCAGGTATAATACATAATACACCTGAACAAAGATATAGGGTAAGTGAAATTTATACTGTTTTTTCATGTTATCTTGTATAATGAAAGTTTACCTAGCATGTTAATGACAGTAAAAAAGAACAAAAATTGACCTTTATGTATGTTATTATTAGTTGAAACACTTTGCATAAGTGCACACACACACACACACACATATACATTCATAAATACATACATAATGCTGCACATCTTGGCAGGGGGCATTTTCTTTTCTTCTGTATTTTGAATAGAAAGAACGGTTTTAATTGATTATAATTTTAAACTAAGTTAACTGAACATAAAATATCCTCATACAAATGTGAATTTTTTTATTTCTTTCCCTTTACATTATATTTGTTTCATTGGAAGAAAGCCAAATTTATCAGCTAATTTTATCATTCAAAGTGAGGACCCTGGCATGTGTGCTGAATTTGCTGTCATAAATCAGGCTTTGGTAGGGCATATTAAAAGATTTATTTTGATTTCTTTGTAACTCTCTGTGAATTGTTTTAAAATTTAAAACTTACTTTCAGACTATTATTGAATTAGCAGAAAGGGATGGCTTTCACCCAAATTGGTTTTGCAGTTCTTGCTTGGTCCGTCGTCCATTACGTTCAAAACATTGTTCTGTATGTAATCAATGTATAGCACGCTTTGATCACCATTGTCCTTGGGTTGGTAACTGTGTTGGTATGTATAAATTTATTTTACAGTTTCATATTTACATTTTCAAAGTTCATAAAATTTGGTTTATCTGCTAATCTTTAGTGTGTAATATTCTGAAAGTTTACAATGGAAACACATTTATCATGCATATAGATTATATTGAAGTTAAATATTACTATTTATCTTGAAAATTTGATCTTTTTTTAACTTTATTGTTTTAATTACAAAGAAAAATAAATCAATTTTCCAAAATGTTTATTTGTACTTTATATTATTTATGCTACATTGTTTGTCAAACTTTCTACCTATATTTTCCTGTATATCATAATATTAAATTATTTTAATTAAAATATTATTACTATAATTTTTTATTTTTGAATTGCATTTATTAAAAAGCATAGTTTTTTGTTATTTAGTAAGTAAAATTAACTTTAACATTTTTTAAAATTTTTGTCCAGTTCAAATATTATTGCAAAATATTGGAAATTGTGAAAATACCCAGCATTATATTCTCTTAAGTTCACATTAGTTTTCATTTTTCTAAGGTAATTAGTCTTGTTTTCCAAATTTTAAAATGTTCCTTTATTTCATAAAATGTTTGATTAATTGTTTAATTCAAAGTTACTATTCTAAATTATAACTATTGAGATCCAAACCAAATGTTTTTGCTCAAAGAAAAATCTTCTTTTTCTTGCAAGTTGCTGGATATATTGCTTAATGAAAGTAAATAAAATATCTAACAAGTTATTTTTTTTTACAATGAGAGTACATCAAGGAATAAACAATAATCTTAGTATGCCCAAAACAATTATGTTATTTTCTTTATTTTGTGTATTAGATCAGGCCTATCCAGCCCAAAATATTTTAAGTGCCACTACTTTTACTTTACCTATCTTTTACTCTAGGAAATACTTTTTACTATAGCAGGCCACATTGTGCATATATAAGTTTATATTTGCAGTGAAATTTTAAAATATAATATTTTTATTATAATTTATAAATCAACAATGGAATGGTCAAATATTTATAGCTAGACTTAAAAAATTATTGTAACAATAATAAAACAGAGAAACAGTATTACATTTCCTGTAATCAGGGCAATATTTGTTTCAATAATAAATTTTGTGAAATCCTTCACAAGTCATAAAATTGCACATGGTAAGCTATAGTTTGGTTACCCCTACATTTGATTCTCTTTTCATCAAAGTATAACAAGTATGAGATATGTGATATAAATCATTATCAGACCCTTCCCCCCTTTTTTTTTAAATCTAATTATCACAAATAATTTCATATTTATCCATTTTGAGCTTACTAAAAATTCTTATCTTTTTTTTTATTAATTACATGAGATTCAATGTTTTATTAAATTCTTTAGCAATATAAATTTTCATGTTCACCCTTAGAAATCTTATATATGTAATATTATTAGTTTTATTATGTAGTGTGATAATTAATAAGGAAAAAATTTCAGTTACATTTAACTTTTAGTGAAATAATGTGATATATTGTATTATTATAATTCACTCACTTTTCTTTTTAAATCTTCGAATTCTAATATTTCAGGGCTTGGTAACCACAAATATTTTGTCCTCTACTTATTTTGGCTTCTTGTAATGATTATTTGGTGTGTTCATGGGTGCTTTCGATGTAAGTAATTTCCTGCTTGATTTATTTTATTGATTGTTTACGCATTCACACACACACACACACACACACACACATATATATATATATATATATATATATATTTGTAATAATAAAAAATTAATGCAAGAAATTATTGAACTCTAGCATTCATTTTTCATTCTGATTCATTGTAGAAATTTATTCAGAGTCAAGGACAGATAACTCGAGGAAAATTAAATCTTCATTAGTGTATTTATAGAATTATATTTTATAAGGATTTTATATGATTTTCAGTTTGTTTTTCTTTAAAGATGATGAAAGTTTGTTACTTCGTAAGTTTTAAAATATTCGTACAGTAAAACCTTGCTGTAACAATATCAAATACCATGATAAATTCCTTTATAGGGATTATATTTTGGATCAGAGCAAGTTTGCATCCAATTATTTTTTTTTTAAACAAACATATACATCTGTATATCACAAGTAAAGGGCATTATGTCACAAAGAAGAAATTTTACAAAAGAGTTGGATAAAGATTTTTTTTTTCTTATTTTAGAGAACTTTGTACATATCTTTAAAGTATTAGGGAAGAAATATTGCCTGTAAACATTTTAAAATAGTAGAAATAAAAAGTTTTATGTCCAGTTGGGATCTTTACCACAAAATCATGTTGGTTGATAGTTTTTTTTTTCCCAATTAGCTAAATTTCTCAAATTTAGTAAATGGTTAATGGTTAGGTAATGCTTTTATCTCATAATAGAAGAAAAATATTTATCTTAATGTGTGAAAACTCATTTTTTTTTTAATTTGAACATAGTATAACTTACTTCTTATGTACAAATTTATATATATTTTAGGAACATGCCATTAATAATTGTTCAGTGTAAGCAGATGAGAAAATATAAACTGAACTAAAAAAATACATAAAGTTTGTTGGATTCTAGCAACCAATCTCATTTATTTGTGGTCACTCTAAAATGTTATTTATTTCAGAAGTAAAGAGTTTAGTGTTCATTTTGTTTATTGAAAATAGACATCCTTTGAAACAATCTTTGAATTTCATTATAGAAGTATCATGCTTTTACACTCATACAAAAATGCATTAAGAAAATTTTTTAATGTGTCATGTAAAGGAATGCAGAGTTTGGAGTTCATTTTGCTTACTGAAAATAGACATCCTTTAATACATAATCTTTGAATTTCATTATAGAAGTATCATACTTTTACACTCATACAAAAACGCTCTAAGAAAATTTTTTAACTTGTCATGTAAAGAAATGCATTTTTTTCACACTTCATCAGATATAAGATTTCATACGTCATAAGATAAATATCTTAGAACAAAAATTGGAATTCACTTTACTGCAGTTGCAGAATTCTTTTAAATGATCTGTAATTTTTATGAAATATTGACACTGGTATGTACAATAATACATATTATTGTGTGTAAAGAAATATTTATTTGATTTAAAATAGTTACTTATATTTGATAAGAAACATATAAAATGTTATCTTAAAAAAAAAAAAAAATTTTTTCCTTTATTTTTTAGCTGTTCAGTTTTTTATTTTTCCAATTTGGTAAATTGGCAGAGATTTATACATTTTTATTTTCTGAATAATTAAAGTTTAGGTGACATAAATTTGAAAATTATGCAAATGTGATTTTGAATTTTAACCACTTTTACCCAAGTCATTTCTGCTAAATCTATATTGATGAAAATCTTAATTCTTAAATTATTATGGACTGTTGGGAACAATAAAAATAGGAAATTTAAACTACTTTGAATATTACAATCTGTCATTATGAGTGTTCAGCTTCCACTTTAAAACATAATATGATGCATTTTATGTAAAGAAAAAATGTATGTCTATTTGTCATCACATGTGAGCATAATATTAAGTGGAACTTTATAATAGATAAAGCTATTTATCTTGATATTGGTTGATGTATCTGCCAAAAAAAAAAGTAAATTAAACAATCATAAAATGTCAATTCAAATGATAATATATTAAATAAACTTAAAATTAGGTACTCAAAAATTTGAGAGATTGTTTCTTAGATTGCTATTTGTATTCACTAAAAAGTAAACACATTTTGAAAATGTAAAAATGCTACAAACTATTTTTTAGAAGTACATAAAAAGACATACTCTGCATTTATGATAAATCTATGTCATGTAAAGAAATGCATTTATTCTCACATTCCAATATTGAAAGCATCATAAATTCATTTAGGGAACCATTTTGATTATAATTTTAAAACAATATGAACAGTCATTTGTGCCCTGTATTTATGTAATTTCAAAGTCAAAATCTGCTGTAATCTTTTTATAAGTATATTAATTTTTTTTTTTTAAATTTTGAAACCATTTTTGTCTTATTTTCAGTTTGGCGAGGCCATTTAGGTTATGCAGATGTTCCCTTTTTTCACTTTCTATGGCAAGCATCTCATATCAGTGGATGGGTGAGCTGGATTGCCGCTAATGCACTTCTTCATGGATTTTGGGTTGGCTGTCTGTTACTCTGTCAGTTGTATCAGGTAAAGTTACTTTTCACATAAAAGTTATATTAGTTTAGAAATTTAAAATTGTTTTTATGCTTCTTAACACTAATATACATGCTTTATGTTTGCTTATTAAAAATGCTGTCATGTCCTTTTGTATATTCTTTTGAAGCATATATAGATATGGTGTATAAGTAAAACAAAGACTGTTTAGTTATTTAAGCAAATAATTGTAGGTAATAGGCATTATGACATGTATATTATTTATTTATTTATTCAACTTTAGGTTAACATAGTGTTCATTTAAATGTTTAGTTCTAAAGAATAACAGGGTTTCCACAGTCCTTAAAAGTCTTTAAGAACTCCTTAATTTTAACTTTCATTTTTAAAAGTGTTTAAAACTACATAATTTTCATCAAAGGTCCTTAAAAACGCCTTAATTTTAAAATTTCAACACGATCAATTTCTCCATCATTGAGATCCGCAGTCTCATGTGATTTCCTATCAGTTTTCTTATAAGACAAATAATCTTTCATATACTTAAAAGGTTTGAAGTATAAAATCAGCTGCCCTTTCCTAATAGCTAACAGTCATGCAGATTTTAATTAAACGAAGCATGGAGAGTGGGGGTTTGTAGGTATTTCAATTACTTAATTACTTATGGAAGTTTAATGTTCTTTGCACTGAATGTAATAGAAAAGTCTAAAACTTTCTTCTTTCCCTGGCAACACCAGGTATAATCAGCTAGTATATATATATATATATATATATATATATATATATATATATATATATATATATGTCAATTTTAAAACCCTCAGAAAGTACTGTTTATAATATTGTTTTTATTCACAATTTATTTTTAGTTTGATCACTCAAAAAACTTTAGATGTACATTTTTCAAAATTAGGTGTCATCAAATAGATTTATCTTATATTAATTTTTAGGTATTTTTAAAAACTTAATTCGGAAATATTGTAGGGCATTTATTGAACATGTCTTGTCTGGTTCATAATCATTAAAATATGTTCCTCATGAGATAGGGTTTATGCTGTTATGTATTGTATTTCAAGTTGGTCCTTAAAAAAAGTTACTTTGGTCCTTAGAAAGTCCTTAATTTTTTTCTGGAAAAAGAGCGGTAACCCTGAATAATTTTTTTTTTTAGGTTTGGTTTAGTTTGATTTGGAGTTCTACAGTCTGCTAATTTGCTACACAGGTGCTAATGAGACTGGGACCCATGTCTTAAAGCCTTTGAATGACTATGTGTGTCCCTTCCAAAAGTGGGATTCCATTCCACAAACTCTTGTTACAAAGAGCAGTGCTCCATTTTCCCTTGTTTGATAGAAATTATTTTAACTATTCATAAAAAGGCAGCAATAATTTTTTACTCCTAGCAAGGGTTAAAAATAAACAATAAAGCAGATTTATTTTCTTCTTCCAAAAAAGTCCATCTCAATTCAATTTTACATCTAAACCCCCAGTTTTTATTATTGCAAGAACTTTCAATTACTAACTGATAATTTTTCAGTGGTATTTACAGATGTAAATAAATTTAAAAGCTAAATTTTGATGGTTATTTATCACCATTATTGTTGTACAGACATTGCAACTGCAGTAAATTGCTATGCATTTTTACAGACATTATTAAATACAGTATTAAATGACAGACATTATTAAATACAATATATCAATATATACAAAATTCTTTGAAAATTTTCAACTCCATAAGTGTAATTACATTATTTTATTATATAAAAATTGGAACAATTACAGTTATCACTGAATGAAAACAGATCAGTTTATGCAGCAAATTGAATTGGAATATATTGAACATCAAATTCAGTAAAATTAGATTAACTAAACCACTGTATACTAATAGCAAAGCCCTCTCAATAAAATGACTTAATATTAAAAACATTCTGTAAATTATATGAAAATTTTGTCATTAATGTACTTTTGAGAAACAATGTAAAATGCCTACTTCTCAAAAAAGAAAGATGCCATCCACATTCATGCACTGATCATTACAATAATTATTATAATTAATTACTTTGTCCCTAAGTAAAAATTATGTATTTACTACAGGGAATTATGAAAAAAAGAAAGAAAAAGAAAATGAGTTCTTAAGATAGTAGTTCCACTTCAAAAAAAAAAAAAAAAAAAAAAAAAAAACCCTTAGGTGTATTTTTTCAAGGTGGACCCCTTTTACAAACCTTGTTTATAGTGTATATGAAAATGATAGGATCTTTTTGTGTGTTGTTTGACCTCATAAAATCTCTCTCTTTCTCTCTCTCTCTCTCTCTCTCTATATATATATATATATATATATATATATATATATATATATATATATATATATATATATATATATATATATATATATATATATATATATATATATATATATATATATATATATATATATATATATATATATATATATATATATATATATATATATATATTAATGTGTAGGTATGTGGCACAAAAATCAACGTAATTAATAATCAAAATGGAAGTGGTTACAACAATCAGATGTAAACATTAGCAGTCATCTGCAATTTGCAGCCATGTGTGTTACAGCCACCATTTAGCTATAGTCTGTTTTTTAAATATGAATTATGTGTATAAATGGAAAAAGAAATGCTATTTGCTTTTTTAAGATGCATGGTAATTAAAAACGGTTATAAATATATACCCTGTTAGTATGTCTTATCTTTGTTCACTGTGTGGAAATAACTTTTGCCACATAGTGAACAAAGTTTTATTTTTAAATAAAAGATGGTTTAGAACTAGCCTTGTAGAGAATTTAACAATGGTTATCAATTTTTTGGCTTAGCTTTCCGTACTCTTAATAGTGTATGCTTGTAATGACTGATATCATTATTAGTATAATTATTTTATAAAGGAAATGCCAATGTATAATGTATGTATAATGTAGAATTATTTTATTAAAGGAAATAAGTCTAAAATTTACCATACTAGTTACATAATGGCAAATTAATCAGAGTGATTTAAAATATATTTCATTGCCTCTATCCAGTTTAGAATATTTATACTATAAGATTAGAATAACTATTGTTGTTGGCGGAGTTATATAGAATGATATTAAAGATTGATTGTAAAACTTAAGTACTTCTATTTAAAGGATAAAAATAGCTGTCAAAAAATATCAATTACAATAGTTTTTTAAAAAGTAACTTTTCATTTGTAAGGAATAATATTTTCTTAAAAATGACTAAACTTTTAACTTATTAAAGGTTTTTAAAGTTGGGCCATTTGACTTTCCTATTAATTATTGCCTGTTTTGTGACAAGTTGTAAATATGCTGAAAATATAAAAGTTTATTCTGCATTATGTATATTTACAAACACATGTACTGACATATTTCTGTTGACTATAAAAATAATTATTTTGGAACATATATATTTGTCTATTTATGTTTAATTATTTTCTTTTAGATAAAAGCTTATAGTGTCGGTTCAGTATTATAAGTTTTACATGCTTATTAAGTTTGTTTTTTTAATTTTAGTACTTTCATTAGTATAAAACAATAGTTTTTAAAGCAGTGCAAGAAAATGCCATTTTAGTTTGTATTAGATTGTTGTTATTTGTCCTATGCCTAATTTCTTTTTTCCTCCAGGTTGTTTGGCTAGCAATGACTACTAATGAACGTATGAATTGCTCAAGATATCGCCATTTTAAAAGAGATAAGAGTGGAGTCATTCGTAGTCCATTTCAGTTAGTATCATTTTGCTATTCTGTTATTCAATTTTTAATCTTCTGTAGAGGTATTTAGTGGTTTAACTTATAGGAGACCAGTGTCCAATAGAGAAAATATTCCTCTTGGCCCACAGGCTTTAAAGTGTCTGCCACTCCAAGTCAAATTGGTTTTATGAATTAAACCTGATACATAGAAATTGACTTGACTTTTTCAAGTGTAATTGTATTTGGTGTAAACTTAATCAAATTAGATATTTGATATTTTTTTATCATACAGAACTGATTTATCTAATAAAATAATAAGCTCATTTAAAATGAAGTATTAATTATTGATTTAAATATGTTCTACCTTTCCTGTTAAGTATTTGGTTAGCAAGAGAGAATTTAATATTTAAAAGGGAATAATTTTAGCCAGATTTTATTTAGAAATAAAATATATCCAATTAAAATTGCCATAAAACTAAGCAGTAATTCTAATGCCACTTTACAATTGTACATAATGCAGGATGTGTCTACATTGCACTGTTAACATGTTCTATGTGCTTCTCATTGAAGTCTCTTGATGTCTACATTATTTTTATCTTTCAAACCTGTAGTGTCTTTGTTATCATAAAAGATACTCAAATTTAGCATTTAAAAACAGAAATAATACCCTTCTTTTGATAACTTTTAAAAAGATTGAAATTTCCACCCTATTCTTTATTTAAGCATTCTGTTCATTGCAATCTCTGCTAAAATTAATAATCTTAATTATTTCAATCCGAAACCATCGGCTTCTTTAAAAAGCCTCAGATTTTAAAATATTAAAAAATATTTTAATACAAATTATTTTTCTTCTATTTTTTATTAATGTTTTTCCCCACATTCATCATTTTCCAATCTCGCCCCTTTGAAAAACTGTAGATAGAGTTCCCTCTGTATTTTGTCTTTAAGAAACTGCAAATAATTATTATTTTTTATAGTGATGTTTTTTTAATATGTCTCATGTATGTCTTTGTCTCTTTCCAGTCGCGGTGCTTTTCAGAATTTCTTAGATTTTTGTGAGTGGCAATGTTGTGGACTATTTAAAATTGATTCTAGAGACTGGAAACAAGTCTATGATTCTGAAGATGAAGGAGAGGCCTCCATGCTCATACGGTCAGAGCATCACTATATATAATCGTATGTAAAATGGATTTACAAAGAAACATTCATTTTCCTATCAAGTTTTGCAAGGTCCTCAAAGTCTCCAACAGTATAGTTATATCTCGATATTTTGTGTATATTTGGAAAAATTGGTAAATTATTCAGGTATACTGTTGCAGGTTGTGAGAATTTCCTTGATTGAGATATTAAAATAATCAAATTTTGAGAAGCAAAGTTACACGGATATATATAAATAAATATATATATATATATATATACACACACTCAAGATTGCATTTGTGGAGGCCTTCATGACTTGACTAGTTTTGTCTTATTTATCTTGGAAACAAAGCATAGGCCTTATTTGTCATGAAGCTTTTTTAACATGTAATGTAGATGAATATTTTGCTTGCTGCCGAACTTACATGATGGAAGCAACTTTTGTTGGAACTTTTTTACAACATTTGTTTTTTAAATGTGATAAATCAGTTCAAGCCAGATTTATGGCTCCTTGTATCTTATGCAATTTCTACAAATCACGTTTCATTATATCTGTAAATTTATCATTTTCATCGTCTGTATGCAGGGGTGAGGTGGTAAAATGGCTGTCTGGCTTTGAACAACATTTGTTTATTAATTAAAAATTGTTACTATTTTGATAAAATATACTGTGTTTATAGTTTGGTTTTATTCATAAAATAAGTCCATTTTAAATTATTTGCACTTAATATCTTTATTGACTGTTCAAAATGTTTATTCTTAAATTATTGTATTTCCTGTTTTATGTTGATTTTTTAAAGGTTTTTTTAGAGATTTAAATGTTATCAGAAGTTTAGAAAAATAACAAATCATCCTTCTTTTAAACATAAACCTTGTAATCATTGTTCCCTCTTTTCAAAAGTTCTCTTTGAGAAATATAGATATTATTCATAATTATTATTTCTCTTAATGATTTATTTTTTATTCACAGTAAAAATATTATGTTTAGAGGGACCACAATAAAACTTATCTTTATATATAATCAGAATATTTATTTTTTAATGTATTATTTTTTGTAAAAATTAATTATTAAATATTTGCAATCATGTCATTCTTCTGTGTGTTTTCCATGAAGTCTAATTTTTTCAGTTTTTTTTTCTCCCAATGTTTTATACTTTAAATCGTAGAAAATATATTTTATCTAGAATAATCATAATTATATAACTTTTAACGTACCCTTTCTTAGTCAGTGTCATATGTCATACATTTGGTATGTTTGCACTCATATAGTTGACGTCACAAATTGTGTGTGATGAAGAGAAAAATTACATTGTTCATTGTGAATCCAATGCTAATAATTCATTTTATATTATTTTTCTATGGTTTCTTGTATTAAAAAAGATAAGAGTGTTTACAAGGTACTTGTGAAAGCAGTATTATGTTAAACTTTGTGCTGGACATGTTTATGTATTTTTTACACACATGGGGATATCTGTTAGAAGTTATACAAAAGAAAGAAGTCAATTTATTTCTGATATTCATGACTAAGATTTTTTTTTCTTGGTTAAGATAGCAAGCAAATAAGCAGTAAATTATTTCAAAGTGGTTTTTATGTTCCTGCGATTAAAAACATTATAAACATTATAAAGCTGTTTTCAGAGTATAAGGTGATAGAAGCATTTTGCCAAACATTTTCATTTATTTTTAATAAATCTTTCCATACATCTTTATCTTATTTATTTCAAATACCTCAAAACATTATATATTTGATAAATACAGTATCAGAAAGTATTTTTTAATTTAAAACTTGGGTTCAATGTAGAGAAATTTGGTTATTAATGAATGGGAAATCACATTTAGAAACTCTAGTATGTAAAAATAAAAAAGCTTAAACACATTAATTTTCATCCAATTCATTTTGAAAAAATACTGTTTTGCCTCTTTAAATTTGAAAAAAACTCTGACTGAGAAGGGGTTAGAAATAATACATTGATACAAAATTTAATTTTTTTAAAATTTAAAACCATAGTTATGTAGCTTAAAAATATAACTCATTAATGTTTCCAATGTAAAAATATTACTCATTAATATTTTAGAGCTTCAATGAAATGAGAGCATTTAAACTAGTCCTGTTAACCAGAAAATATTTTTATGAGTTTATTCTGTTCTATCACTCTGATTTTTGATTTTGCTCAAAACAGTTATGTCTAGTCTAATATATTATTTAATTACAAATGCTTCATTATTTGAATGTCTATTATTGTGGAGAAATTGATCTCCAGATTACTTGAAATATATGTATATATGCCTTTATTTATTTTTTTACGTCTTTAAAATGCTGTGAGGTTAATTAATTTTTTAAATAATATATTTATATAAAAAATATTGATTTTTTTTTTAGTTTTTAAACATATGTGATATAATTTAGAATAAATAAAACCTATATTAGTGTATATGCATATGTACACATTTATATACCGAAACACACACTATACTACATGTTTATTTGCCTAAGTAAAAGGCAGTTTTCGCTATTATTGAATCATATGATAACTAACTATGGTTATAGGACCACAAATTATCTCAAACTTTTGATAATCGTGTGATCTGCTGATTTTTTTTCTACTTGTTTCTAAAGAAATGAGTAAGGTTTAATTGAATTTGTGAGAGTGTTATCTTCTGGCAGAAAGCATTTAAGTATTTGTATGTTGAATAGCATTGTATTAACAATATATATATATATATTAAATAAGTTATTAGTTACTGGTTAGTTGATTTTGAGAGCTGTGGCCTACTTTTTATACTATAAAAGGAGCAGTGAGCCCAGATCTACTGTTTAAAGTTGAATCTGAACAGCTATGAACATCCATATTAACAGACGAATTCAAACTCATAAACTCTTGTACCTAAGAGCAGTGCCCTGCCTACCCAGAGAAAGTTTATGTAGCTTAATTATAAGAGACATGCTTTCTTGACAAGAAATTTTATAAAAATAGTTGTTTTTATTTATAGCTATATATATTCAGAATATCTTAGTCAATACATTTATTTTGGTTGGAGGCAAAAATCAATCAAAATGTGGGTATTACTCAGGCATTTCAGATCAATGGTATTTTCATTTTGAACCTGTGATAAAAAGTACAGGAACATATCAAACCATAAAAAGCAAAAGCATAAGATAAAAAAGGAAGGAAAATTATAAATATAAAATTTGGATATTTGTTATAACAAATTATTGAATGAATTTTATTTATGAATGTTTTTTTAGATATCAGTAGCTTAGCTGATACTGAACTTATAGCGTCATTTGAGTAAGTCAGTATTAGTCATGTTGAGATGAACACAAGTCTCTAGAATTTTGGCAGTTAAGTTGCATCTGTTCTTATGTAAAATTAACTCTATATGTTTATTTTACTATCTTAAACTTTATTTTTGGAACTCTTGAGGGTTACTTGAATTTCTCAAAGGGGTCACCGAGTAACCTGTGAGTCATAGGTTTTCAATGCTAGGTTCAAACAATCAAATTTATAGGTTTTCTCCTTTATTCTAATGTCTGGATATATTCTCATTTTAAATGGTTAAATTAAGACAAGTAACAGTTTTCATAAGGATTTTTAATGCATACTTATTTATTTTCAATTAATTTAGTTTTTGTGTTTATTTTACTTGATATTTAAGTTTAGCATACCTAATTAAAAATACAAATTATACTCACTTGTAATTTTTACCATCATATTTAAACATGTAATATCTATTCTCACATAAGTTTTATTTATAAATATAACTTATGTATAATCAAAACTATTTTTAAGGTAATAGGTTAAATTTTTATAAAATAAATGCCAAAATTAAGTTATAGTTCTTTGGTGTAACATTGAATGTTTTATCTAAAAGAAACTGATTGGGATACTGTTTCTAATTTAAATTAATGCTTTGGCTGTAGTAACAATGGAAATGTAGTTATCACTTGGTTATTATCATCTTAAATTATAAAAACTATGTTTACGATTTTTTTTTTGTTAATTTCACCTTTATTTTTATATTTTAAACTTGTTTTATAAAATAAGATAGAAATATATATCATAGAATTTCACCTATTTATGGGGCAAACCCCCTAAAAGTCATAAAATTATATCTGTTCATAAGCTTGTTTAAATTTTTAATACATCTGTATTCATAAGATTTGATGTTTATTTGCATTAAACACTGGAGACATTTTTAACTATTTGATCAAAATTATTCAGTCTGTTAAAAAATTAAAATTAAAAAAACTTGTTGAATGACATTGATATGATGGACTGTTTTATTTTACTCTTCATATTTCTTATTTTTTTTTTAAAGTTTTTATTTTACTAAATAAACTAATAGGGAAATCTATTTATAATAGAGCTTCATTTATTAAAAATTTTATGAACTTCATATAATTTTTTGTATTAAGGTAATTGCTTTTCAGTCATCTATAACCTGCTTGTCTTATAGTTTTAAACATGTTTTTTTTTTTTATGTATTTTCAAAAGTTAAATTTGCAATTCAATTTACTAAGACTTTTTTTTACCATCTTTTTTTGTAATTTTTGTTCATGTATATTACAAACTTTAATAGCCATGTTAAAGAGTGTACTATAGAGTATATTACATATTACATTTGGGAAAAATTGGCTATTTATACTATTGATAAAAAATGTAATGTTATATTTATTCAACAATTTAATATATACTGCTAATATAAATTTGTTTTAATTATTCTTATAGCTGTTTAAAAAACTGCCCTCAAAAATGTTCATATGGTTATCACTTCTTATAAAATGCTTTAATATAATTGTTAGTGGGAACTAAAATAAAAAAGATATTCTCAGACTTTTTCCTATGATGTAATATGTTTAATGTCTGGGGGTAAAAAAAATTGTTTTACCTTTTACTAAGCTTTTGAGAGCATAAAACTTTTTCATTATTTGCTATCATATAATGTGTAGTTGGTTATGTTGGAAAAAAAAAACTATTAAAATTGTCGTTTGATAAAATATCCTTTGTATATATAAAAGGAAATCGTTTTATCTTATTTAATAAGAATTCATTTTTTACATACAAAATACTGTAAGAATATTTGAAAGGCTTCCAATGGTTTTTATGTTTTTATTGATCTTCAAGTTTAATTTTCTTGATGAATTTGTTAAAATTTGTAATATAGTAAAATTTGATTATCTGAGGTGACTTTGGTCATCATTACCTTAAATAGTTGAAAGTTCAATTAATACAGGATAATTTTACATCATGACTTTTTTTCTTTAGAATAAGTTTCCTAGTTTTCGTTATTTGAAATCACAAAAATAAGGTGGGATGCACTACCACATATTAGCACTTTTAAAACTTTTTCATTAGTAGTTATCACTTTTTACATGCATTTTTTTTATAATGAATAGTTCTAAAAAAAAACTGTACTTTTTATTTTACACTTATTGTTAATTGTAAGAGAGGAATAAATTTGTAACTTAATTATTTAACTGTATTCTCAAAAGATTATTTTCCACTACTTAACAATACAAATCATTTCAAGCATTTTACACTTAAAATTTATGAAGTTTGTATGCATCACCACTGAAGAATATAACTGTATTGGATTTCTTTTTCTCTTAGGAAACTTTTTACTAGAAGAATCATCTCCCAATAATGACCTATTCTAAACCTTCACTTTGTAAAGTTCAGTTTCGGTGACAAATATTCTTTTCTGAAAAAAATCATTGATTTTATTGGAAAATGAAATATTTAAAAAAAATTGGTTCAATCTTGGTTGATAGAAGTTTAGATAATTAAGGTTCTGCTATGCTATGGTTGCAAAATTCTACTATAAGTATGATCATTTTATTCAATAGCTATCTATCATTTTATATGTGTATTTTAAAAGGTTTTATTATTAATATTATTAAAGTGGTTCTACATTTAATTAGAAATAAAGTAAAATTCAGTTGATAATAAATCTTGATGTAAGTATTTGTTTTTTAATGTTGATAAACTGACAGCATATTCTCACCCCTGCTGTATTGCCTAGTGCCCTACTGTTTATTGCCAGTATGTTGTAGCACTGATGCAGTTTTTCTGTGTATAAACAACCTATCTTGATCCATTCGCAAGTTTGTACTACTCAGGAGGTTGTAAGATAATAATTGTCTGTCTTTACTAACATAATTCACCCTCTATATCTGTATTTTTGTATGTATTATCTGTGCACCATGACATCATACCATAACTACTACTGATTAGACCAATGTAGTCCAACTACTCCAACACAGGCTTAATGTAGCTGATTAAATCAGTGCATTGCATTGTTTTGTTAGAATGTTATGCACATTAAGCTTTTTTTCTTTTTTAACTGAAAAAATGTAAAAGTATGTAAACTAGAATAACAACTCCTTTCATTCTTGTACATGCAAACATATATTTATTACAGAAACTTTTATGTGTGCACATTTGCACATAAATAAGTACAAGCATTTTACAGTACTGCCATGTGTTTATTTTCTTTTTAAAATTCTTCTAATTTATGTTTTATTGGTAAACTTTATTAGTCACTTTCCAACCACAGTATTTTTTTTTAAAGGAATTGTTCACTTGCCAACATCTGTGATAAAAGTATATTTTATGTGGAACTTGTTTCAAATGCATAACAACAAATTCTTATGCACAATTAAAATATAAGTTTTTGCCAATACAGAAAAGTCTCTGTATTACAAATTATTCTCTATTATTTCTATAGGAAATCTCTCGCTATGACAAAATTTTGAACCAGAGTGCAAAACTAAGGCTTTAATAACATCAAATATATTGTCCCTGTAATGAAGTAATTCTTTCAGGCGTCTTTTTCTATTTTTGTTATTTTTGAAGAAGGTATCTAATTTTTGTATAGCCAGTTTCTTTATGTGCATTCATTTTTGGAACACCTACATTAGTCATTCTTGAGGCAGCTTATAACAAAATGTAATTTTAAAGGATAATGCATTAACTGATGAAACAACATTTCTAAAGGTTTCTAGCACATTTACAGAAAAGTCATAATTAAACTGGAGTGAAGTTTATGACTTTTTTCAAGCATAACAATCTTTAAAAAAGCGAGCTTTTTTTTTCTTTTTCGCCTCCATAGGAGTAAGATAGATGGCTGAAATGCTATGTAGTCCCTTCCTAACCCCTGGTCTAGTTTATTTCATCAATAGTTCTGTGAACATGACTTGGAACTTAATAATGTATTAACTTAGAGAATTTTTTTGCTTTCATAGTAAAATTTTTTTATCATGCAGGGGTGTTTGTACTTTGAGTAAACCCTGGAATTCCAGTGATTTTGCTCTAACCATTTCTGGATTTTCAGAGAAATGAAATTGCTAATTATTTCTCCAAACTAATTTCTGTTTACTTTGAAAATTAGTCAAAGAATGCAACAAATTTTCTACTATCCTCAAATGATCGCGCAACTCCTGTGACATGGTTTACTAGATTCTGAATCGTAAAATGACAAATGAAAAAATGAAACTTAATAAGCTATTTGTCAAGGGTACTGAAAATGTCAATATTTATGATTTTGAATAAAAATTCTTAGGAATGAAGGTCGTGTAATCTGTGAAAAAAGCATAACAGCAGTTATAAAGGTTTAAACTAAAAGAGATTCAGTTCCATTGAACATGGTCAATAGTACAGGTGCTCAATACTTAAAATAACCTATTTTGTCAGGTCAGGTCATCCCTAAGAATTTCTACCCCTCAAAATCATAAATAAACCTTGACATTTTCAATACCTTCATATTAGTACTTTTGTCATATTTGTTAAGAAAAATTTCTTTTATTTTTTTTCCTGAATTTTATTTTTATTCTTTTTAAATGTGTTTAACATATTTTAATATCTTTAAAAAATTTTATTTTATTTTAGTATTTTTATAGAACATACATAATTTTTCCCCCACCTCTATCCAAAACATCATTCTTGCTTTTTCATCTCTGTTGAGGTATAAATTAGAAAACAATTTCCTTTTTATTTTTTAACTGCTTATTACAATGCTCTTTAAAGTTTTGCATGGAACTATAATCAGTACCCAGTCACCTAAATGATGAATTTTATGAACTTTGTTTTAAAATTAACTTTTAATTCTGGTTTTCATTACTTTAGCTCGGCTTTGGCTTCTCCTAATTTTAAACATTCTATACTTTCAAAAGTTTTACTCCTTTGTTCAGTAGTTCATTTCAAATGTACTAAATTATTGACATAATATTTGATTTACATTTTTTTATCATACAAATAAACTGGTTGGAAAGTGTTTAAACATCTTTATGTTGCTATAAATTTACATCCAATATTTTTTACCTTATTTTGCATTAGACAGTAAATATACGTTTTTGTTAAAACACTAAATGAAACAATGAAAATTATTAGTTTTCTCAGTGGCATAGAGTAGTAAATAAATTTGTCCCCCCCCCTGCTACACTGTAGAAAATATATTAATATAAAATGAAAATTTCTAGATTGAGGAAAATTCTAAGCTACAAACATTTTTCTTCTCTAAAATTTAGAAATTTATCATGTAGATAACAAAATTAAATTGCAAATTCTTCAATGATCAGTATCAGTTTTAGCAGTCTTATAGACTGATAGATAGTCATCAGATCAGCTGCTGCATAACCAATATAAGGAAATAAAGAATAAAACACTAATATTGTTATATACCTGTACCTGTGTTACAGTATAAGTGTTTTGTATCTCTTTTTTGTAAGCAAGATACTTCTATTTGTCTATAATCTCTTTGGAAAGTTAACTATTTCTGATCTGCTACTAAGGTAACATGTACTGATGAAAAATAAAATTTGAGTATCCCGAATGTTTTTAGATATGCAAACAGTTGTACATGGGTTATTAAAAGATAGAGTTTATGGATAGTAGTGAAGCATATACTTTGAGCTGTAGGTGGATCATTCTGGTAAAGTATCATTGTGGATGTTTTCATGTTTATTATTTTTATGGAGTTAATCACCTGTGATCTTCTTAACTCTTTGACTACTCAATTTGTAAACCTAGATCTCTTTAAAAATTCCTTCCCCCCCTTTTTTTTGCATAGTTTAAGTTTATATACATAAATTGGAAAATTGAAATACTAATTTTTTTTTTCTTGAAAAGTTTTTTATATTGACTTTATCATGAGAAACTCAGCTTTCAAAAAATTTAATTTCAGATGTTATCACATAAAAATTTATTTTTTAATAAATTTCAATTGAAATATTGTTAATTTCTATTTATAGCATACTATTTATAATTCTATAATCTAATATAACTGTAGGTCTAGTTATATAATTCTATTTATTACCTAATTAAATGTCTAATACTGTATATAATTTATTCCACTGGTTAAATGGTGAAAAGGCAGAATGTGCTTCTTAATAAAGGAAGAAAAACACATGCCCGTGAAAATTGCAAGATGAGCAAATTTTGCTGCATTTGAATTGCCCATGAAAATCACGGCATGGGCAGTCAGAGGGTTAACAGTAATTCAACAATACCAATTTTGTTGCCTGTAGCAAATGTACCCAAGTTGGGCACCTTTTCTCTCTACCTACTATGCTATGCCACTGAGTTTTTTGTCCTGTTAATCTAGAGCTCTTAAAAGAAAAGGACTTAAATATCTTACATAAACACTGTTCTTGAATAACTTCTGTTTAAGGTGACACTTTCATTTTGTCTATAAAATTTTTGTTCATCGTTTTAGTGAGAATAATGTATATATTTTAGTATGTGTATGTTGTATATTTGAGTGTGTACTCATGTTACTGTCATAAACTTATGTAATGTGTGTAACAAACAGTCATAGAATGCTAGTTGTTTATATGTTCAAGTTTTATAAAAAATAATGAATTGCATTGTACAGTGTAAAGTTTATAGCTATAAAAAACCTTCCTCAATTAATTTGATTATTTGTATATGATGATTTTTAGTGTCTTTGTTATTTACATTTTTACGCGACATAAATGTATATTATATATTTCTAAAGTGTCTCATTTTTACTTTCAAAAAGAATAACTAAATTTTGGAAGTAATTTTAAAAGTATGAATTTTGTATATTTTTCATCCTGTTTTGCTTCTTTTCCTTCCTTCTGAAGTTGTTTAGTGTTAATAGAGCATGGTGTACAGAATTTGTGTGTGTTCCATATTTTTATAGAAGTTTAATTTTTAAAACGTATTGCATCTACTCACTGGAACCAAATCTCAGAACCTCAAGACCAATATTCCCTGTACTCACTTGGTTGGAAATTGTTAGGTATAATATATTTCTTCACATTTTTCTTTTCAGTATTTGTCTGAATATATAATACATGTACAGTAGAATGTTATTTATTTAATTTTTTATAGAATTATGACTCAGTCAGATGCTACATAGAGGCAAAAGAAATTAAACTACCTCTATTAAATGTAAAATTAAAAAAAAAACATCAAAGTAGTTGAATGTAGTATTTCAGACAGTATTGACAGGCTAACAATATGTAGCACATTAACAAAGGCTTTGGGATTTAAAAAATTATAACCCACATTAAATTTTTCAGTGTGTTACAATTGCTGTTGGTTTTGTTGCTTATTCATCCCAAAAACATTTTTTATTATGCACAAAAAATATTTAGCAGTAAGTTTTTCAATTTGAAGTATTTAATAGTGAATATTTCATGAAAATATAAATCTTTTGATATCTTTAAATTACAATATTGTGGGTTATCACTTTTTACCCCCAATCTCTTCATATATATACATTTATTTTCACTCTTGTATTTTTACTCATCGAGAAGGAAAAATATAAAAATTTCTGATTAGTTTATGGCATGACATCCTCAACAGGAAAGGTGTAGCAACTTCTGATTGTTAACATGGGTAAAAACACAAAGGGAATAAACTAGTTTAATATATATAATTTTGAAATGGAATAAACAATACAAATTTATATTTTACATACTTGGTCAAGCCATAGTTTGACCTACAAAAAATCTGTACAAAACCAACAAGATTCTCAATGTTTTCATTGCATTTTTCCCAATGTTACTTTAAAAAAAAAGTATTATACAGAATAATTATAAGATAGTAATAACAGTGATGATTGAATTATATATTTAAAAGAATTTTTTCACACATTTACTGTGCATCATTTTATAAAAACATGAAATTGGCTGACATTACTATTTATGTTCTTAATGAAATTATTTATAATTTTGTCCTAAATAACTTGAGTTATAAAATATCACCTCCCGATAGTGACCATTTATTAGCTTTTGTATTATGTAATTCCAATGCTATTTTTTGACACTACTTTAAAAGAAATTATATGAATATTAACAGTTAAAAAATAACTCAATTTGATCTACTATTGATGGCTCTGTTAACAAAAACCTCAGTTTATTAAGACCTAAATAATAAAAATTGTATTATCTTTTTAAAGCAATTCTATGATTTTATATAATTTTTTTCATTAAGTATTTCTGTGTAATATAACTTTTAATATTTTCTTATCAGTAAATAGTATGAACATGGCCACTTTTTTTAACAGAACCTTAGAACTGAGTAACTCAATACTTGGCCATTATTCTGTTTTCTGGATCGTTTGTAGATTTCTGATTCGTGAATAGTACTGCATTAACACTAGATTGCCCAAGGCAGTCATTTTGACTGTTTTTTAATTTCAATTAGAAAAACAATTATGAAATATAATGACACAATTTCTTAGAATTTGGTGACTTTTTCTATAACATATAAATGGGTTTATGAATAATTGTAGTTACTTCCGCCTTCCTTTATTATATAATATTAAAAATTAATTTTAAACAAATTTCTTTACATATTTGTTATTTTTTCACAATGCAGTCATTTTGACTGTTTTTGGGCAGTACAGGTATACAAGAAATCTCGGGCAATCTAGTGTTAAAGATGTTTACAGATAGCGTTAACTAGGTGTTTTTTGTTTTTTTTTTCTTTAAAGATATTAATTTTAGGCTAAGTAAATAAAATGGTTTTAAAAAGAGCTATTGTATTTTTAGTGTATTTTTTTTCTTTATGTCTGTGCAAATTTTTATTTCTTTTGGTCTGTTTTATTATCAGAATAATTACTAAAATAGACCTGCCATAATACCAAATAAATATTGTTAACACAGCTAATATTAATCTCTGATTCACTGTTTAATCTATTTGAGCTTTATTAATACAGACCTTGATTGATAAAGGCCCAAATATTAGAGGTTCTATTGTATTATCTTTTTAACACAACTGTTTTATAATTTTCTTCTTTAAATCTGTGTAAAATGATTTTCAATACCTATAATTTTTTTTATCAGTAAATGCTATGAATATAATCACTTTTTTAAATGGAGACTGAATAAGCTGAGTAGTTTAATACTTGGTCATTATTCTGTTGTCTGAATCACTGGTTTTTGAATGGTAGAGCACACACACAAAAAAAATGTTTAGTGGTGTAGTGGTAGTGAAAACTAGATTCTTTGTTAACATAGACATATTGTGTTTATAATGCTATTTTCTATATACATATATATATGCACAAAATTTTGTTTCTCATTGTTTGGTTTTCCTAAGAAATAATTACTAAAGTATAGACCTGTTATAATCCCAAATGAATATTATAAGTTAACAACAGCTAATATTAAAGCACTTATTTCTAAGCATCAAGTACAAATGTTGCATTTGATAAATTAATATTTTTAATTTATTGTTTTGTAATTTTATTGAAAAAATAAATCATATGTGTTTATAATAATTATTCATTTATAAACTTATTTCACAATTATTAACACCAAAATTCTACAGAAGGGAATAATTTGACCAGAGGATACACATCACATTGGTCTTGGATAAAACAATCTGTAACTAAGTAGAGAGTGAAAAATTACTTTGTAATTATCCTGACAATGTATATAGAAGTGTTTTCATTAAAATATTTCTCAAAGTTATTAACACTTTCAGGACTGGTATAATCATTATGTGTCGCTGGGTATATTATCATTTATGAATTATTGAGATAGATGATGCATCCTCTCAGTTTCTTAAAAATGTTAACAAAAACAATAATTACTATTTTGAATGTATGAAGTAAGCATTTTAATAACCAAAAATAATATTTCTATTTAATTTTGAAGAAACAAAACAGAAAAAAATTATATTGACTTCTCAGTGCTACGTATTTGTGACAGTGGTCCTGAAAGGGTTAAAGGAAAATAAAGATGTTATTGTAATTAAAAGAAATTATTGAATATTGTGCATATCTAAACTAGTTAAGTTAATGTTATTCAAGCTGTAGTTGATTTCTTTAATTGCTTTCTTCTCCCAATGATGGCTGAACAGAGTGCTGCTGTTTGGTATCAGAATTTATCAGTTTTTTTTTAATCCAAAGAGTGAGAAACTACTGTCGTTGATTATTTTGACAATGTATAAAGTGTTTACATATGATAGATAGAGTTGTCTTTTGGTACCAGAATTTGTGGGTTTAGATGTATTTAAGAACAGAGTGAGAATGTTCTGCTTTGATTTCCTAACAATGTATAAAGGAGCATTTTTATTTAATTCTTTATCAAGTTTATTAATAAATAATAAATATGTTATTGTAATACATAAAAATTATTAAATATTGTGCATTTGCAAGGCTAAATAAATTGCTTTTTCATTCAATAATGGCCAAAAAGATATACCTCTGTGTTTTGGTACCAGAACTTTTAGATTTCAATACATAAAAGATTGTGGGAAACTACTGTTTATAGCTATCCTGACAATTTAAAAAGATGTGTTTTCATTTATTTATTTCTCAACAAGTTATGATTAATTTCTTCATATGCTTTTTTACTTGATGGATTAACAGATATAATTATTACCTTTTGGTACCAAAATTTGTGTTTTTATATCAGATCAAGAAACTCATGAGAAATTACTACTCTTAATTATTCTCACTTTGTATAAAAAAGTGTTTTCAATTTTTTTTTCTGGACATTTTTAATGTATAATAAAGATGTTATTGTAATGCATAGAAATTATGAAATATAGTTCATGTTTGTTTATTATGTTGATGTTATGCAAGTCATGAATAATTTCTTCAATTGATTTTCACTTGATGATGGCCAAACTAATTGAGGGTTATTCCATGGTCACTAATGTAATATTTCCACTAAGGCAATAATTTTACAAATTATTACTTTAAAATTGACTTACTTAAAGTTATTTTCAGCATCATAATATTAAGTTTGGAAATCATAAAAACATCATTAACATTATTTTTGTAATTGATTTATTCTTGTAATTATTTTATCAAAATTAAGGTTAGCCAATCAATGGTTGAATGGGTAGGGTTTATGGGTTCAAATCGCACTGCTGGCATGGATGTTCTTAGCCATCGAGAATCAGCTTTAAGCAGTTGGTCCTGGTCTCAATAGTCAGTGTGTAGCAAAATAGAAGACCATAGCATTCCAAACCAAACCAAAATTAAAGTTACTAATTTAACATTTTTTCAATCTTGTAATTTGCTGCCTTTTTTGCCAAAATTATTCCTCATAAACTTAGTAGTAGTTAATAAACTTACATTTATATGTTTTTCTATTTGAGGATTAATTCTAAATATTTAGTAGAGACTAATTTTTTCTCAAATTGTAACAAACAAAATATTAGTTACAACACATGTGACTAACATAACATGACTATTCTAACATGCAAGTATACAAATAAAGAGCACACCATAATAATAAAACACTATTAATAATGTAATTTTTATTACAATTTTCATACTTTGTTCTTTTTTATTGCTTTCAACAATGCTTATAGGAAATGGTAAATTTCCATTTGATCTGTGCAGGTTTATACAAAACATAAAATTCCCTTCAGCAATGTGAAAAAGACATCACTTAACCCTGCATGCGTTTCTAGCTAAAATTTAATTTTATAATCTGCCATATTCATACCATGTGAAATAGCACAGACTATAATAAAATTAGAATATACATAAAATTAAAAATGTGTCTAATTACAGTTTTTATTGGCCTTATTTTTTAGGTATGAGGTAAACATTTTCATGGAAAGACCCTAGTGTCCTACCTTTTGTTGTGTTGTTTGAATTGCATTGCTAGTATGGATGTTTGTAGTTATTTCAAATTATTTTAATGCTGTAGATCTCAATTTAATTCGATCTTGCATAGCATTCAGGGCAAACTGAACCAATTTTCCCATAATGAGTTTTATTTAATCATTTTATTCACTGGACTTATCTAATTATATTCTGACACGGAATTCTCTGAAGAAAATAGCATTTGGATAATTTTCCTTTCTTTTCATAAATACTTTTTATCAGTTAATGTTTATACTTTGTTCTTGCCTTACATATTTATTAATAGATATATGACTATTTAATAGTTCACTCTGACAAAGAATTTAAAATATGTGTTTTGCAGTAGAGCATTAATATTAACTTGCATTTTTATGAGGTTTTTTATTCGAAGTCAAAAAGTAAAAATCAGAAAAATGTGTTGCTAAGTAATATTTGACAAAAAAGAAATGTGTTTGAAATTTTTTATGTTTATACTTTGTTCCTGCTTTACATGTTTATTAATGAATATATGACTATTTAATAGTTCACTTTGACAAAGAATTAACCTTTTAACTGTCATGCCCGAGATAATCTTGGGCATAGCACTGGTGTTCAAAAATGTCATGGCCGAGTATTACTCGGGGTAATTTTTTATTAATACATCGTATTGTTATACCCGAATATATATCATGTACTTCAAACTATAAATTTTTAACTACTAAGTATAATTTATTTTGTAGTAAACATTTGAGTTTTGCAATAAAAAAATTGGACAAATTGTGTACCCAAATCATCAAAATAACTTGACAGTTAAAGGGTTAATCTAAAATATGTGTTTTGCAGATAAGCATTATTATTAACTTGCATTTTTGTGAGGTTTTTATTCGAAGTCAAAAAGTAAAAATCAGAAAAAAATGTTGTTGAGTAATATTTGACAAAAAAGAAATGTGTTTGAAATTTTTTATGCAAGATATTTATATACTCGTGTGCGCAGAATTTCTCTGTATTTAATGGAAAATAGATTTTTGTTTTTTAAAGTACCTTATTTTTACTTATTAGCAGTATGTATGATTTTAAAATATTAATCTTATCACTGTTTTCTACTTTTTGGTGTTGTATAATTTTTATGTGATATAAAATCAAAATGATAGTTCCTATATAATTTTAATATAATAGCCATGAAAAAGAAGGAGCAGAATATGTTACATTTCATCAGCTAGTATATTTATAAAATTTTATAGCTTTTCCTATTTGAAAGTACTTTTTAAAACATATCTATAAATTATATTTCTAAAAAACTTTTATTTGCAAATAATGTTTATGGTAAAAAAAATTGTTATCAAGATAAATTAAAAAAACAAGACTTACAATTAGAATATTGCACTTTTTTCTATGATCTGATTTCCTCCTGTTAAATTTTAAGAATTGTACTACACTGGATTAGAAATTGCATGTGCTGGTAATAATTTTAATGAAGTTGAACTTCAACAGTCTATATATACATAGAGAGCAATTAAATCTTGTTTATAATTATTATGAACTCTAAAAATTGTTTCAGTAGATGTATATTTTGTTTTGTGGTTTATGTAACATTTTACATGTGATTTTTTGTTTCAGATCACTGTAGAAAATATTGAAGTAAATGGCAGTATTTTGTAAATTATCTGTAAATTTTTCTTGGTATAAATTATTAGGTTTTGTTACTTTTCATACCAATCTGTATATTATGTAATTGTAAATGTTTTATGTTCATAATAAAACATCATCCACCTCTTTAGATTCTTGTTTGATTTGCTCATTTTTATTCCCTAATACTACGATTTGATGTTCAGATTTCAACAGAAATACCCATTTTGACTCTGAGTAGTTTCGACGTGACGTCTGTACGTCCGTATCTCGTATATTACGAAAATTATTTAGGGTTTTTGTAACATCTATTAATTGCGCCCTGCAGACTGTAAGCCTTGAAGAAAGGTTCTAGACGTGTAGATGTCCCGGGATGAGAAAAGACGCAACTATGCCCTAAAGATTTATATATGTATATATATGTAATATATCAAAATTATTTAACTTTAATATTTCCTTAAAAACCTCTTCTTTCCCATTCCAATTCTTTAAAATCTTTTTCCTAGCCTTTAAATGTCTTAATAAAGTAGTGTCATTGACTTATAATTATTTCGATACATTTCCCAAAGCTTTCTGTCCTATTGATGTTAATTTTCTGTTTATTCAACACGTTTTCCAGCTGTCGCCGGCAAATGGCTCCGCGTTTTTCCTGGTCTTAATTCGCTGACTAAGTTTCTTGTTCCTTGGGAATATTCTTTCTGCCTTCGCTCTTGGGTGCATCTCTGTTCGAGTAGAGTGATTTTTGTGTCTTTCTCTTGTCTGTCGTTGACAAGTAAAGATGCCCGTTTTTAGCAGCTCCAAAATAAAGTTTTAACTAGACTTGTGTCGTTCTCTTCAATGAGGACCGACTACATTTTTATTACTGCTAAGTTGATTAGGCTTCTCCTTGCCCAATAGCCAGGGCCTGATTATCGCACGGGCACGAAAATTTAGTCGAGTGCTTGAAACATATATTAAGTGGGGAAAAATTGCATATTTACGCTAGCATCGTTAAGTTTTAATAAATTATTGTACGAGGTAATTGTGTTTGTCATGAACTCTATTGTTTCCTATTTACTTTAATTTTACTGTTATTTACCTGATAATAATTCCCTCAACAAACCTGGTGCTCTTTTTATCCTATGGGTTATTGCATATTTATAAGACAGATTATTAGCAACTTATCACTATAAACCATTAAATCATCTCATCAATTTAAATTATTTTTGATTCTGTTATTATTTATTTTCTGCACCACAGAGCTTGTGAGTGTGACAAGGTAAAAATAAAAAAAATATGGGTCACTCTAGGTCTTTAAAAGTCCTTAATTTTTAGCATGGCTAAACAAAGATAATAATGATTACGAAAAATGAAAATTTGGTGTTTTTTATCCCCTATATAATAATAGCCTAAGTTGTCTGTCCGCGAATTTATGAAGCGGTTGTACCTGGAATGTATACAGGAATCCATATTGGATTTTTTATGAGTTAGGGTTAGAAAAATTTAAAGTTAGTTCGAAATCCCCCCCATCCCCCCCCTTTTCGAGCGTTTAATGCTATTATTTCAAGTCTTATTCTCCCTCTTATTCTATACTAAATTCATTCTTGATATGAATTTAGTATTGAATAAGAGAGAGCAGCGAAGGCGGAGCGTAATATTTAAACTGGACTGTGTTTACTTGACCCTCATATACTCTAATTAGTTCCTTTGGGTGTAGGCCTAGCACGTTCGGTAGATAGTCTGACCACTTGATCATCGTACTTCTCGGGTTGACGGTTCTGTCCCCGACTCAGCCAAATTTTTCTAAATGTCTAATTAATTTAATATTTTCTGCATTTTCTTTTAAATTCTTATTCCTAAAGTTGTTTTTCAAAATTGTTTTATTATTTTAAAAATAAATGTTTATTATTTTTTTCAACTTTTTATGACTTAAACTGTCTTCTCGTAATGTAATAGTAGCCTGAGTTATCTGTCTATCTGTCCTCAAATTTATGAAGCGGTTGGACGAGGATAGAGCATCAATATTGGATTTTTGATGAGTTAGGGTTAGCAAAATTCAAAGCGAGTAAAGTATATTTTTTCCTAAACTATAGATCCGATTCTAAAATAAATTGGTATGAATAAGGTATCACAGCGAAAAATACTGTCATATTTAAAACGTTCGAAATTCACCTCGTCCCCCTTTTCAAGCATTTAATGCCATTATATCAAGCCCTATTTTAGGAGCAGGCTATTAAATTTATCAATTTATCACTTAATAAATAGGTAAAAATAACAATTTTTTCTAGCATCATGATGTCATTCTTTTAACTATCTCATTTAATCATTTCTTTTAGATTATTTAAATATCTTCTGCATGATTTCCATATGTTTTATCCCTAAACTTAGATATTACCTAAATAATTTTCTTTTATATTTGGCTTAAATAATAGATTAGGTACATAAGTGATAATTTTAATCGATTATTTTTGTAGAACGATAATTCTCAGCCAAAAAACAAACCATCTTTTTTACCTGCTTCATAGGGTGCCTTTACAATTTTGGAAAATTAAAAATTTTACTGATCCCGTCATATGACGGGTTATATGCTAGTTTTGAATATTACTTTAATGCTAATTTCTTAAATATGTTTGCTAATTCAATGTTATCATTTTTATATGACTGTAATTATGAACGTACTATAAATTTGCAATGGGGGTGGAGGGCACAAAAATTGGATTGTGCCCTGGGCACAAAAGTATCTTAGTCAGGCCCTGGGTCCAAACAGAAATATTCCATAATTGTTTGAACTGCATAATGACTGTTCCATATTTGTGGTCACAACGCATTCTATTTTGTGCCGTTTACTTTCCAATAACATTATTTTCACAAGGTAAAATTCATCTAGATAGATAAAGATTATTAAAATAATCATATGAGTCACAACTTATTTTTATCGCAAAAATTATAGTTATTAAACAACTATTTCAACCGCATGATAATTATTTTCATCAGTTCAAATTTTATATCTAGTTATTAGGCCTGTAATTAGCAATTAAATGATGATTGTAAGTTATTGCTATCTTGGAAAATATGCATAGCAATACGTAGATAATAATTATCTTAAATTACTTCATCTCATTTCTTAGAATTCGAATTTATTCACTAAGATGTAAAGCAAAATTAAAATACTTTATGATATAGCAGTTAAAAACGACATTTAAAAGAAAAAAACTGAATACCCATTTAATTAATTAGAAAGAGTGGAACAGTTTATTTGTACCATAGAAAAAATAGCTCTTGCTTTCTAACCTTTAAAAAATACTATTTATATAAACTATATAATAAAACTCTATGTCTTTTATAATTAATTCTTAATTTTTATTTAATATTTTTTAAAATTTCTCATTTGTCTTGAAAAATATTTTGTGTTGTTTGGAAATTTTGATTTTCTAGATTATTTTTACTGTTCTTATACATCAGGCCTCACGGGGTAGGTATGAAGCTGCTTTTCGTGTTTATGGTTTTCAAGATGGTGCAATGTTTCTAAACGTATAAACCAGTAAAATTGCTGTCAACAGAGATCCAGACAAACAGACTTTAGGGAAGCCGTAAAATTTATTGGGCTTTTAATTTTTTATCTCTTTGTAGGTAATCCTCTATATAATACACTGTCTACCAATAAGTATTTGGACACCTATGCAAATGATGATAGCCCAGACCTGAACCCTATTAAGAACCTCTGGGACTTGTTGGATCACCAAATTAAGGGGTGCACTACCCGTCCAAAATCGGTGAAGGAACTTGTATGTCTTCTCCAATCCGAGTGAAAGACAATACCACTATCTGTAATACAAAGACTTGTTGAAAGTATGCGCCGGAGGGTTCACGATGTAATTGCCTCTCGTGGAGGCTCTACCAACTATTGATTTTGAATAAAGTTAGTTTTTCTTTTCTATCACAGGTGTCCATATACTTATTGGTAGACAATGTAATAGCCTAAGCTATCTGTCCCTCTGTCCACGAATTTATGAAGCGGTTGGACCTGGAACGGATAGAGGCACCCATATTGGATTCTTGATGAGTTAGGGTTAGCAAAATTCAAAGCAAGTAAAGTTTATCTTCTCCTAAACATCGATCCCATTCTAAAATAAATTGGTATAAATATGCTTCATATCACAGCGAAAAATACTGTCGTCTTTAAAACGTTCGATATCTACCCCTTCAAAAATAACATTTTTTTCTAGCATTATGACGTCATTCCTTTAACCATATTATTTAATCATTTCTCAATTGAAATTATTTAAATATTATCTGCATTATTTTCATACGTTTTATCACTGAACTTACATATTACGTAAATGATTTTCTTGTATATTTGGCTTATGTAATAGATTAGATACATATGTGATAATTTTAAACTTAATCATCGATTATTTTTTGTTGCAATGAAAATTTTATCACCATTATTAACAACAAATTCTATCTACCTCCAGGGTGTAGTGGAAATGATAGTTTCATTCCTTTACTTCCATTAATTACTGTGGAAAAAAAAAAAAAAGGGAAGAACTCAACGATAATTTCGACGTAGCTAAGAAAACTTTGAATTATATTTCTAAATGAATTCAACGTGATTCTAAACTGCATTCATAGTATCGGGAGACTTTAGAGGAGTATGAAAATAAACAAATTATTGAGCGTGTACCAGATAGTTATCAGCCAAAAAACCAACCATTTTTTTAAATTTTTTTTTTAACCTTCCACTTAAGTTACTTTACTATTCTGGAAAATTAAAAATTTTACTGATCCTGTCATATGACGGGCCATATGCTAGTGCTGTAAATAATAACTATAAATGTTGATTTGTTTGGTTTCAGGAAGCCGAATATTGAAGTAACTAGCAGTATGGAGGTGATAAAGTTTCGCAGTATTATTATCACAGAGTGTTAAACATTACTGTAGAAATAATGTATATATCTGGATAAAATTTAGTCTTCATAGTAATTTATGTCTGTGTGCATAATATTTAGTTCAAGTTATGAATGTCAATTGTTTTGTTTTCAGGAAGTTGTAGATTCAAGCAACAATCGGTATGAAGAAGATAAAAGTTCGCAGTATTATTATCATAACGTGTTAAACATTACTATAGAAATAATCTATGTATATATATAATATATATAATATATATATATATATATATAAACTATATATAATATATATATATATAGTAAATGTATCAATATAATTTATCTCTATGTACATAACATTCTAGATCAAGCTATTAATGTAATTTTTTCTGGTTTCAGGAAAATGTAACACGCAGTATGGAGAAGATGGAGGTTCTCAGCGTTATTATTATAGTGTTAATCAATACTAAGGAATAATCTACGTAACTAGATAAAATTTATTTTGCATATTATTTTACTTCTGTGTACATAACATTCTATATCAATCTTTCAATGTAATTTTTTCTGGTTTTAGGAAGCTGTAGCTTGAAGTAACATGCAGTATGAAGAAGATAAAGGTTCTCACTGTTATTATTGTAGTGTTAATCATTACAAAGAAATAATCTACTTAATTAGATAAAATTTATTTTGCATATTAATTTAATTCTGTGTATATAACATTCTATATCAAGCTTTCAATGTATTTTTTTTTTTTTGGTTTCATGTAAGTTTTTCTGGTTTCAGGAAGCTGTAGATTGAAGTAACATGTAGTATGGAGAAAATAGAGGTTCTCTGTTATTATTCTAGTGTTATTCATTACAAAGAAATAACCTAGGTAACTAGATAAAATGTATTCTGCATATTAGTTTATTTCTGTGTATATACAATTCTAAATCAAGCTATAAATGTAGATTTTTTCTGTTTTCAGGAAACGGTAGTTTGAAGAAACACGCAGCATGGAGAAGATAAAGGCTCTAAGTGTAATTACTGTAGTGTTAATCAATACTAAGAAATAATCTACGTAACTAGATAAAATTTATTTTGCATACTAATTTAATTATGTGTACATAACATTCTATATCAAGCTTTCAATGTAATTTTTTCTATTTTCAGGAAGCTGTAGATTGAAGTAACATGTAGTATGGACAAGATAAAGGTTCTCTGTTATTATTCTAGTGTTATTCATTACAAAGAAATAACCTAGGTAACTAGGTAAAATATATTATGCATATTAGTTTATTTCTGTGTATATACGAATGTAAATCAAGCTATAAATGTAATTTTTTCTGGTTTCAGGAAGACATAGATTAAAGTAACATGCAGTATGGAGAAGATAAAGGTTCACAGTATTATTACTAGTGTTTCATTACATAGAAATAATCTAGTATATGGGTAAAATTATCTTGCATATTAATTATTCTATGTGTATAACATTTTAGATCAAGCTATTAATGTAATTTTTTTTGTTTTCAGGAAACGGTAGATTGAAGAAACACGCAGTATGGAGAAGTTAAAGGTTCTTAGTGTTATTACTGTAGTGTTAAACATTACAAAGAAATAATCTACGTAACTAGATAAAATTTATTTTGCATGTTATTTTAACTCTGTCTACATAACATTCTATATCAAGCTTTCAATGTAAGTGTTTCTGGTTTCTGGAAGCTGTAGATTGAAGTAACATGTACTATGGAGAAGATAAAGATTCTCAGTGTTATTACTGTAGTGTTAATCATTACAAAGAAATAACCTAGGTAACCAAGTAAAATGTATTCTGCATATTAGTTTATTTCTTTGTATATACGATTTTAAATCAAGCTATTAATGTAATTTTTTCTGGTTACAGGAAGCTGTAGATTGAAGTAACACGCAGTAGGGAAAAGATAAAGGTTCTCAGTGTTATTATTGTAGTGTTAATCAATACTAAGAAATAATCTACGTAACTAAAAAAAATATTTTGCATATTAATTTAATTTTGTGTACACAACATTATACATCAAGGTTTCAGTGTAATTTTTTGGTTTTGTGTAAGTTTTTCTGGTTACAGGAATCTGTAGATTGAAGTAACTTGTAGTATGGAAAAGATAAAGGTTCTCAGTGTTATTACTGCAGTGTTAATCATAACAAAGAAATAACCTAGGTAGCTAGATAAAATGTATTCTGCATATTAGTTTATTTCTGTGTATATACAATTCTAAATCAAGCTATTAATGTAGTTAGTTCTGGTTTCAGGAAGCCGTAGATTGAAGTAACACGCAGTAAGGAGAAGATAAAGATTCTCAGTGTTATTAGTGTTAAGCAATAAAAAGAAATAACCTAGGTAACTAGATAAAATTTATTTTGAATATTAATTTATTTCTGTGTATATACGATTCTAAATCAAGCTATTAATGTAATGTTTTCTGGTTTCAGGAAGCCGTAGATTGAAGTAACACGCAGTATGGAGAAGATAAAGATTCTCAGTGTTATTAATGTAGTGTTAATCAATAAAAATAACCTGGGTAACTAGATAAAATTTATTTTGAATATTAATTTATTTCTATGTACATATCATTCTATATCACGTTGTTAGTGTAATTTTTTCTGATTTCAGAAAGCCGTAGATTGAAGTAATTTGCAGTACGAAGAAGATTGAGGCTTGATGTTGTTGTTATTGTCTTCTTGTCTGTGTGTGTTAAATGTCTCCGAAAGTCTTGATGACAAGAGTCGCAAGTTCTGAAGCCTGATGACTGTAGAGGATTTTTCTTGGTGGTGAACTAAGCTGGAAGAGAGAGGTTATAATGGATTGGGAGTCATAGATGTGGACCAGGGTAAGGAGTTTGGGGATAATTGAAGATGAAGTAGAATCTTGTATTGTCTAGAGATATTTTCATGCCTTTAAAATGTCGGTACTTAGTCTTGCCAACGATTAGATAGATAGAGGGTTACAATGAAGTTGTAAATCGTGTTCTTCCAAAAGATCGAGAAACGCTGAGAGACATGTACAAAATCTAGATGGTGACTATACAGAGAATTTTTAATACGTTGACCAACTCATAGATTGCGTTCTTTTCTAGGAAACCAACTACAAGCTATCTCGTACTGTGTTTACTTGCCATTTTTATGCAGCTACGAATAAATTCGTAGTATATCAGTGCTAATATAAATAGATGGCTTCCGGGAAAAGAACAAAAAATCAATGCTCTTGGAAAATAAATAATTCAGGACTTTGTTGAATTTCTCTCCATAAATTATCATTCGCATTTGATGTTGTTGCTTGGGAATCATCATCATTATCTTTAGATTCGGGATCAACTTTAGGTTATGAGACGACGTCATCTTCACTATCACTTGAATCCTCAGAAGGTTCATAATCGCAACTGTCGTTACCATCCTCGTCAAAAATCCTGTCAAATTCTGAATCACTTAGATTTGCGTAGTACTGAATTTCATTTTGAGCCAGTTGTTTTTTCTTATCCATATTGGGTTCTTGATAATTTAACACGTTGACTGCCATGGAGGTCACCTGTGACCCCCACCACGAAAACTGCTTCAAACACGATTTTATAACTCATTTTATCTGCTGCAAATAATATTTCAGCATAATATGCATCGCATAATGAAAAGTTCAAGTCGGCGCCATTCAAGTAAACCATCGAAAATGCGTCTGGCAATCAACGTGTTAAGAATGAAAAGTAAAATTTAAGTCTCTATTTTCATTATTTGAATAAGAGTTAAACTTTCTAGTCAATAAAAAGTATTTAATTTTCTATTGTGTTTCAATATTTTTTCACTGTGTGGAAGTTATTTCTTAGAAAGAAAATACAATCAAGTAAACAAAATGAACTCAGTCCACTACAGTAAAAGCTATTGACATCTTCTGTTTATATTGTTAAGAATGCTGTAAACATGAAATTTGTATGGTATCTCGCTAAATTGGCGAGATATTGGCTTCTTGGCGAAGTTTTGGGACACTCATTTTTGGCGCCAAGTTTGGCGATATATCACCAAATTTGGCGACTTGGAGCCATTTGTTGCCGACCCTGGATTTTACTAGAGGCTTGTGGAAATTTCCAGAAACCTGAAAGCTATATAAAGGGGCCTTGAGGTCTAGTAAAATTTCAATAGCTGGTCCCCACAACGAAAGGAAATTCCCTGCAAGGGTTGGTAGCGAATTTATTCGCATTTATCCAAAAACTGAAGATGATCACAGGGCCATCTCTAAATTTATTGTTGAGAATAAAATTGAAGGATTTATTCTCCCTTTGGGTACTGTTCGGCCGCATAAAATAGTGATCCGCGGCTTCCCCAGTGATATACCGGTGAAGGATATCAAATCCGAACTATCTAAGTTAGGCTTCCCAGTTATCAAAGTGGATCAACTTATTAAACGTAAAACCCAACTGCCAATGCCACTATTTCCAGTTCAACTCACCCCTACTGATGTTGCTAAAACTATTTCTGATATTGATTCCCTGTTTTTATAAAATTACAAAATACACGCTATACATAAACTAAACTCATCTGTCACAATTGCCAGCATTTCCATCATCATAGTGATAACTATGCGGTCACGTTGCGTCAAGTGCGCAGATTTTCATAGCACGAAAGATTGCCCCTTGGGAACGGGGAAAATTGATTCCCCTAAATGTTGTAACTGCTGTGGTTCTCACCCCGCTAGCTACCAGGGCTGCCCTAGATACCCTAAGGTAAAAACTGTCTGTACATGCAGTTCCCTGTACATGCAGTTCATCTGTACATGCAGTTCCCAAACCTCTATCGAAGTTTTTCGCTCAGGCGCTCTTGACAAATGTGACCTCAGCACCAGTTACTGTCCCATCTCAGCCCACCCCTATAGCTAATATTCAAAATTTTAATTTTGATAATACTAACTCTTTTACTAATTCATCAAACCAACTCAGCAATATTCTTAACGTATTAAACGAAATCAAAAGTATGTTGGGAGTTCAAGATATTAACGAAATCTTAACTCAATAAAAAACATCAAATGTAATATGGTCAGGGCTAAGACCTCTGCGGAACGCTTATTTGCGTTCTTCTCAGGCCTTACCCAGGCCCCCTCCACTGGTCCCTAATTTGATTGATTTCTTACTAGATTATTTACATCTATTGCATAGTTATTTATTTCTGTTGTAACTTTTTTTTTAAACCTTAATTCTATCCTTAATTTTTCTTTTCATTTATATGTGTTTCTTTCCCCCTTTTAGTTGTTTATTTCTCTGCTCGCTTCATTTTTGTGCTCATTTTTAGAAATCTCTGGATTAGAGGGCTCGGCCCAGAGACTCCAGTTGAACTTACATCTTGCAGATCTTGTAATAAAATTTCAGTTCATGCTCAGGTCTGGTGAAAGTAGGACCTGTGTTAATGCTCTCCGTATTGCTCTCAAAAAGTTCGCCAAAAGGCTGCCAAGTTTTATTGCCATCCTTTGTAATTGTGATGCATTTGGCGTGTTAATAAATTGTTATTGTTTTTGTCATAGCCAAAGTCTATGAAATCAACAAAGTTTACCCGAGAATTTCGCAACAATATATTAAACGAATAACAATATGCACCCATCATTAACCATCATCACAATTATTTTATATGGCGATAATTATGTTATATTATACTAATGAACCATTGTTTCTGAATATAAAAATATTTACTTGAGAATCCACTACAACATTACCATTACAATGCTTTCTATGACTGCAGACATTTGGAATAATGAAAATAATTCAATATGCCAAATAAATATTCTAACTAGAGTTATTACAAGAGGCAAACGAAAGAAGCTTTCTTCGAGATTTATATCGCTCTATCACAGCAATTAGATGATTCTAAATATCCTGATACGAATTATAATTCATTAGGGGTGGCATAATGATTAGCATCAAATTTGCAAACTATGGAAACACTGAAAGATCATAACCAAGTTAATTTATTTGAATATCATGACATAGCTTTGTAAACTAGATAACTGTAGGATTAGCAAGTTAATAGATCTGAAAAAATGTATACAATTAGATTAATATTAATCGAATGAAAATCAATCTTGAATTGATAAAGGTTACTGAATTCTTATTGATAGAAACATACGATTTTCTATTCAATTTTAATTGAATGTTTCAGTTTCACTGAAAGAGATAATGAAAAGAATGAAATAATTATTTTATTCTTTTCAGTTTCACTGAAAGGGATAATGAAAAGAATAAAATAATTATTTTATTAGAAATATATTTCATTAATTTAATTTATTAGAAAAAATAGATTTTTTGTTTCATTTATACTGATGCATAAATTACTTTTAAAAATTTGAGACAGTAGTAGACGATAGGAATAAGAGAAAATATTCACTAAAATGGTAAATTTGAGCTGTTTTAGAACCGCAGGCATAATTTGTGGCAACATTTGCAATTTAGTTGTAGTAGAATAAATTTTCAGAAAAAGGAAAATGGAGTTGACGAGAGAACGTTATTGCATTATAATTCTCTAATTATTTTTAAAGTGGGTTAAATAAACAAGAGTAACTTCAGTTAATCTACAGTTATCATTTGAAAACTAAACTCCATACTCGGACTACTGTATTCAAAGGTTGACAGAATTTCGTAGAGATTAAAGTTCTTTGATGGATGAAGAACACACAGAAAGAATCTTGTCAGTTGCAGCTTTAGAAAATGTATTGGACAGCCGAAAACTGTTTGTCGATGATAATAGCAGCACTTAACGAATGATACAAAATGACTTTAATACTGGATGCATAGCTATTTACAATAAATATAAAAAATTAGGTTGTCATTGAGTCTCCCATAATTTAACAGAACACCGTAATAGCAGGACGTGTCATAATCAGCTAATAAACCTAAAACTATTTAATGATGGTGGATACCACTGTATTTCTGAAATCCTAACTGGCGATGAAATGTACATACCACTTTTTGCCATTCCAATGCTTCAAGAAAGTAAAGTATAAGCCTTTGAAGTTGTACCAACCAACAATTGTAGAAAAACAATGAGCAGTGGAAAAGTAAAGTCATTTTCTTAAGAAGTACAGGACTGGTTAAAGCCATTAAGCTAGAGGAACAGAAGACAGTTACAGCTGACAGGTACCCCACTAAGTGTTGTACTGACATTCTTGGAGAAGTTAATGCTGGTGAATTCGTGTTTCATCTTGACAATGCACCTTATCATACGGTAAGATTGACAATCGAATTCCTTGTACAAAAACACATCAATGTAAAGGAACATCCATTCTCTTCTCTTGATATGTGTGACTTCTGATTACTTTTTAATTTAAAAGGGGATTTAAGTGATAAATTTTTTCGTTTGAAGATGGCTTGAAGCTTTTAAACTTTGTAAAATTTGCCCTCAAAAGTTAATTGATATTGGAGTGAATTACCTCAAACACTACTACAAAATTGTAATTTTCACCTGTACTATTTAGCCACATTCCAAAAAATTCAGGGTGTCTCTCAAGACCTTTAAGATAAATTTAAGAAATCTAGGAAAAGTCAAGAAATTTATTACAATTTAATTAATAACGTATGGAGAAAAATTGACACAAAATTATTTTGGGGTCTAAATGACCTACCCCCCGATTTTAGTGTTTTTGTTGTTTTATGCCACTTGGTCAAACAATCACGATTGAGCCATATACTACTCGTATTACGGCAGAGGAGTGTGCCTTTCGTTTTAACGAGCACCTCAAGGGTGAAAGTACGATTTCTTGCTCAAGTGGGTGCTCGTAATTTTGAAGCAGGGACTAAACAGAGGACCCACAGACTTGGCCTGCCACCCCAGAGGTATTGATTGAGAACTTGGAGGACGTTGTGACCACGAACCTATTTTACGTGCCCCAGTCACCTTTAACGAACATGGCTTATCTTGGGCCGTCTCGGGCTCCAAACCCGCAATTCTCCAGTTACGAGAGCGTTGCCTTTGTCGACTGAGCTACTGCGGCTTTACATATTTTATTACAAACTATTTTACATATTTTATTCCTCATAGTTTATGCTTTTTATTGCATTTTCATTGGTTTTATAAACTTATATTTTCTGTTAAGTTTCAGTACGGTTTAGAAATTTTTTTCAATTGTTCTCCATACGTTTGCAAATTTAAAAATTTGGTAAAATCTGTGTATAAACTGTATCTATACCGTTTTTCATTGTTTTAACTCTTAAAATTTATGTTTTTAATGCATTTTTATTGTATTTATTGATGTTCATCAACGCTATCTTAAATATGCTGGCCTATTGGCAACAAACAATATTGCTAAAAAAATCAAGGCGGCAACTCGAAATGTATTTTAACCAAATTTTGAATTACGTCTCGAGACACCGCGGCTAGATTTTAGTGTTAATATCTTTCATCAAGGCCGTAGGCAAGGGGAGGGACTTGGAGGACCGGTCCCCCTCCGAAATTCTTAAAGACCGTTTCGTGGAAAGAAAAGAAATCATGTGTGTGGGTGTGTCATCTGCCTAACATGAGCATAGATAACGAGTTTAGAACAGTGACGTTGAATTAAGGAATAGGTGCAAATTGGATTTGACATGTAAGAACAGACTGACTAGCACTTTTGGCATCTCGTCACAAAAGCCCCGTTTACATGTGCCAAAAGCAGCGTAGAATGCAGGGTAGATACGCGAATTGTACTCCCCTTTCAAGAATTATCCCTAGCCAGGGAAAAAATTGAGGGGTAGAAAGAACCCACCTTTCTACCCGGGTAATAGCAGAGTTTACTCTCTTTTCCCATCATCCTTTGCGCTTACAGATGATTGCCGTCCCGTATGATCACGTGACTTCTAGCGACGATCCCGGCGAAATGGAGGGTAGAAATAATTGACCATGTAAACGGGTTTCTCCGACCCTCCAAGCAAAATCCCTTTACCCGGGTAAAAAGAAGGGTACATGACTGGCACATGTAAACGGGGCTAATATTGTTCCACAATCGGAAGAAATTGTGAAAATTTTTGGCAAAAATTTCAAATAGATCATATACTATAATATACAAGTAAAAATTTGAACATTTTCATTTTCTTTCAAAATTACTCTTTTTCTTTAGTTATACTTCTGTTTTAAAAATTAAAATTTAATACTATGTATGGTTTATATATTTTCAATGTTAATTTTACTATTAAATTCATTATGTAGTTACTACATGACTCATTTAAGGCTATAAATTTGTTCATTATATCATTTTTTAATTACTTTGATATTTTAAAATCACATTGTGTTATGATACTCATTAGGAGTATACATACATAAGAAAACCTGTAGTTTTATTGAAATATCCTTCACAAAAACAATGTCCTCCTCCGAACATAATTTCTGGCTACGGCCCTGTCTTTCATTTAGTCGTTGGGCATTAAAAAAAATAAATACTACGGTAAATGTTATCGAAATTTTCTACTTATTTTTTAATCCAACAATAAAAATAATAACCAGCATTAAGTGAGAAATATTTATTGTTATAAGGAAATAATCATGTTGTGTTTATTAATGAGCTACTGTTTCTGCATACAAAAATATTTACTACAGCAGCGTATCCACTTCAAGATAAACCATATTACCATCACAATGCTTTCTCTGATGACAGACATTAGGGATAATGAATGTAATCACGAAGTCAAATAAATACTCTAACTGGAGTTATTGCAAGAAGCAAATGAAAGAAACTTTCTTCGAGATTTATACCACACAATCACAGAAATTAGATAATTGTAAATATCCTGATACGAATTCTAATTCATTAGGGATGGTTCGATGATTATCATTAAATTTGCAACCCACGGAAAAGCTGAAAGATTATAATTAAGTTAATTTATTTGAATATCGAGACAAGACTTTGTAAACAAGAAAACTGTAGGATTTGCTAAGTAATCGATCTGGGGAAATGTATGCGATTAGAGTAGTATTATTCGAATAAAAGTCTATTGTAAATTAATAAAAGTTACTAATTTCTAATTGGCAGAAATGTACGATTTTTCTATTGAGTTTAAAGTCAGGGAACTACTTAAGAATTGGGTTCCCCTTGGCAAATTTGGCTAAAATATTGGCGATATTTATAAAACACGAAGGTAATCCATCCAAACATTGTATTTCTTACTTTTCCTGGCGACTTTAATTAATGCACATGCGCCATCGTAATAGAATTATATAACCTTACTTAATTAAAGAAAAAGACTTGAAAACCGGACATTTATATTTATCGGCAATTAATCCCTTAACAGTTTACAAACGCAACAGCTCCAAATTATTAAAAATCAGCCATAGTGAACCATTAATGGTTTGTTATATCTAATTTTTTAAGCATTTTTCACTTTTAATATATAAGAAAAGAGTTACAGAAGGAGAGTTGAATGCAAATATCATATAAATTATAATATAGATACAGATTGTTTGGACACGGTGAGATCAGGAGAAAATGTTAGGCGACCATACTTAAACCATTGTCGCCAAGTTGGCGGGGGAACCCAGTTTTTTAGTCAAGCCAAAGTCAGTGCTTCAACATGAAAGATATAAAAAATAAAGATATTTTTTCTATTAAAAATATATCATGAAATAAGCTTAATTAAATAGAAAACATATTTTATAATTTTACTTATATTGGTACAATAGCAAATATTAACCCCTTCCGGTATGATTTAATAATGAAAAACTGTGCATGAAATAACCATTTAATTTTTATTTAAAAAACTTGTTTCATTTTACAATTCTCACATATTGTTAATTAAAATCCACTTTTTACATAGCGTTAAATAATATCAGAAACAGTAAAATTAAGAAAATATCAAAGCAAAACATTAATAAGGTATACAGATAATAATAGCCTAAGGTGTCTGTCGGCAAATTTTTGAAGCGGTTGTACCTGGAATGGATTCCACGGCTAAGGGCAGGCGATTAAATTTATCAATTTATTCACGTAATAAATAGGTAAAAATAACATTTTTTTTCTAGCATTATGACGTCATTCCTTTAACCATCTCATATAATCATTTCTTGTTTTAAATTATTTAAATATCGCGTGCATTAATTTCATACGTTTTATCGCTGAACTTACATATTAAGCAAATAATTTTCTTTTATATTTGACTTAAATAATAGATTAAGTATATAAGTGATAATTTTAAATTCAATCATCGATTATTTTTTGTTGTAATGAAAATTTTATCATCGGTATTAACAATAAATTCTTTTCATATAAGTCGAGGACTACTAAATATCTAACTTTTAATTTATATATATTTGGAAATTAAGAAGTTTGTTTGTTTGTTATACATAACCACATGGTTTGACTAAATGAATTCCATGTGATTCTAAACTGCATTACAGGATCGGGAGACTCTAGAGGAGTATGACGATAAATAAACTATTGAGAGTGAACCAGATAATTCTCAGCCAAAAAACAAACCATTTTATTACCTGCCTCATTGGGTACTTAACAGTTCTGGAATATTAAAAATTTTACTGATCCCGTCAAAATGGGCTATATGCTATACAGATATATCTTCAAGCTAGTGGTACTTTTCAAAACAAAGTGCAAAGGAATTCTTAATTGTTTACACCGCCAAGTAGTCTCACTTTAATTTGATTCTTGTAACACACACGGCATTTCTTAGTAGGTTTTCTTTTATTCTGACTCATTAATTTGGCAATGACTTGTACCAAGAAATTCTAAGTGAACAATATGCAATAGTGACTTGTGATTTTCACAAGTGATAAAAGTGTTGTCAAATTCAGTACACTAGAAATTTTAAACTAAATTAATTATCATATTTAACAGTAACTATAATCGCATGACGAGTGTAGCTCGTCATTGTGCGGTATGGAATGAAAAACTAATGACGAGCTATACTCGGCATTTTACCGGAAGGGGTTAATGTAAATTCAGTGTAAACTTACTATCTCGGACTGAAATGTTCTAAATCAGTTGCTAGTATTTTTAACTACACTTATTTAACCCCTTCACGCTCGGGTTATTTTCGCAAAAATGTAACTAAAAACATCGGGTTTTTTATTCTGTATTTGAAATGTACTAAATATAAAAATGGGTAAAAACAAAACAAAAAATGTGGATGTGTAGCTTCATCATATGTCTTGTTATTTGCAAAATATAAATATTTTTTATTAGCACGTATTTTCTATACGACATGGTTTTTGCAAAAAAATTCAGTAGAAATGCAACTCTTTTGGGACCAATATAATTTTTCTTCCGGTTTATATGTAATGCTCATAGACATTACGATAGTGAAAAAAGTACGCATCTCTGGCAGGGTTACACACCACTGATCCTCTGCGCTTGAAGATTTCTTTGTTCTTATAGAGAAAATAAATTTGTTTGCTCTACAAGTTTTCCAACTAACTCATCATCAAAAAAATAATCGAAAAACTGTATCGGCTTAGTGAATGATGAAATTTGGGGATCAATTGCCGATTTTCAATAAATTCAAATAGAGCTGAAGGGGGTGGGGCATCTGTACTTATCCTTATTCTTGCCCATTCATTTATTCCTTCGCTTTGATTTTCTTCTTCTGTTTCCAAACTCGGAACTGAAGTCGAAGATCCGCTATCTGAATTATCCAAGTTAAATTCCTCCAATTCACTGTCACTTTCCATTAGAACCCTCCAAAATCAAACATTGCTGGACATAAATACTTACAAAAGGTTTTGCAATGTTTTACAATTGTATATAACAAAGAAAACAATATTCACTAGTTCGAACAAATATTCAACAGCGTCTAGCCAGTGTAGATCGTTCATCTTTTGTGCAAACTGCGAACAAATTGAAACCGGCGAGCAGCACTCGGGTTGATGCGACTTGAAACGCGTGACTTGCGCGAGCACTGCTCGTTCTATGCATTAAGTGGTTAAGCAATATGACGAATAGTTACTTTCACTTAACTAAAAAAATTTTGTTTATAAGTGTAAAAAAATATTGGGTATAAATCCGTTTAAAAATGACAGATTATAAACTTTACTATCTAGGCCAATCATAATCGATTGTAGGAGTCAGCAAACTATCTCCCTCTATCTACTTTTAAACTGATTCAAGGAAATAAGTTCAATGGGAATGGTGTATCAGGTCTCATCCAATCTAAGCCTTGAATAATTTATTACTTGAATGTTATATGGTCATATGTATTTAGAATAGGCGTCTCAAGGTCACCACTATCTGCTCTTTTATCTAATATAACTATGGTAATGGATGTAGAGGAATGACTTTCCTTTTTCTATTTTCGTTCTATTATTTTCTTACGAACTAAGCAGAACCAGTTAAAAATAAACTGATGATCTGCAGTAATATCATGAAAAGGTAAAGCTTGTATATAGGGAGTTATTTACTATCTAAATATATGGCAGCGAATCTCTGATTACCTCTAATCGGCTTTGGGGAGATGGAGCCATGCTTTTTCATGTGTCTTGCTTTCCTTAAAATACATTTCCAAGAAATCCGAGTAGAAGGATAAATCCGAAAATATAATGCTTTTTAGAAAATATTAAAAAAATTAAATTGAAACAAAATTCCTTTTCTGAAAATAAGTTATTTTATTTATGAAATTGTTTATATTTCTGTTTAATATAAAATCTAATATTATTTTTGAACTGAAGCTTCCTTTTAGAACCAGAATAATTTAATTCTAGACCGATAGATGGGAACTAAGCTGCTAGTCTAACCTTTTATGAAAATAAGTTATTTTATTTATGAAATTGTTTTCTCTTTAATATAAAATCTGATATTATTTTTGAACTGAATCTTCGTTTTGGAACCAAAATAGTTTAATTCTAGACCGAAAGATGGGAACTAAGCGGCTAGTGTAGCCTTTTATGAAAATAAGTTATTTTATTTATGAAATTGTTCATATTTATCTTTAATATAAAATCTAATATTATTTTTGAACTGAAGCTTCCTTTTGGAACCAGAATAATTTAATTCTAGACCGATAGATGGGAACTAAGCGGCTAGTGTAGCCTTTTATGAAAATAAGTTATTTTATTTATGAAATTGTTCATATTTATCTTTAATATAAAATCTAATATTATTTTTGAACTGAAGCTTCCTTTTGGAACCAGAATAATTTAATTCTAGACCGATAGATGGGAACTAAGCGGCTAGTGTAGCCTTTTATGAAAATAAGTTATTTTATTTATGAAATTGTTCATATTTATCTTTAATATAAAATCTAATATTAATTTTGAACTGAAGCTTCCTTTTGGAACCAGAATAATTTAATTCTAGACCGATAGATGGGAACTAAGCGGCTAGTCTAGCCTTTTATGAAAATAAGTTATTTTATTTATGAAATTGTTCATATTTCTCTTTAATATAAAATCTAATATTATTTTTGAACTGAAGCTTCCTTTTGGAACCAGAATAATTTAATTCTAGACCGATAGATGGGAACTAAGCGGCTAGTCTAGCCTTTTATGAAAATAAGTTATTTTATTTATGAAATTGTTCATATTTCTCTTTAATATAAAATCTAATATTATTTTCGAACTGAAGCTTCCTTTTGGAGCCAGAATAATTTAATTCTAGAACGAAAGATGAGAACTTAGCGGTTAGTCTACACATACACAACACACACACGCACACATAGATGATTTTTTTACCTTTGCCTTAAATAAAAATCTACAGTTTTGTCAGATTCGGACGGAATTTGATTTACTTAGAGGTGTAGATCAGTTATTTTAAATTCTTCTAAAAACACTCCATGGCCCCTTTTCAGAGTTCTATTTTTACCGATCTCGGATGTCTTTTCGTATTTGGAAATGTGTAAGCAATTTTCAAACATAAAATACAACTTCCAAATGATAAATTAGCCAATTTTCTCTCAACAGAACTGTGTAGTGGTATTTTGTTGATTTCAAACATTATTTCCACAATTTACCCTAGCCGATAAATTTGTCGGTGATAATTTGTGACAGAATAGTTTAACTAAAAATAAAAAGAGGTCATTAATTACTATATATTAAGAGGTCGCAAGGATTTTAGAAGCTAAAAAAATATCAAAATTTTCTTTTTAAAACTGGTTATATTTCTCCAGTTGTTCCTGAACAAATCACTTTAAAAAATTCGCAGTAAATCGCGAGTTATAGACAAAACAATGTTTAGAAATATATAACATATCAGAAGTTTGTTTATATTCCGGAAATCTGATGTAACCTCTGTAAAGGTTGCTGAAACACGAGTTAATTTTCAACCTTTACAAGCCAGACAGGCTAACAGAAGTTATACTTTAAAAATCTGATGTAACCTCTGTAAAGTTTGCTGAAACACGAGTTAATTTTCAACCTTTACAAGCCAGACAGGCTAACAGAAGTTATATTTTAAAAATCTGATGTAACCTCTGTAAAGTTTGCTGAAACACGAGTTAATTTTCAACCTTTACAAGCCAGACAGGCTAACAGAAGTTATGTTTTAAAAATCTGAAGTAACCCCTATAAAGTCTGCTGAAAAACGAGTTGATTTTCAGCCTTTACAAGCCAGACAGGCTAACAGAAGTTATGTTTTAAAAATCTGAAGTAACCCCTGTAAAGTCTGCTGAAAAACGAGTTGATTTTCAGCCTTTACAAGCCCGACAGGCTAACAGAAGTTATATTTTGGAAATCTGATGTAACCTCTGTAAAGTTTGCTGAAAAACGAGTTGATTTTCAACCCTTACAAGCCAGATAGGCTAACAGAAGTTATATTTTGGAAATCTGATATAACCCCTGTAAAGTTTGCTGAAAAATGAGTTGATTTTCAACCTTTACAAGCCAGAGAGGCTAACAGAAGGAAAGAAAAGCATAAAAATGAAAGCTGGTGTTTGCTAAAGGTACTTCCTACGTATTAGAAGGATTTAAAGGAAATTAAGTTTATTATATAGGTATGTCACTTTTTCATTCTTTTAGCTATAGAGGTTTTTTTTCCTCAAAACTGTAATTTTCACCACTACCCACAAGATTAAAAAAATCTGTTCAAACTAACTGCTTGAAATTTTCCATGTTTGAATATATGTTTATAATCTATGAATAAATTAATATTTTGTGGAAATTTTAATATTTTCAATATTTTTTGATTAAAATGAAATTTTAAAAAATTGTATATTTAATGTTTTTTTTAATTTTGAATTATTTTTTTAAATAGTTGTTGCTGTTAAATATATAATGTAATTAATTCATTCTATAGAGTATACATTACTAATCAATTTACTATATAACTTTATAGTACAGAATCAATTTAGTATATAATTTTGCTATGTAATTTTATAGATTAATAAGTTAATAAAAACTTGAAATACTTTACGGATAGCAAAATAATGTCTCAAAATTTTTTTGAAAATTTTGTTCTTTAAAATATATATTTTTATTTTAAAATAAAAAATATTAAATCACATAATTTTATTAAAAGCTGGTAAATTTTTTTACTGTAATAATATTATATTAAGTTATTTGTAGTCTCAATAAGAACACATTTACATTGTTGCATAGCAGTTTAAAACCCTGATCCTTAATATCGTTTTTATTCTTTTCAGTTCACTTTGACTCAAAATAAGATATCACGTGAGTAGTTTTATATCATAAAATGCCATAGTTGTTTAAATACTTGATAATATATCTTATTGCTCAATAATCTAGTTTGTTCTTATTTGAAACTAGCATATATCCCGTCATATGACGAGATCAGTACAATTTTTAATTTTCCAGAATCGTAAAGTACCCTATGAGGCAGATAAAAAAGTGGTTTGTTTTTTGGCTGAGAATTATCTTGCAACAAAAAATAATCCATGATTAAATTTAAAATTATCACATATATACGTAATCTACTATTTAAGCCAAATATAAAAGAAAATTATTTGTGTAATATCTAAGTTCAGTGATAAAACGTATGAAAATAATGCATACCATATTTAAATAATTTAAAATAAGAAATGATTAAATGAGATGGTTAAAGGAATGACGTCATAATGCTTGGAAAACATGTTTTTTATCTATTTATTATGGGATAAATTGATAAATTTAATCGCCTGCTCTTAATCGGGGAAAATAAGGCTTGAAATAATGGCATTAAGCGCTTGAAAAAGGGGGGAAGGGGTGGATTTCGAACGTTTTAAAGACGACAGTATATTTCGCCATGATATGAAACATATTTATACCAATTTATTTTAGAATCGGATCGATAGTTTAGGAGAAGATAAACTTTACTCGCTTTGAATTTTACTAACCCTAACTCATCAAGAATCCAATATGGCTGCCTCTATCCATTCCAGGTCCAACCGCTTCATAAATTGGAGGACAGACGGACAGATAACTTAGGCTATTATTATATAGGGGATTTAATCCTATGTTAATTTTTATCGTACAATGAAAAAGTATTTTTGTGATTTGTATTTTATTTTTATTTTCTTTTTTAATTTTTAAAGTATACATGTTTTAATTGTTAATGTGAATGCAATAAATGTTCGTCCGTATTCCAAAGAAGTATTTGTCTTCACTTGGAATATTAGAACCCATATATATATACATATATATATATATATATATATATATACATATGCTTCCCATTGAGAAACTAATCATATTGTATAAACGAAGCCAACAAGATAAAATGTGAAATGTAAACGTAAAGAGAAAGTAAAATGTAAACGTAAATTTATCGTCGATTGTAATTATATCACATGAACCCCTTAATTTCTAATTACAGCAAAACTTTATTCGGGTTTTTTTGCACATTCATAGGTTTGGTTTGGCTTGGAGCGTTACGGTCTACTTTTAGCAACAAGAGGGCTAATGAGACCGAGATCTTCTGCTTAAAACCGATTCCGAACGGCTAAAAACATCATGCCCCAAAGTGGGATTCGAACCCACGAACTCCGGTTCTGAAGGCCAACACCCTAACCATTTCGGCCATAGTTCGGCTTTGCACATTTCATAATTTTTACCCTTTGCAATCTGTTGAATACAGGCAGACGTTAAGAATCTTCGGTATCGTCGGGTGTCCTATATAGCTAGATTGATCTAAAGAAACAGGTGGAGACAGTCCATTAGCACTAACAAATGCTGTTATTCATTTAGCAGAACAAATATGGCACATGTGGTTTAAGACACGTACTACAGAACGCGAGTAAGCCTACTTCATATGCTACACATACTGACAGACTTAAAAAAGTTTTCAGCACAACAAATAGCAGATGAAAACATCTTGAAAAGTAAATGAGAATGAAATGCTTGATAATAAAAACCCCAGAACGTACATACCTTTTACTTTATACTTCACATTAAGTGTAATATTCTAACCTATTACATTGAATTAAAAATTTAACTAAAACTGAAATTTTCGTTTATATATCATCGTCCTTCTGCGATTAAATAGGCGTTTCTAAGGTCGACAGATTGACAGATTTCGATACCACTGTATTAGCTAGTTTCTTAACTTCAGTACTTGCTCCTTTTCTCCCTATAATTAAGGCTAATTACGTGTATTAGTTGTACCTTGGAGTAAAATAAATGAGCCACCAGAACTATTACGAGTGATTTTCCTTTGAAAAATAGTCGTTTAAACTGAATTCCAACAATGCGATGTTTAAAACTATGTCATCTCTCTCTCTCTCTCTCTCTCTATATATATATATATATTATATATATATCTATCTATATAACGATATATATATATATATATATATATATATATATATATATATATATATATATATATATATATATATATATATATAATTCTTAATATAAGCCGTTGACAACCCCTTCGTCTGGTGAGGACTCTAATCTGAAGACTTCATAACTTAACCCTGAATAAACGCATGTATGATTATTTCTTATTTTTGATAGGAAGGGAAATTAGGATTATTAGTATTAATAATTATTATTGCATTTATTTTTGAATATGCTCTTAATAATTGTATTTATTTGAAAAAAATTAAAGTCTGCCTGTTATTCTCTATTTGTTATTCGGACCAACAGCAAAATTTTTTTCTGTGTACTGCCATGGTTATGAAGATATATAATTCTTAATATAAGCCGTTGACAACCCCTTCGTCTGGTGAGGACTCTGAAGACTTCATAACTTAACTCTGAATAAATGCATGTATGATTATTTTTGATTTTTGATTTGAATGAAAATAAGGGTTATTAGTATTGATAATTATTAATGTATATCTTTTTGAATATTCTCTTAATAATTGTATTTATATGAAAAAAATTAAAGTCTATCTGTTATTCTTTATTTGCTATTCAGATCCACCGCAAAGTTATTTTCTGGGTACTCCATGGTTAAGAAAATAAGTAATTCTGAATATAATCTGTTGACAACCCTTTCGTCTGATGATGACTCTGATCTGAAGACTTCAAAACTTAATCCTGAATTAAAATGCATGCATGATTATTACTTATTTTTGATAGGAAAAAAAATAAGAGTTATTAGTATTGATAATTATTAATGTATTTCTTTTTGAATATCCTCTTAATAATTGTATTTATTTGAACAAAAATTAAAGTCTGCCTGTTATTCTCTATTTGTTATTCGGACCACCCCAAAATTATTTTCTGGGTACGTCCATGGTTAAGAAAATAGGTAATTCACAATATAAGCTGTTGACAACCCTTTCGTCTGATGATGACTCTGATCCGAAGAATTCATAACTTAATACTGAATTAAAACGCATGAATGATTATTTCTTATTTTTGATAGGAATGAAAATAAGGATTATTAGTATTAATAATTATTAATGTATTTCTTTTTGAATATGTCTTAATAATTGTATTTATTTGAAAAAAATTAAAGTCTGCCTGTTATTCTCTATTTGCTATTCGGACAAACCGCAAAACTATTTTCTGTGTACGGCTATTTTATTGAAAATATATAATTCTTAATATAAGCCGTTGACAACCCCTTCGTCTGGTGAGGACTCTGATCTGAAGACTTCATAACTTAACCCTGAATAAACGCATGTGTGCTTATTTCTTATTTTCGATAGGAATGAAAATAACAATTATTAGTATTGATAATTATTAATGTATTTCTCTTTGAATATGCCTTTAATAATTGTATTTATTTGAAAAAATTAAAGTCATTGAAACAGTCTCTACCTGTTATTCGGAACCACCTGGAAATTATTTTCTGAGTATGTCCATGGTTAAGAAAATAAGTAATTCAGAATATAAACTGTTGACAGTGCTTTCGTCTGATGATGACTTTTATCAGAAGACTTCATAACTTAATCCTGAATAAAGGCATGTGTGATTATTGTATGATTCTGTGTATGGCTATTTTATGAACATATATAATTCGTAATATAAGCTGTTGACAACCCCTTCGTCTGATAATGACTCTGATCTGAAGACTTCATAACTTAACCCTGAATAAAGGCATGTATGACTGTTTCTTATTTTTGACAGGAATGAAAATAAGAATTATTAGTATTAATAATTATTAACGTATTTCTTTTTAAATATGCTATTAATAATTGTATTTATTTGAAAAAGTCATTGAAACATTCTCTACATATTATTCGGCACCATCTCGAAGTTATCTTCTAGGAAAGTCCATGGTCAAGAAAATAAGTAATTCAGAATATAAGCAGTTGACAACCCTTTCGTCTGATGATGACTTTTATCTGAAAACTTCATAACTTAACCCTAAATAAAGGCATGTATGATTATTTATTATTTTTGATAGGAATGAAAATAAGGGTTATTAGTAATTATAATTATTAATGCATTTATTTTTTAGTATGTTCTTAATAATTGTATTTATTTAAAAAAATTAAAATCTACCTGTTCTCTATTTGTTATTCGGACCCACCGCAAAATTATTTTCTGTGTCGGCTATTTTTATGAACATATATAGTTCGTAATATAAGCTGTTGACAACCCCTTCGTCTGATAATGACTCTGATCTGAAGACTTCATAATTTAGCCCTGAATAAAGGCGTGTATGACTATTTCTTATTTTTGACAGGAATGTAAATAAGATTTATTAGCATTGATAATTATTAATGTGTGTCTTTTTTAATCTGTTTGTACTAATTGTATTTATTTGAAACAAATAAAGTCATTAAAACATTCTCTACCTGTTATTCGATACCACACCGAAAATATTTATGGGTACGTCCATGGTTAAGAAAATAAGTAATTCAGAATATAAGCAGTTGACAACCCTTTCGTCTGATGAGGACTCTGATCTGAAGCCTTCATAATTTAACCCTGAATTAAAACGCGTCTTGAATTCCACATTTAGCATTTTAAAACTTAGACTTCCGAATTCCAACGCGGATACCTTTACCAGATATGCTACAGCCCACGTATTCTGCTCTTGCGTCACTCGCATTCTTTTCACTGTATCACTGAGTTAGCATTTATCCCCGTTTACCCCCCGATTCCCCGGATCTATTCAAGAGAACCGCATCAATGTGCCATAATTACTGGCAAATTAGCTCGTGCGTCATTCCTCCCTCGTTTCCCCTTTTGCCGTCTTTTCTGTAATGTTAAACTCGGGGGGTTGCCGTTCTATTTAAATCAGTTGTACCTTTGACACGAACACTGCCAGCGATTTTTCTTTGTTCTATTGGTGTACCTTTGACACGAACACTGCCAGCATTTGTGTCAGAATCGCTTTTTTTTTATGTGTTAAGATAATGTTTTATTGAGTTATTGCACAATACGGATAATTTTTTTTCGTCATTTTTAAGAGCTTTCATCTCTCTATATAGAAGAAACTTTTTCATCCCTTTTTAGCCGATTTCTACCAAATGTGGTAGTTTTAAATTTAAAATGACGTAAAGGAGTATTGTCTAAATTAGAGCGTTTTTAAACCATCAATTAACACATTATATGCGGGTACATTTCGCAGCGAAATTGTACGGGAAGCTGGTGTTTTGCTCGTAAATTTAGTTATTCAGTTAAATGTCAATACATCGAAAATTATCTAATTTTTTAACCAACTTTTTGCATTTTATATTAAAATATATAAACAAATATCTGAATAGAAGCTTTTTTAAATAGCTTTTATAATAGCTTTTTTAAATAGCTTTTAAGAAATAGCTTTTTTTTTGTACTCCAGTTGTTTTTTGGAGACAGATAATGTTTTATTGAGTTATTGCACAATACGGATAATTTTTTTCGTTATTTTTAAGAGCTTTCATCTCTCTATATTATAGAAGAAACTTTTTCCTCCATTTTTAGCCTATTTGAACCAAATGTGGTAGTTTTAAGTTTAAATTGACGTAAAGGAGTACTGTCTGAATTAGAGCTTTTTTAAACCATCAATTAACACATTGCGGGCGGGTACATTTCGTAGCGGAATTGTACCGGGAGCAGGCGTTTTGTGTTAAATTTAGTTATTCAGTTAAATCTCAATAGATCGAAAATTATTAATTTTTAACCAACTTTTCGTATTTTATATTGAAATATATAAACAAATATATAAATAGAAATATATAAATAAAAACAATTAGATTTTTGCAAACAAAAAATATATTTTTTAGGGGATAAATTTATAATAGTATAGTAAATATGAAAAATCAAATAGAAATAGTAGTATATAGTTTTAATTTTTTCCCGTTCTGTGGTTCCGCATCGACTGATGTAAAAACTAGTTTTTATTTGTGTAAATTCTTCCAGAATCTATGTAGTAAACAAGAACATTCGGCTTCGTTTTCCTGTATATACCGTTATTTTTGTACCCACAAACAAACCATGCTATTACATTAACCCGTACTTGTACTTGACCCGCTATCAAGTATCAATCGTTAGAAAACGTACTAGTACATGTCCCGCATACAATGTGTTAACATCGTTTTTGAGATCCTTTTTCGGAGCTTTTTTTTTTAAATGTACAAGAAATTTGCAATACAGAATGCAAACTTATTTAATGCTGTTAATTCAATAGTTACTTTCACATTCTATCATGACGATAAATTTCTTGATTATAATTCATAATAAATTAACCGAATTTAAGCTCTTTTTTAAATGCACAAGAAGTTAGCAAATGTAAAAGCAAACTTTTTATGCTGTTATTTCAATCGTTACTTTCACATTCAATTGCGGCAATAAATTATTTCTTGGTTATAATTTATGACGTCATAATTTAGCTTAATTTGAGCTCTTTCTCTAAATGTACAAGCAACCTGCAAATGTAAAAGCAACCGCTTTTTATGCCGTTATTTCAAACGCTAATTTCACATTGAATAGCAAGCGATGAATTTTGGGATTAAAATTCATGACGTCAGAATTTATCTGGAAATAAAAGTACTTTATATCGTATACTTCATTATTTAAATATTTTATAATTTTTCTTAAAATAAGAAATCCTATGAGTGATTATACATTATATTAAAATTACCTCTACCGAGCTCGTATTTGAAAAATTCTTTGAAAAATTATACCACGGGATAGAACAGCAAAATCTCTAGGATGCTATCTTTTTTTATCTTTCCTTTTTTAAAAATTTATATCGGATAATATTTATTACTTACGTTTGAAGAAGAGTCTAGCAAAAATTTTCCCAAAGTATTTAAAAATAAATTTATTTTTTTCTGGATGATTTTTAAAAAATAGAAAGATAGCATCCTAGAGAATTTGCTTTTCTATCACGTGGTATAATTTTTCAAAGAATTCTTCAAATTCAAGCCGGCCAGTGGAAGTATTGTGGATGGTCACCTGCATCAACCAATGGATAAAAGTCCATCAGCAGCTCTGTTAATGGTAATTTTGGGAGATAAAGCAAGAACATATTTGCCACTGTTTTTTATGAACTGATTTTTCATAAGCTGATTTTTTTATGAATTTCATCAAAAAAAAATTATAAAACTATTAAGTATTTATTCTTTATTAAAACGTATTTTTATTATCAATAAAATTTTAATTTAACAAATATATAGTTATATTGTATGAAAAAGTACTTGAAAAACATAAAATAAATGTTGAGTAGAACAGGAATTTGTTCACCTGCAAAATAACGTTTGTTTTGAGCCGCGGTAGCTCAATCGGCAAAGGCAACGATCTCCTAACTGAGAGGTTGCGTGTTCGGAACCCGAGCCGGCCTAAGATCAACCGTGTTCGTTAAAGGTGACTGGGGCACGTAAAATATGTTCGTGATCACAATGTCCTCCAAGTTCTCAATTAATATCTCTGGGGGTGGCAGGCCAAGTCTATGGGTCTTCTGCTTGGTTTCAGCTTAAAAATTACGAGGACCTATTTGAGCGAAGTCGTTCTTTCCCTTTAATGGTGTTCATTTAAACGAAAGGCGCATCCCTTTGTCTTAATAGGAGTAGCCTCCGGCTCAATCGTGCTTGGTTTCACCAAGTGGCATAAGTCAACAAAAGCAACAACATTTGTTGTTGTCATTTATCTCCTGGTGTAGGATAGTGTGCCCCAGGTCTAATAGTCCCCATCATAATATGGTAGAGATCTATTGCTAAGAGTAATATGCAGCTTCCTTTTGAGTGAAAAACCATGAGGACTGAAGAATGACTTAATCTCAAGAATGGATCCTCGTAATTTAGAGGCAGGGACCAAACAAAAGACTCCCAGGCTTGACCTACCTCCTACAGAGGTGTCATTTGAGAATATGGAGGACAATAATGTGGCCCTGAACATATTTTACTTACCACAATCTGCCTTTCCGAACACTTATCTAACGCGAATCTTAGACCGGCTAGTGCCCCAAATCCGCAACTCTCCAGTTACCATTCGCTGCTTTTGCCCACTGAGTTACCGAGGCTGAAAAATATAGCTAAGATCGAGGCTTGAGGTTAAAGAGTTTTCAGTCCTTGTGGTTTCTCACTCAAAGGGAAGCTGCATATTACCCTTAGTCATGGGGACAGTGTCTCTCGTTTCCGCAGCCTAGCCTTAAGCTGTACTTGTCCTCTGGGTGGTGCCAAATGAGAGACAACCTCAGGGTATACCTACTTTAGATATATACGGATGTCACGAACCCGAGTTGCCCTAGTGTTCTGGTTCTTCAGTTCTTTCTTGTAGTCAAGAGCTTACCTCTGTAGTGTTTGCTCCTTACTGGGTTAGACGACATTAAAACTGGACTAGAACGGGCATCTAATAGGTCAGCAGCGGCTTGGTAGCCATTATGGAACACTGCTGTGGGGACTGGTCTTCGGTGGTTTCTGCCGTATAGCCAAAAGGCTGGGTCGGTGTATGGCTAGAACGATTACCCGTAAACATGTTTCATAAATTACGGAAGTTTAACTTTGAGCTAGTAACTCCGTGGGCTAAAGACTGACTTAACCCCAAGAAAAATAACTTTTAAACTAAGTAAATTAGAAACTAACTTTTATATTAAATAGAAGTTCTATAGAAATCGGTATTAAGTTGAACACTAATGTTTTATTTTATAGCATGATAATGTTTATCTTTTTAATTTCCAGCTTCTTATTACGTTTTAATTTTTGTTTTTAAATTTTAAAATGTCAGATATCTATAAAATAAAAGAGATTTTATTTCAATTTGATATAGAAATTTAGATTCTAATATACATTCTTAAAAACTTATTTTGCGATTGAATGAATTTATTTTTTTTTTCATGTGGCACACATTTTGTTATTAAAAATTCCACTTGAAATGACAAAACTAATAAATTTTTTATAAAGTGTTGTTAAAGAATTTGCAAAAATTTTCTTCTAAACAGAATAGATATTTTTAATTAAGATGATTCGGATAAAAGCTGTTATTATGATGAAGTCTCGAAATATTCTATATTCCTTTAACAGAACTTTAAAACTTCTAGAAAAAGCTAGTTTAAACATTGAAATATAATTTTTGACTATTTTCTCCGACAACTCTTTAAAACTTTTAATCTAGATTCATTGCAAGACGTCTGCTTAGAGAAGTATAAAAATCCAACTGGATTTAAAACAGAATTATATTTCAGTAAATGCTTTAAATTGCATGAACACATCGCACACACATAATATCATCAAAATTACAGCAGTTTAAAAAGAAAGGAGCATTTAAAAGCCTTTTCATAAATATTAAAGCAGGTTAATCCGAGCTTATTTCAAAACAGCGGGAAAATAAAATTTATTTACTTAAACTTTTGCCTTTTTTATTATGAGCGCCTTTCATATTTCATTTGAATATGGGGAAGAAAGTTACGAGGAACTTTTCAGATATAAAAGGCAGTTTTGTTTTCTCTTTGTGTTGGGTATTTATGGTGTGTAAATAAGCATTTTCCACCCTTCATATGATTTATTGCTCTTGTACAGTAATAAGACTTTTGTTAGCCGTTTTAAAACAGAATTATTACATTTTAAAATTAAAAGGCCGAGGAATGTTATTAAAGACTAGATGTTACTAAATGAAATTTTGATAGATTTTAGGATTTCATCAAAGAGGTTTTGAGGTTCCGTATGAAATTTAATATTTTTAAACAGAGCAATATTTCTTACATAATTTGAAGTTTAACGTTAAAATAAAATCAAGTCAATCAGACTGTTGTAAGCGGGTTCAGTTATTTGTTCTGATTAGAGTGTAATTACTCTAAATTATGTGTAGAGCAAGAGTTGGTGCAATTTTGGTGCACTTCGAGGTAGCTATCTAAGCACTCATGTAAGAAGAAACTGGGTGTATTTAAGCCCGTACATTGTAAGGGAAAACCAGTTAATGTTTAGTTTGGTTTAGAGCGCTACGGTCTACTGTTTTGCACACGAGGGTTAATGAGACCGGGACCTAGAGTTTAAATCCGATTCCGATACTCCATGAGATTCGAACGAACTAGAAGAGCAGCGCTCTACCATTCAGCCATCGTTCGGCGAAAACCAGTTAAATGGTTAATATTAAGAGAAGATATGAGTCTATGGATGAAAAATTGTAGAAAATTCTGTGAAAATTTTGAAAATCACTTAAGGTTTCGATGTTCTAAGAAACTTCGAAAATACTGCTATTGATATAGAATGCTAGAGACTCAAACCATTTGGAGCCAAATATGGGTAGCCCGTACATTGTACGGGAAAACCAGTTAAATGGTTAATATTAAGAGAAGGTATGAGTTTATGGATGAAAAATTGTAGAAAATTCTGCGAAGAGTTTGAAAATCACTTAAGGGTTCGATGTTCTAAGAAGCTTCAAAAATACTACTATAGATATAGACTAGTATAGACTCAAACCCTTTAGAGCCAAATATGGGTAGCTTGTACATTGTACGGGAAAACAAGTTAGAGGGTTAATATTAAGAGAAGGTATGAGTCTATGGAGGAAAAGCTGTAGAAGATTCTGTGAACATTTTGAAAATCACTTAAGGATTCGATGTTCTAAGAAACTTTGAAAATACTGCTATAGATATAGACTGCTATAGACTCAAACCATTTGGAGCCAAATATGGGTCGCCTGTACACTGTACGAGAAAACCAGTTAAAGGGTTGATACTAAAAGAAGATATGAGTCTATGGATGAAAATCTGTAGAACATTTTATAAACATTTTGTAAATCACTTAATTGTTCGTTGTTCTAAGAAGTTTCGAAAATACTGCTATAGATATAAACTGGTGTTAAGCAACTAAATGGAAAGAGCGGATAACGGAAAATGTGTTTTTCAGGCATTTAACTTTAAATACATATACATGAGTGTAGCTGGGTAAAAACCAAATACGCTAAAACAGTAAACAAGTGAAATGAATTAAGCTACAAATAATTGATAAAATAGCCAAAATAGTAAAATGAAATAAAGATTAGATAACGGCTTGAAAATGAATAGCAGAGAGAAGTAAATTTAATTAATGATACCTGAGCTTTAACACACTTAAATATTTTTATACTTAAATGTTTTTTTCCAATTTACGAAACACGAAAACATTTGAATTCGTAAATGGCTGTTGAAAATGGGAGATTTTGATAGCAATTTTATGAAACTGATAATTATTGCCGAGAGATCGGAAGATAAACGATTTCGAAAAAGTTTTTGTTTTTTATATCAAATCCGGTTTTACAATGTTCATCCCCAGAGACTAATCAATTTAGTAATTGTTTGAAACTGTGAAATGAATTCTGGAGAATAATTTTTCAAATAAGCTGTTGGTAAATTGTTAAAATATTTCTGACCCAAAAAATGTTTTTTTTATTAACATTAAATAAAAATGAAAGAAATGAAATTCCAAACCCAAACCAGGAAGAAACGTAGATGCTCATTTTAGTTGTGGAAAAGATGTATTTACCCTCCCATATATATATATATATATATATATATATATATATATATGTATATATATATTATATATTATATATATATAAATATAATATATATATATACATATATATATAAATATAATATATATTATATATATA
>CM063510.1:84298948-84308948 GCA_032207245.1 Pardosa pseudoannulata | reverse complement strand
AAAATTTTACAAAATAAAATTTCTATATATTTTTTTAATTATTCGTATGCAAATTAATACAAATCTACACATACAAAACGATCTTAATAAAATATACAAAAAAATATATAAATAATATAATTTCAGGTCCCTACTTCGTTGTATCATTGTGCATGTCTACTGCATGGGTACTGTATGTGTGTTGCATTTTTTTTTATTTTAAGCGTTGTGAAATGAAGGATTTCAATAAATATCTTCATCATTTTTAATCTCTTCTTTTTTTAAAAAAATATTTTTAATCTTTTAAATTTTCAATTTTTCAAAACAAAATTTATGAAATTTTATGAATTATTCATACGCACATTCAGCCTGCACAAGGTAAAAATCGCAATAAAATTTGCAAAAAATAAAAAATAATAGTTTTAGGTCTTATTTCGTTAAATAAACGTCTACGTTTTATTTAAAGCATTGTCAACTGAAATATTTAAATAACTATCTTCCTTTTTAACGCTTAATATTTTTAATCGTTTAAATTTTCAAATTTTCAAAATAAAATTTCTACAATTTTTCTAATTATTCATTTGCAAATCAATCTCTACACATACAAAAAATCTTAATAAAATATACAAAAATAAATAAATAAATAAATAAATAAATAATATATAATTTCAGGTCCCTACTTCGTTGTATCATTGTGCATGTGTACTACATGTGTGATGCATTTTTTTTATTTTAAGCATTGTGAAATGAAGCATTTCAATAAATATCTTCATCCTTTTTAATCTTTTCTCTTTTTAAAAATATTTTTAATCTTTTAAATTTTCAATTTTAAAAATAAAGTTTATAAAGTTTCACGAATTATTCTTATATTCAACACGACACAAGATAAAAAATCATAATAAAAATTGCAAAAAGTAAAAAATAATAATTTTAGGCCCCATTTTCGTTAAATTAACAGCATGTCTACGCATTTTTTTTTATTTTAAGCGTTGTAAAATGAAGGATTTTAATAAATATCTTCATCATTTTTAATCTCTTCTTTTTTTAAGAATATTTTTAATCTTTTAAATTTTCAATTTTTCAAAACAAAATTTATGAAATTTTATGAATTATTCATATGCACATTCAGACTGCACAAGATAAAAAAATCATAATAAAATTTGCAAAAAATAAAAAATAATAATTTTAGGCCCCATTTTCGTTAAATTAACAGCATGTCTACGTTTTATTTAAAACATTGTCAACTGAAATATTTAAATAGCTATCTTCCTTTTTAATATTTTTTTCTTTTTTAACGCTTAATATTTTTAATCTTTTAAATTTTCAATTTTTCAAAATAAAATTTCCAAAATTTTTCTAATTATTCATTTGCAAATTACTCTCTACACATACAAAAAATCTTAATAAAATATACAAAAAAATAAAAAATATATGATTTCAGGTCCCTACTTCGTTGTATCATAGTGCATGTGTTCTGCATGTATGTGCTGCATTTATTTTTATTTTAAGCATTGTGAAACGTAGCATTTCAATAAATATCTTCATCCTTTTTAATCTTTTCTCTATTTTTCTAAATATTTTTAATCGTATAAAATTTCAATTATTCAAAATAAAATTTATACAATTTTATGAATTATTCATACGCAAATTAATCTCTAGAAATCTAAAACTTAGTAAAATATGCAAAAATAAAAAACTCTAATTTCAGGCCCCTTACTTCTTTAAATCAACAGCATGTTTATTTAATAAAGCATTGTCAACTGAAACATTTGAATAAATACCTCTTTTTTAATCTTCTTTTTTAAAGCTTAATATTTTAATCTTTTTTTTCAATTTTTATCAAAATAAAATTTATAAATTTTATGATTATTCATATCATTCAGACTGCACAAGACATTAAAATTTCTAATTTCGTCATATTTAAAATAAACATCTACTGTTGTCAATTTAATATAAGATAAATACTCATTTTAATCATTTTTTACTTTTTTTAGCATAGAAACTTAAAATACTTTAATAATTTTCAATTTTCATATATTCAAATTTTCTAAATTTTTTTATTATTTGGAAATTAATCTTTACAAAAAAAATCTTCAAAATAAAAATAAAATTATATTCATTTCATTGTTGTCAAGCTTTAATATATAAATAGCTTTTTTTTTTTAAAATAAAAACTTGTATTTACTTTTTAAATTACTATATTAAATTTTTTAAATCGTAAATTTCTTATATTTATAAAATCTATTTTAAATTTTGATTATTTATTTCTCTAATAAATAATCTTATACAAAATATGCAAATTATCTCTTTAATTCTACCTTAAATCAACAGTTTATATTTATATATGTTCATTTTTATTATCTTGATTTCTTTCAGATATAAGCTGTCAATATTCATGAGGCTTAAATATCCAGAATTATACACCAGTTCTAAGTTTGTCAAGCTTTAATTTTTATTCTGGAGGATAAATAGCTTTCTTTTTTTTTCGAAATTAACCAAACTTCCGTATTTACTTTATGAAGAGGTAGAAGAAGCGCTGTAGAATTACATTTCTACCTTAGATTCGTCAAAGTTCATCTTAAATTCTATAAAATCTATTTTAAATTTTTTGATTATCTTGATTTCGGTTTCGGATAGATAAGCCATCCCAATCTTCCAGCTGAGGCTGAAAATATGGGCAGAATTATACATCAGTTTTAATTCTACCTTAAATTCGTCAAAGTTCTTATATTCTATAAAACTCTGTTTTAAATTTTTTTATTATCTTGATTTCGGTTTCGGATAGTTAAGCCGTCCCAATCTTCCAGCTGAGGCTGAACATATGGGCAGAATTATACATCAGTTCTAAGCTTGTTGTCAAGCTTTAATTTTTATTCTGGAGGATAAATAGCTTTCTTTTTTTCGAAATTAACCAAACTTCCGTATTTACTTTTTGAAGAGGTAGAAGAAGCGCTGTAGAATTAAATTTCCACCTTAGAATCGTCAAAGTTCATCTTATATTCTATAAAATCTATTTTAAATTTTTTTGATTATCTTGATTTCGGTTTCGGATAGATAAGCCATCCCAATCTTCCAGCTGAGGCTGAAAATATGGGCAGAATTATACATCAGTTTTAAGCTTGTTGTCAAGCTTTAATTTTTATTCTATAAAACTATGTTTCTTTTTTTTGTGAAATGAAAGATGAAGCCATCCCAATCTTCCGTACTTTTTGAAAAGATATAAGGAGCGCTATGTAAGAATTATACATCAGTTTTAATTCTACCTTAAATTCGTCAAAGTTCTTATATTCTATAAAACTATGTTTTAAATTTTTTTATTATCTTGATTTCGGTTTCAGATAGATAAGCTGTCCCAATATTCAAGCTGAGGCTGAAAATATGGGCAGAATTATACACCAGTTCTAAGCTTGTTGTCAAGCTTTAATTTTTATTCTGAAAGATAAATAGCTTTCTTTTTTTTGTGAAATGAACCTAACTTCCGTATTTACTTTTTGAAGAGATATAAGGAGCGCTGTAAAAATAAACTTCTAATTTAGATTCGTCAAAGTTCTTCATCTTATATTCTATAAAACTCTGTTTTAAAGTTTTTTGTTATCATGAATTTGGTTTCGGATAGATAATCCGTCCCAATTTTCAAGCTGAGGCTGAAAATATGGACCTAATCACCAGTGAGAAAAGAACAAAATTTATGATTTTGACAGATAATGCACAGTTGGTGGTGAATGGCTACACCTTTGAAAAACGTATCTTGGAACAATTGTCACCAACAGGAATTAGCTAAATGCTGAAATTGATTACCACTTGATTCTGTCAAATACGAGGCCCATCCAGAAAGTAAGTTTCCCGATTTTTTCCCCTTTAAAGTGAACTTAATTAGTTGTGTCAATTGCGCGTACGTAACAGATCTATGACGTAGTAATAATATGCCAGCTGAACAAGTCCCGATTCATGCAAGCGTAGTAGGGTAGCAGTGGTCCGAAATGGAAACTCTAATTCCTTCTCTCGCCGCCTGCAAGGTTCGGTTGGTGATCTTGAATGCAAAGTATTGGGCCAATTTAAATTCATCGTCAGCTCTGCCAGGTTTATGAGTCGAAACTGACACCCGAACACAAAATTCAACCCTTAGGAGCAGCACTGACATTTCTGCTACGGTATCACGACGACGGCGACGAGTTCCTCTACAGGATCGTCACGGGCAATGAGGCTTGGATTTCGCACTTTACCCCGGAAACCAAGCAGCAGTCAATGCATTGGCATCATAGTGGATCTTCGGTCAGGGCCAAATTCAAACAGTTGCTGTCGGTACGGAAAGGGGTGTGCACGGTGTTCTGGAACAGGAAGGCTGGTTCCATTTACATTCGGCAAAGTTCTACGACAGAGGTATACAAAATTTGTTCCCCAAATACGACAAGTGTCTCAGTTCTGGTGGTGGCTATGTTGAAAAATAGCTGAAACATTGCTGTACTTGTCAATAAATATGTCCGTGAAAGTGTCAGTTCTTTTTTTTCTCTTAAATAGGGAAACTTACTTTCTGGATGCACCTCGTTGATACTACTTTGGCTTAAGAAACTAATATCACGACTCTTTAGCAATAGAGCTAAAAATATTATGCATAAAACATTTGGCCTCTATGGCAGTAAAAGTTGGACATTGAGTAAGCATATTCAAGACAAACTACAAATTTTTGAAATAAATTTACAACACAAAGTTTTTGTGGCAGTCTAGAAAATAGTTGTTGATGAGTTCTTTACCACCATGAAATTTATAATCAATATAAACAGCCAGGTATTGTGAAATCTATCAAATCAGGCCGAATAAGGTAACTTGGATACTTATTTAAATCAGAGGATAACAACCCCATTGAGCTATTGACTCTCAACAAATCTGGATGCACCAGAAAAAGAAGACATCTACTCAAGTGGCTTGATGATGTTGAGGAAGGCTTAACGCTGAAGGTTTCTGACTAAAAACACATAGCATCTGTTAGATTCCAATAGACAGCCGTGGCCTGCTCTAGGTTGTAGTGCCATGAAGAAGAAACCGTCCTAACGTATATGCCAATTACGGGATTTTTCACCAAAATAAAATGAATGTTTATTGTTGAGTCACCATGATACTATTGTGACGACTGCCTTCTCGCCTCGCTCAGCGTCATGAGACGAAATATTAGCCCTTATTCCAAGGCCTTCGAAGCACTGCGCTTTTCATGCCGTATCATAATTTTCTTCTAGCTTACGGAGTATGCTAGAAGCATACTCATTAGCAGTGGCTAAAAAGCAACAGCATCATTTCCTGCTCTCGCCCTAGAAGAGCATCGCTGTCTCCACAGGATCACAGGATGCAGTTGTTACAGAACTGCCTGGGCCGGGCTCTCTAGATCTGTAATACATGGGAGTTTGGCAACTCAACACTATGGAATTTGTTTGGCTCTAACATGGCAAAAACCGCTGTTTGTGCTGGTTGATCACAGCTTCGCCTCTGAATGTTTCTTGTGAGGTCGCCCTGGAAATTTCGTGGTACCTCCGCTGCCTGTGTTTGCTGATCACACTTTAGCCTGTAAATATTTTCTGATGAGGTCACCTATTTTTTGTGTTTTGTTTCAAGCTTGAATTAAAGTTTATTTTTATTTTAACTCTGCATGATTTCTCAGTACTTTGACACCTTTGTGTTTGGAAGGGTATTTCATTTTGTTAGTACATACCTCCCCACGAAACCATGCACCACAAACATGATCCAACAGAAAGCAAATCTGACTAAATTTTGTCTTGAGATTTTTTAATCGTAGAAATCTTACTGTGGTGATTACCAAGTTAAAGTAACATCGGAGAGATTCCCTGGGCTACATTAATAATATTCAAACTGTTATTAATAGTAATTTAAGGTAATTAAGTGTTTTGTGTATTAAAGTAAATCATTTACGTTTAAAAGAGGGGAAAATGTTAATAATAGTTTTACACCCGGGAAGTGTATATAAAATAATATACACTTCCTAATCTTAAGAATCCAAAACATGCTTTAACACAAATCTGAATTTTCTTCCTCCTGAAATGCATATAAGTAAATGTCAAAGTAGCAGTTATATAAGTATCGACATTCAAATTTTTGTATGTCTGTATTAAGATAAAAATAGTTTATTCACGCATTCTCCACTTAAATGTTAAGGAACGTAAAATTCGTAAGTTTGTAATAATTTACCAGTCAGTGAACAGTGCTGAAGAATACATTGAGACTGCATGTATATACGTATGACTTTTTCGACAAAACGCTCTATATTAAATCATGAATAAAATATTAGTTTGAATAATAGTATTTCTGAAGTTGTTTTGCAGCACAAAAGGTATATCTAAGAATTTCAATATACAAGGTATATTGAATCTATGATTTTCTATATTTATATGATTTCAATATACAAGAGACTTTAAATCACAATGTTTCAAACTTTCAATTTTTAACTGTTATCTTATGTGTCTCAATAAATAATTTTAGATAAAATATATAACGTAGTAATATCATCGAATAAAATTTTCAAATTTTTATAAAGTAAGAGTCATCATATAAAATATGTTTTCAATGTTTTCAACAAATAAAATATCAACAAATTTCCTTCATTTGTTTACTGCATGTTTTGATTTTACATTGACATGCATAAAATTTCAATTACGTTAGAGACAATACATAAAATAAACTTATAATACTTTGTACAGGAGTTCTGTAAAGTTTTTTTCTTCTCTGTGTGACTTACATGTGTAAATTCAAAACACAAACAATATAACTTATAAGTAATAAAATAATTAACTTTTTTTTAAAAACACAAAATGTGAAAAAACACTTATATAAACTGTGTTCAGTAAACACTTGGATGTATTTGAAATTGTTTTTATAAAAACTTTAATTTCTCCCGGAGTATGCGTGATATCCTCATAACAATGAACATAGATTATTACAAGAAGCATCCTAATCATGTGCTAAAGTTTCAACGCTTTTCATATATTACTTTTTACAGGGTTATCCAAAATATATTAAGTTTTCTTCAATTTGTTGACGGTTCCCTATGAGGATTCGGGAAAAATTCTTTGCTGAAATATATGACTCTAACTTCCTGTTTACATACCTGAGGTTTCAGGATAAATCCTCGTGTATTTTCTAGATATTCAACAAAATGTCTAAAATCGCAAGTGACCGGTCATCATTGGCAAGGCCGTAGGCAGGGGAAGGGATTTGGGGGACCGGTCCCCCCCCCCGAAATTTTGAAAGACCATTTTGTAGGTAGACAATGTCCCACGTATGTGCATGTGTGTGCTATCTGCCTAGCTGCTCCTGAACATAAACAATTATTCTCTTAAAAAAAAAAAAAAAAAAAAAAAAACAGTTTAGACTATAAAAGTTTTCCCTTTCCGCTAGCCGGAAATGCAGCACTGTATTTTGGAAATACAGTGCTTTCCCTTTCATCAATTGAAGTATCATTTACAAATAAAGATGTCTTTCTCCCTTGGTCCCCCTCCGAAAATAATTTCTGGCTACGGCCCTGATAATTGGCAATATAGGTTACATGAAAAATACTTTAATATGTTATTTTTTAAATATAGAGCACAAACTGAAATTGAAGTTAAACATGTCTTCTTTAATAGCTGATTGTTTAAAGAATTATATCTTTTTTCTTTTGTATAAACTGGAATTTATTTTGAATACAGCTGATGCATTCACTTTAATTTGTTATATTTTAAATATAGGGCATAAACTGAAATTGAAGTTAAACATGACTTCTGTAATAGCTAATTGTTTAAAGAATTACACATTTTTTCTTTTGTATAAACTGGAATTTATTTTGAATACAAATGAAGCATTCACTTTATCATTCACAATCAGAGGTTTGTAAATATCATTTTTATTTTTATTAGCATTTTGCATAAATTATATTCTAATTTATTTGTCTCAAAACATTTGATAAATATTTCTACAAAAACTTCTTACTTCAAAATAGTTTCTGCCGTAATTTGATAAAAATTCTGATTTATAATAATAAGCAACCTTTAATTGAATAAACTAGCAATATTTCTGAAACTTTGCTAAGCTATTGATTAGCATTAATTTAAGATATTGCCTTTTATTGTATCAATATATACAATGACCTTTTTAAGCGGGTTAAAACTAAATATGACATCGCTACTTGTCTCAGTATAAATAATTATCAATTACTGTCTATAGAATAAATATATAATATGTTGTGTCATTAAATAACCTTAAGTATCCCATCAGGTTGTGAGGCTGAATAACAATGGCATCAAATGTGATTAATTCCTTGAGTTATTAGATATACTCAGCAAGAATGTGTGGCAATGTAAGCAAATGAGAGTCGATCAAATTACTTATTTAATCATAGATAATTTAAGGATTCCATTAAAAGAAAATAATAAACAGGTGTCAGAAATTTACCAAAATATGTAATTAGGTTAATAATTTTATACATTTAATCAACCTAAAATAATTTTTAGTTGCAGAAATACAAGAAATTTTTAATTGTTGAATAAGTACGTAGTTTTTACAGAAGATTAAAGTTATTTGCAGTAAAACCTGTTTATAACGAAAGTAAAGGGACCTAGAAAAATGTCGTTGTAGGCAAGTTATCGTTATATCTATGTCAATAGTGTGCATATAATAGCGATAAATATAATTTGATATATTTAAATAGTTTTAAATATGTGTAGATCAATTTCCAATTTCTTGATAATTTTGTATTTAGAGATTGAAGAATTACGTGGGATCAAAGGAAATATTATTATAGACAAATTTCTTGTTTGTATGAAAGGTAATTATATCAAATTTATTATATATATATATATATATATATATATATATATATACATATATATATATATATATTATATATATATATATATATATATATATATATATATATATATATATATATATATATATATATATATATATACATATATATATATATATATATATATATATATATATATATAATATATATATATATATATATATATATATATATATATATATATATATATATATATACATACATATATATATATACACATATACATATATATATATACATATAGATATACATATATACATACATATATACATATATACATATATACATATATATATACATATATACATATACATATATACATATACGTATACATATACATATATACATATATATATACATAATATACCTTTATAAATATGTATAGATCATTTTCTAATTTCTTAATAATTTGTATTTAGAAAGTAAAGAATTACGTGGGATCAAAGGAAGTATTATAGACAAATTTGCTGTTTGTTTGAAAGGTAATTATATCAAATTCATTATGTACATATATATATATATATATATATATATATTATATATATATATATATATATGTATATATATATATATATATATATATATGTATATATATATGTATATACGCATATATATACATACATACTTACATGTATACACACACACACACACACACACACACACACACATATATATATATATATATATATATATATACACATATATAGATATATACATACCTATATTTATATACATACATACATTGGTGATATTGATATAAATAATAAATATTCTTATAAATAGCAATTTTGGGCATCGACACACAGTTCTACAAACGAGTTTTCGAATCTGGAGAGGTACTCTGATAATTCTTTTGTAGAATTCTTTTTAAAAAGCAAGTCTAAGATACTTAATTCTACTTTAGTTTGCTATTACACTGTACCCTAGTGATGTTTTTTCGAGGCTATTTTTACTCGAGGCAACAGGAAAATCTTTTTCCGACACCCGATTGGAACTGTAATACAGTTAGAAAAAAGTTACGATGTCGTTCGAAGCCAGAAAGCAGTTGAATATAAAGTTGGTTGAGTAAGGTGTATTGATGATGAAGCTTTCAATTGGAAAATTTATTCTCATCTGCAAACCATCAGTAATAATGGTGTGCTCAATCATTTTATCCATTCTTGCGTGGTTTGG
>CM063510.1:84291448-84293948 GCA_032207245.1 Pardosa pseudoannulata | reverse complement strand
ATTTGTAATAGGACCTACTAACCAAATATATTTGTTTCTTCAAGAGCTTACTGTAATTTAATTATTGTGATTTGTTTATTCTTAACCACAATTTATGATGTAACACACATAAATTGAGTTAGTTCTATCTCAGTTGTGTGTTACTTGCGTTAAACAAGTCCAATTTTAATTTTGTTGACAACTATCTATGATCAGCCAACAAAAAATCTATATTAATTTTGGTTTCTGACCATGAAATATGTCAAACCTTTTCACGAAACACAATTTACGCAAACCTATTCAGCAGTTTCTACTTATTGAAATTTAGTTATTGTGATATATTTATTATTAACCACAATTTATGATGTAACACACGTGAATTGAGTTAGTTATCTCTCAGTTGTATATTGTTTGCGTTAAACAAGTGCAATTCAAATTTTGTTGACAGCTATTTACGATCAACCAACAAAAATTATTTATTAATTTTGGATTCTGATCATGAAATATGTCAAACCTTCTCCCCAAACATACTTTACGCGAACCTGTTCAGCAGTTTCCGTTTCTCACTCAAAACAGCTTTAAACGCAATGGACTTTGGAATTTTCGAAGAGGATAACATTTAATAGATATTTATTAAAACATTTTGTGACATGAATGTGAAAACGAAATATCCCAGTATCACGAATATATTAGAGTATAGGAATTTTCCATTAACAGAAGGATGTTTTCGATGGAATTAAACACATCTTTATCAGATATCGTAGAAGAAATTTAATGGCGACAGAAAATTTGAATATGGAATTTGAATTTTGAATATTACCCTTTCTATAAATTTTACTCACTAGTTTTCAGTGATTTTCATAAATTATCGAAACTTTTATTCTTCTTACATGCACATGTCCAATTATTGCACATGTTGAGTAATAATTTAATCCCTGTCATAACCGAGTATGTAAAAATAGTCCCTATGTAGCTCATGCATGTCGCAAGAGTAATAATTTCATCCATGTCATGAACGGGTATGTAAAAATAGTTCTTATGTAGCTCATGCATGTCGTAAGAGTAATAATTTCATTCATGTCATGAACGGGTATGTAAAAATAGTCCTTATGTAGTTCATGCATGTCGCAAGAGTAATAATTTCATCCATGTCATGAACGGGTATGTAAAAATTAGTTCCTATGTAGCTCAAGCATGTCGTGAGAGTAATTATTTCATCCCTGTCATGAACGGGTATGTAAAAATAGTCCCTATGTAGCTCATGCATGTCGTAATAGTAATAATTTGATCCATGTCATGACCGAGTATGTAAAAATAGTCCCTATGTAGCTCATGCATGTCGTAATAGTAATAATTTGATCCATGTCATGACCGAGTATGTAAAATTAGTCCCTATGTAGCTCATGCATGTCATAAGAGTAATAATTTTATCCATGTCATGACTGCGTATGTAAAAATAGTCCGTATGTAGATCAGGCATGTCGTAAAATTAATTTTATCCATATCATGACCAGGCATGTAAAAATAGTCCCTATGTATTTCATGCATGTCTTAAGAGATGACTAAAATAAGCACCCTATTCCTGGAGTTTATAGTAGGTATTGACCCTCCAGGTTGGGGTTTGAGCATGGGATTGACAACCTCACACTGTAAAACTATTTTGTTTTGAAATCCCAGTAATTTAAAACCGGGCGAAATCTGAGAACCAGACTTGGCAATTTATTTAATTTGGAGCACTAACATTTATTTAGAATTGAGAATACCAGCTCAGTAGAAAATCTTACATTTACCATCAGCATTTGTTTATCAACCCAATCTTTACTGGACTACCACAGTCACAAGGTAGAACGCTGAAAATTGAAAGCAAATGAAAGGGAGCCTTTACAACAATAAGCCATTGTCAAACCTGCCGATTGCTGCAACGGGCATTTGTAAAATCTTCCAAATTAAAATAAAAACTGAGTGCACTACCACAGCCATATATTAGGAAAATTAAAGTAAAAAAAATTAATTATAAATGAAATTTTAGTACTGTTGCTATTCAACCAGCTGCCTGAGCGACATGTGGGCAAACTAGGAAAGTTTCTGTTGTTGTTGTTTCCCATGCCACTTGGATAAACCAAGCATGATTGATCCTGCAGGCTCTCGTATTAAGGCCAAGGGGTGCACCTTTCGTTTTAACCTTCTAAACGATTTGCACGTACAATTCCGCTAAACCGATGAGGACTTCAAAACGTACAATTTTCGAGCTCCAAAAACGCTCCGAAAATGAATGTAATGTACATATTTGACAGTGCTTTCCCCCATGGAGTTTTGAGGAAGGAGGTTCAGGTCTATTGTTTAGGAACTGCACCCCTCTTTCACTGACATTTCTTGAGGGATGCAACCCTACCCTCTGAGACACAAAGACGCTGATAGCTTTTCATGGCTTTGTAAATCTCTATTTCGAAGTATTTCGTTTGTGGTAACAGATGTATCTCTTGCACCCCTTAAATATATTGGATGACTTTCGTAAGAAAAT
>CM063510.1:84278948-84286448 GCA_032207245.1 Pardosa pseudoannulata | reverse complement strand
TTATAAACGGATACACAAATTTTCTTAATGTGCATTAGGAACAGAAGTATATAGTAAAGATTTTTGTAAGAAGAACCCCACAAAATATTAATTCACAAGAAGCATTTTAATTATGAATCAAAAATGTTACATAAAATTAATTTTTAAAATATAATGTCTGATTTGAAAAAAAAATATTGCAAATTATTTTCTTATTTTTACAATTCTGTGTAAAAAGCTTTAAAATAAATGTTTTATAAAGTAATACAATAAGTGTGTTATAAAATAATAGTTCTTATCTTTTTAGAATGATTTTTTGTAGTTTCTTTAATTGCACTCTAACTTTTAAATATTTGCTTAAATAAGTATGTTTTTAAAACAAAATAAAAAGAAGTAAAAGCTTTTACACTAGATAAAATTTCAAATACGTGTAATAGAATATAAATTTTTACATAAAATTAGATTAATGTAAGTGTTTTATTCTATTAACCAAATTTGTAAAGTATGTGATAGTTTAAGTTTAAAAACGAAACACTGTAAATAAAACATTACTGTTTTAAAAGGAATTTATGCAAGTTCTTTAACATTCTAACCTTTAAATAGTTACTTAATTTTATTATTTCATGTAGTAGGATTTTAAAAATAACATAAAATATATGCATTAAGTTAAACAAATAAAATTTGCCTACATGTCAGTTAAGGTTTCCAATATGTATATTAAAAACTAAATTTTTATATCAAATTGGAGTAATATGTGTTTAATTTTATAAACGAAAGTTATAATGTATATTATATTTAAGGAAAATGTAAAACTGTGAACAAAGCTCTTAAACGCAAAAATAGTTTCTTGTATGTGTGTTAGAAGCGTATTAGAAGGTAAATCTTTATATCAAATTGAAGCAATATATGTGCTTTATTCGGGAAAGTTGTAAGTTACAAGGTTAAAAAACCCTGAGAACTGTTCTAAAAGGTTCTTAAAAGTTTAAAAAGTTTTTATTCTTTTGAAGTGAATGTCTTACAAGTTCTTCATTAACACTCTAACTTTTAAATATTTATTTCATTTTGTCATTTCAATTAGTATGTTTTTAAAATAACCTAAAAATTAACACCAAATGAAAAAAGTGCTAAATAATGTGCTCAATACATTTCGAAATATGTGAATTATAAATTAAATTGAAGTAATAAATGTGTTAAATGCTGTAAGTTAAATTCTAAAGGTATGTGAAATTTAATAAAAAAAGTAAAACTGCAAATAAAGTTCTTACAATAGAATTACAAGTTCTGCAAATAAAGTTTCTCTTAAAGTTCTTATTAAAGTTTAAATAAAGTCTGTTTAGAATAAATATATTTCAAATTCTTTAGTAATAGTCTAACTTTTAAATATTACTTAATTTTGTTATTTAACGTAGTATGTTAGTTAAAATAATAAAAAATATACACCGAATTAAAAGGTGAAATTTATTTATTTGTATGATAAATTTTCAGATGCAGATAAAAATTAATTTTTTCATCAATTTGAAATAAAAATATTTCTTTTTTTTCTGTATATTAAACTTTTAAGGAATCGGATATTTTTAAATTTAAAAAGTAAAGCTATTAAGATAAAAAAAAACTTTATCTTGATATAAAAAAAACATACTACTGGCATTAATATTATTTTAGTTCATAGAATAAAAATAATTATTAACTTTTATTTGATATAAAAAAGTTTTTTGTAACTCACATATTTTAAAAATTATTTTACGTGTATTTAATTTTGATTTTTTCCTTTATTTAAGACATATTTTTCCTATATGTCTTTTAGAAACTAATTTTTTTAACAAATTGAATACAAAAATGTGTTTTATTTTATATACTAAAATTTTAAGAAATGTGATATTTTAAAATAAAAAAAATAAATATTGTTTAGAAATAGAAATTAAACAATTATTAACCATTTTTATGATATGAAACAAAATATATTAATCTTTTTAATATAAGTTTAGTTCATAGAATAGAAATTATAATTAACTTCTATTTGATACAAAAAAGTTCTTTCTAACTTAAATATTTCAAAAATTATTTTACGGGAATGTATAACTAATTCTTTTATTTAGTGTATATATTTTATTTTAATGTATTGCATTACATAAGAAAATGAAATGATTTTACAAAGAATAAATCTTGTTAAAAATCTAGAAAAATATTCATTATAAGGATAAATCTTATTAAAATCTAGAAAATATTCCTTATAAGGATAAATCATATTAAAAATCTAGAAAGATATTCATTATAAGGATAAATCTTATTAAAAATCTAGAAAAATATTCATTATAAAGATAAATTTTATTAATAGTCTAGAAAAATATTCATTATAAGACAAAACTTATTAAAAATCTAAAAAAAATATTCGTTATAAGGATAAATCTTATTAAAAATCTAAAAAAATATTCATTATAAGGATAAATCTTATTAATAATCTAGAAAAATATTCATTATAAGGATAAAACTTATTAAAAATCTAAAAAAAAAATATTCATTATAAGGATAAATCTTATTAAAAATCTAGAAAAATATTCATTATAAGGATAAATCTTATTAAAAATCTAGAAAAATATTCATTATAAGGATAAATCTTATTAAAAATCTAGAAAAATATTCATTATAAGGATAAATCTTATTAAAAATCTAGAAAAATATTCATTAGAAGGATAAAACTTATTAAAAATCCAGAAAAATAATCATTATCAGGATAAATCTTTAATAATCTTGAAAACTATTCATTCTAAGGATAAATCTTATTAAAAATCCAGAAAAATATTCATTATGAGAATTAATCTCATTAAAAATCTAGAAAAATATTCATTATCAGGATAAATCTTACTAAAAATCTAGAAAATTATTTATTCTAAGGATAAATCTTATTAAAAGTTCAGAAAAATATTCATTATATGGATAAAACTTATCAAAAAAAAATCTAGAAAATATTCATTATCAGGATAAATCTTATTAAAAATCTAGAAAAATATTCATTATAATAGAAGATAATATTTTATTTTAAATCAAATTAAATGTCGAATGTTACAACGAAAAGACTTTTGAGCTCAAATGATAGTACTTTCCTTTACATATACGAGACATAACTGAGAATTGGAAGAGATAAAGGGAAATTTTAGTCGCCAAAGAGAGATCAATAGCTCTTGTGTCTTGCGCCACATTTCTCCTCTCCACCATTGTAGCAACCCGGCGGACTCCACATTTTCGTTCGAAGCGAGCGAACCGAGAGGAAATTTCCTGCGATTCTAATATGGCATAGCAGTGGTGCAGGATCCCTGAATGCAGTGGATTATCAAAAACAATGGATTCTCTAAAAGTGGATTTCTTTGGAACCTAACGATTCCAGGATTAACTTCTTAACCAGCCACGGTCGTCATGACTTCACACAGATCGTCGGCCGATTCACACCACTATCAGTACGTTGGTCCTTACAGACTAGAGAAAACCCTGGGCAAGGGACAAACTGGTAAGCCTAACTCATGTTTTGGGCGGATTCGATCAGCAGTTTCTCTTCTCTCTGGCAGTTTTGTGGCTAATTTGCTTCGTTCTAGCTCTCATATGTCCGTATAATTAATGCGAGGGAATTTGTCGTATGTATTTGGCAACACATTGCGTTATAAAAAAAAGAAACATGATTTGATACTTCACTGCGGCAATCATTCACGCAGATGTGGCCTCGTAAGTTAGGCTTAGGATACAAATGTTTTGAGATTTTTTAAAAATTGATACTCTCTTGAAATTGTACTTCAGTATAGCCGCTAGTATCTTGAATTCTTCAGCAGTCTACTAACTTAGTAAAAATATAAATCGATGTATAAACATTTTTTTACACTTCTAAAATGTTCTTTAGTGTATCAAAAGTGAATATGTTTCTATAATATTTAAAATTTTAGAATTTAATTATGAAAAATAAATAGAAAGTGATGTTAAAATAAATAGTATCAAATTTCCTCTCTGAATTATTTTATTTAATTATTTATTATTAAATAATTCTTCTTGGAAAACGTGTAAATACTTTGTATTGTTAACACATAAAAACCAATATTGATGAGGAAAAATATTAATATAAAGAAAAATAATCTATAGATCAATGTTGCTTATCTAAAACTTGTGAGGTAATTGCTGATGAAATCAGTGTTAACTACTTATAAAACCACATTAAAATGTTAAAAACAAAAATTATTAACAGATTTCTTGATTTGAACAGTTTAAAATATATCTCTGTAATAAAATGATAATTAATATATTTATATATTTATATAGTATGTTAGACTTAATGGCTGTGTGTAAATTAAAATTTGTGCAAGTTTTACATCACAGGATTTTAAGAACTCTGTTTAATTTTTTCATTTGTTTCTTTTAATTTCTCAAACAAGAAGTAAGACTTTCTTTAATGTCCTTTAATTATTTATTCTTTATGGTTTAGTTTATCGTTATCAGATTAAATTAATATTTAATAGTTATAAACGATTTACTATAATTTCATAAGGAAATACGATTAATATACTATACAGTACTGTAGCGATTTTATAAGTCACTGTAAACATTGGATTGTATTTTTTCCTAATAAGTTATAACTCTGCATCCGTAATAAGAAAATTAATAAAGCAATAACGATAAAAGGTAAAATTTAAATAAAGAAATCTTTCTGAACAAAAATATAAGTTTACTAGGCGAATTTCTAAGTAAAAATCAAAGTTTTATGAACATTTTTATGTAGTAAACATGAAAAATATGCTTTTCTAAACTTTTCTTTCTATTATTAAATAAATACTCTAAATACAGTTATAATTTTAAGGCTGCAATGAAAAATTATTTTAATTTACATTTTTCCTTATGTCAATGGATTAAACGTTTAAAAACAGTATTTTAACTATGAATTAAAATAATACAAAATATTAGAGTACCATATGCTAATCATAATTTAAACACCAGCTTACTTTAGTGAATTTTTTTTGAAAATGATTTAAAAATTGTTTAGTTGAGCACATACTAATCAACTATTTGCTAATTGAACTGCTTTTATAATATACATACATACATACACATAAATATATGAATATTAATAATAAAGTCATTTTATTAAAAATAGGTAAAAATATATATTTGGAAATTATTAAATACTTAGCCATTTTTTCGTTTCCTGAAACGGAAAAGCAAAATTAAAATGAAGTGCATACAGGTTGAAAGTTGCCTGTAAATGTTGTTTCATTGCAATATTACATTAGCGGCAGAGTAAGCAAATGCATTACTTTTGTGAAGAAAATTTGTACAAGGTCAATCATTATACATAATTACAGAGAAAAACTTTAAACATAAATAAAGAATTACATTGATATATTCATATTTCTTCAAGTAAAAAGGGGTACTAAAGATTTTAAATGCATTATGAAAATATTAAATTTTTTTCTCTCTGTCATTTCCAATACTGTGGAGATTTATTTTTACTTCTAAAAACAGTATCAAATTTTTATTTTGATTAAAAAATTCATTAGAAATTGTAGAGAAAAACTTTAAATATAAATAGAGAATTACATTGATATATTGATATTTCTTCAAATAAAAAGAAGTACTAAAATTTTTAAATGTATTATGAAAATACTTTAAAAATTTTAGTTTTAAAGTATTTTAGTTTTACTTTTAAAAACAGATTCAAACTTTAATTTTGAATAAAAAATTTCATTAGAAATTGTAGAGAAAAACTTTAAACATAAATATAGAATTACATTGATATATTGATATTTCTTCAAGTAAAAAGAGGTACTAAAGTTTTTAAATGTATTATGAAAATACTTTAAAAACTTCAGTTTTAAAGTATTTTAGTTTTACTTTTAAAAACAGATTCAAGCTTTAATTTTGAATAAAAAAAATTCATTAGAAATTGTAGAGAAAATCTTTAAACATAAAAAAGAATGACATTGAAATATTCATATTTCTGCAAGTAAAAATAGGTACTAAAGTTTTTAAATGTGTTTTGAAAATATTAAATATTTTCTTTCTTTCCTTTCCAATACTGTGGATATTTATTTTTACTTTTAGAAACAGATTCAAACTTTAATTTTGAATAAAAAATATTCATTGGAAATTGTAGAAAAAAACTTTAAACATAAATAAGGAATTACATTGATATATTGATATTTCTGAAAGTAAAAAGAGGTACTAAAGTTTTTAAATGTGTTTTGAAAATATTAAAAATTTTCTTGCTTTCATTTCCAATACCATGGAGATTTATTTTTACTTTATAAACAGATTCAAATTTTAATTTTGAATAAAAAAAATCATTAGAAATTCTAGCGTAAACGATTTTTTTTTATCTAAATACTGATTCTATGTTCAAAGCTCTTTCAAGAAATTGCAATACCGTCAAACATTTCTGTATTTATTTTCTTAAAAATGATTAAACATAAAAGTAAGGATATAGTACATAATCCATATGTATAGTAGATATATTCATATGTAGTACCATTTCTTCACTTATATGTTCAGTATTTACTAAAAATTAAAGCTTAATTGCGTTCTAAGGATTATTTTTGAAATACATTACTTAATACTTTTACTTAATACATACCTTTCGGAAAGCTTTAATTAAGTTATAACAATCTTGCAGTTTCTGAGTTACCATTGAATTAATTCACTTGAATAATATTGTTTAAATGGAATATTATATTTTATAAGAATTAAAGTTTAATTGATAAAAAGTAATTTGAAAAAGCTTGAATAGTTTGAACAATAATTATAATAATATTTTATATCTCATTTCATAATTTTATTGCCATATTTTCACATTCATATGCCCACAGGATACATAAATAATTATAAACACACACACACACACACACACACATATATATATATATATATATATATATATATATATATATATATATGTATGTGTGTGTGTAAGTGAAACAATATACTGCTACCCTACAGTATTATAATGTGTGAAACTCAAATTTAAAGCTTCATAAGAATGTATAAAAAATTAGAATCCTTTATATAAAAAGACATTTTATATAATATAATAGCAAACAATTTTGAATTATTTAATTTCTATTACTTTGATGAATTAATAAAATATATTTTTAAAATTATGCTTTTAAAAAATAAGAATATTAATAAAGTATTTCTAAAAAGCAGTTTTATGTATTTGAAGAAATGTAATTAAATATCCGTTGTACTTTATAGTTTAACGCTACTCATTAGTTTAAAGGAAATTGTTAGTCATTAAATATGAATCTGTACCTTAAATGATAAATTCAAAAAATACTGAACCTGTATCATTTACTAGCAACATGTTAACCACTTTTTGTATTATTTTTTATAAGTTCATAATTACATTAACATCATACTGTTACGATTCATTCTCAGAAATTAAAATAGTAATTAAAATGAATTTTTAATTTTGGTATAGTGCAAGATCATACTTTTGGAAAATTATTCCATTGCCTTTTTGTGCGATTAGAAATAGGAATTAAACAAAATTGT
>CM063510.1:84193948-84271448 GCA_032207245.1 Pardosa pseudoannulata | reverse complement strand
TTTATTTATAATACATTAAAACATACAATATTTGGCACCTTCTACATTTAGCATTAGCAAGATAAATAAGATTTATAAGATACCTAAAATTTATTTAAAAAATCAAATATATGTAAACACTAAATTTTAAACTTAATTAAGAACGTTAAGTTTAATTTTTAAGAATTATATTGAAGACTATTTGTAATTCTTTAATTACTTTGCATGCGTGATTGTTGAAGTAAATATTATTTGAGTTGGCTGTGTAGAGAAGCCTTCCTCTTCTGTTGATTGATTATTAAAATGTATAAATTTATGGTAATTGGTAAACGATGTTTTAGTAATGAAGGCAAAATTTAAATTATATTATTATAACGTGGAAGGCTTAATTTATAATAATTAAAACATGAAATAATTGGCACCTTCTGCATTTAGCTTTAGCACGATAAATAAGATTTATAAGATGACTAAAATTTATTTAAAAAATCAAATATATGTAAGCACTAAATTTTAAACTTAATTGAGAATGTTAAGTTTAATTTTTAAGAGTTATATTGAAGATTATTTGTAATTCTTTAATTACTTTACATGCATGGTTGTTGAATGAAATATCTTTTTGGTTGGCTGTGTAGAGAAGCCTTCCCTTTCTGTTAATTGATTATTAAAATAGATAAATTTATGTGAATTGATAAACGATGCTTTTGTAATGAAAGCAAAATTTAATAGAACGAATATAAAAATTCCCTTCTCATTTATGTTATATTATTATAATTAATTGGAAGTCTTTATTTATAATACATTAAAACATGCAATATTTGGCACCTTCTACATTTAGCTTTAGCACGATAAATAAGATTTATAAGATGAATAAAATTTATTTAAAAAATCAAATATATGTAAGCACTAAATTTTAAACTTAATTGAGAACGGTAAGTTTAATTTTTAAGAGTTTTATTGAAGACTATTTATAATTCTTTAATTACTTTACATGCATGGTTGTTGAATGAAATATCTTTTTGGTTGGCTGTGTAGAGAAGCCTTCCCTTTCTGTTAATTGATTATTAAAATAGATAAATTTATGTGAATTGATAAACGATGCTTTTATAATGAAGGCAAAATTTAATAGAACGAATATAAAAATTCCCTCCTCATTTAAATTGTATTATTATAATTAATGGGAAGTCTTTATTTATAATACATTAAAACATGCAATATTTGGCACCTTCTACATTTAGCTTTAGCACGATAAATAAGATTTATAAGATGAATAAAATTTATTTAAAAAATCAAATATATGTAAGCACTAAATTTTAAACTTAATTGAGAACGGTAAGTTTAATTTTTAAGAGTTTTATTGAAGACTATTTATAATTCTTTAATTACTTTACATGCATGGTTGTTGAATGAAATATTTTTTTTTAGTTGGCTGTGTAGAGAAGCTTTCCCCTTCTGTTAATTGATTATTAAAATAGATAAATTTTTGTGAATTGATAAACGATGCTTTTATAATGAAGGCAAAATTTAATAGAACGAATATAAAAATTCCCTCCTCATTTAAATTGTATTATTATAATATGGATGTCTTCATTTATAATATATTAAAACATGAAATATTTCCCACCTTCTATATTTAGCATTAGCACGATAAATAAGATTTATACGATGCCTAAAATTTATTAAAAAAATCTAATATATATATGCACTAAATTTTAAACTTAGTTGAAGATTTACATGTTAAATTTAATTTTTAAGAATTTTATTGAAGACTATTTGTAATTCTTTAATAACTTTACAGGTATAGTTGTTGAAGTAAATATTTGTTTGAGTTGCATGTGTAGAAAAGCTTTTCTCTTCAGTTAATTGATTATTAAAATAGATAAATTTATGTGAATTGATAAACGATGCATTTTTAATGAAAGCATAATAAAATAGAACGAATATAAAAATTCCCTTCTCATTTAAATTATATTATTATAACGTGGAAGTCTTAATTTATAATACATTAAAACATACAATATTTGGCACCTTCTACATTTAGCTTTAGCAAGATAAATAAGATTTATAAGATGACTAAAATTTATTTAAAAAATCAAATATATGTAAGCACTAAATTTTAAACTTAATTGAGAACGTTAAGTTTAATTTTTAAGAGTTATATTGAAGACTATTTGTAATTCTTTAATTACTTTGCATGCGTGATTGTTGAAGTAAATATTTTTGTGAGTTGGTTGTGTAGAGAATCCTTCTTCTTCTGTTAATTGATTATTAAAATGGATAAATTTATGGTAATTGGAAACGATGTTTTTGTAATGAAAGCAAAATTTAATAGAGCGAATACAAAAATTCCCTCCTCATTTAAATTATATTATTATAACATGAAAGTCTTCATTTATAATGTATTAAAACAGGAAATGTTTGGCAACTTCTACATTAAGCAGTAGCAAGATAAATAAGATTTATAAGATGCGTAAAATTTATTTAAAAAATCATACATATGCGCTACATTTTAAACTTAATTGAAAATGTTAGGTTTCATTTTTAAGAGTTATATTGAAGACTATTTGTAATTCTTTAATAATTTTCATGCATGGCTTTTGGAGTAAATATTTTTTTAGTTGGTTGTGTAGAGAAGCCTTCCCCTTCTGTTAATTGATTATTAAAATGGATAAATTTGTGTGAATTGATAAACGATGCTTTTGTAATGAAAGTAAAATTTAACAGAACGAATATAAAAATTCCCTTCTCATTTATATTATATCATTATAATTAATTGGAAGTATTCATTTATAATATCGGAAATCTTTATTTATAATACATTAAAACATGCAATATTTGGCACCTTCTACATTTAGCTTTAGCATGATAAATAAGATTTATAAGATGACTAAAATTTATTTAAAAAATCAAATATATGTAAGCACTAAATTTTAAACTTAATTGAGAATGTTAAGTTTAATTTTTAAGAGTTATATTGAAGATTATTTGTAATTCTTTAATTACTTTACATGCATGGTTGTTGAATGAAATATCTTTTTGGTTGGCTGTGTAGAGAAGCCTTCCCTTTCTGTTAATTGATTATTAAAATAGATAAATTTATGTGAATTGATAAACGATGCTTTTATAGTGACGGCAAAATTTAAAAGAACGAATACAAAAATTCCCTCCTCATTTAAAATGTATTATTATAATATGGATGTCTTCATTTATAATATATTAAAACATGAAATATTTCGCACCTTCTACATTTAGCATTAGCACGATAAATAAGATTTATACGATGCCTAAAATTTATTAAAAAAATCAAATATATATATGCACTAAATTTTAAACTTAGTTGAAGATTTACATGTTAAATTTAATTTTTAAGAATTTTATTGAAGACTATTTGTAATTCTTTAATAACTTTACAGGTATAGTTGTTGAAGTAAATATTTGTTTGAGTTGCATGTGTAGAAAAGCTTTTCTCTTCAGTTAATTGATTATTAAAATAGATAAATTTATGTGAATTGATAAACGATGCATTTTTAATGAAAGCATAATAAAATAGAACGAATATAAAAATTCCCTTCTCATTTAAATTATATTATTATAACGTGGAAGTCTTAATTTATAATACATTAAAACATACAATATTTGGCACCTTCTACATTTAGCTTTAGCAAGATAAATAAGATTTATAAGATGACTAAAATTTATTTAAAAAATCAAATATATGTAAGCACTAAATTTTAAACTTAATTGAGAACGTTAAGTTTAATTTTTAAGAGTTATATTGAAGACTATTTGTAATTCTTTAATTACTTTGCATGCGTGATTGTTGAAGTAAATATTATTTGAGTTGGCTGTGTAGAGAAGCCTTCCTCTTCTGTTGATTGATTATTAAAATGTATAAATTTATGGTAATTGGTAAACGATGTTTTAGTAATGAAGGCAAAATTTAATTTAAAACATGCACTATTTGGCACCTTCTACATTTAGCTTTAGCACGATAAATAAGATTTATAAGATGAATAAAATTTATTTAAAAAATCAAATATATGTAAGCACTAAATTTTAAACTTAATTAAGAACGTTAAGTTTAATTTTTAAGAGTTATATTGAAGACTATTTGTAATTCTTTAATTACTTTACATGCATGGTTGTTGAATGAAATATTTTTTTAGTTGGCTGTGTCGAGAAGCCTTCCCCTTCTGTTAATTGATTATGAAAATAGATAAATTTATGTGAAACGATGCTTTTATAGTGACGGCAAAATTTAAAAGAACGAATATAAAAATTCCCTTCTCATTTATGTTATATTATTATAATTAATTGGAAGTCTTTATTTATAATACATTAAAGCATACAATATTTGGCACCTTCTACATTTAGCTTTAGCAAGATAAATAAGATTTATAAGATGACTAAAATTTATTTAAAAAATCAAATATATGTAAGCACTAAATTTTAAACTTAATTGAGAACGTTAAGTTTAATTTTTAAGAGTTATATTGAAGACTATTTGTAATTCTTTAATTACTTTACATGCATGGTTGTTGAATGAAATATTTTTTTAGTTGGCTGTGTAGAGAAGCCTTTCCCTTCTGTTAATTGATTATGAAAATAGATAAATTTATTTGTATTGATAAACGATGCTTTTATAGTGACGGCAAAATTTAAAAGAACGAATATAAAAATTCCTTCCTCATTTAAATTATATTATAACAACACGGAAGTCTTCATTTATAATATATTAAAACATGAAATATTTGGTACTTTATACATATAGCAATATCAAGATAAATAAGATTTATAAGATGACTAAAATTTATTTAAAAAATCAAATATATATATGCACTAAATTTTAAACTTAGTTGAGGATGTTAAGTTTAATTTTTAAGAGTTATATTGAAGACTATTTGTAATTCTTTAATTACTTTACATGCATGGTTGTTGGATGAAATATTTTTTTGAGTTGCATGTGTAGAAAAGCCTTTCTCTTCAGTTAATTGATTAATGAAAATAGATAAATTTATTTGAATTGATAAACGATGCATTTGTAATGATGGCAAAATAAAATAGAACGAATATAAAAATTCCCTCCTCATTTATATTATATTAATATAAAAGGGAAGCCCTCATTTATAATATATTAAAACATGAAATATTTGGTACTTTATACATATAGCAATATCAAGATAAATAAGATTTATAAGATGACTAAAATTTATTTAAAAAATCAAATATATATATGCACTAAATTTTAAACTTAGTTGAGGATGTTAAGTTTAATTTTTAAGAGTTATATTGAAGACTATTTGTAATTCTTTAATTACTTTACATGCATGGTTGTTGAATGAAATATTTTTTGAGTTGTCTGTGTAGAGAAACCTTCTCCTTCTGTTAATTTATTATTAAAATGGATAAATTTATGTGATTTGATAAACAATGCTTATGTAATGAAGGCAAAACAAAATAGAACGAATATGAAAATTCTCTCATAATTTATATTATATTAATATAAAAGGGAAGCCTTCATTTATAATATATTAATAATATAAGGGAATATTTAAGGGATATTTAAGGATCTACCGATTTTAGATAATAAATATTTTATTACCTCATTTATAATTCCAAATATAATTTAATTTTTTTATTACTTACTCTGTTATATAAAGTAATCCTTTAAGTGAATAAGGGAAATTTTATATATCTAAACAAATGAGATAATAAATATCCCATTCTTAGAAGGTTTTTTTTGTTGTTGTTGTTATTCTCTCATCTTATGAACATATACCAGGTTATGATTCTTAGCGTAATTCAAAGCCGTTCTACAGATCGGGTACTAAATTTTTTCACATTATACTTTGAACTTTTTATTCCGAAAAGAAATTAAAAGATTTTTCCTAATATTTGTTATTTAATCAGTGAATAAATTAAGTACAAATTGTTGAAATCTATTTGTTTTATTTCATATTTTACGCTTTGGAAATGGGGAATTTCAAAGTAAATTTGTTTTAAAAATGGATAATTTTTTTTGAAGTAATGAACAATGATTTAAATAAAACAACAGGTAAATTAGCCTGAGGATCATGAAAATAAATTTTGCATCTAAATTTGTGGATTGATTTTCTATATTTTCTTACTTGGTTTATTGACGATAAAATGACTCGACGGTTTTTGACGACCAAATAATGAAATGGTTCTGAACCCAAAAAGCTATAATAGGCCCAGAATTTTATAACCTATTTAATTATTTGTAATCAAACATCATTATTTCATTAACTCCATATTGTTGAATTTTCCTTTAAAACTTAATTTTTTTTATAACAAGTTAAGTATATTGTGGAGTAAAACAGCATGAAGAATAAATAATTTTTCAAAAAATATTGGATAAAAGCTGTTTGAACATTGCATAAATTTAAATAAATATAAGGGAAACACGATTCTCGGTTATATATATATATATATATATATATATATATATATATATATATATATATATATATATATATATATATATATATGTATATATATATATATATATATATATATATATATATATATATATATATATATATATATATATATATATATACATATAACATAAAAATACAGAAAAACATAAGATAATTAATAAATACACAATTACTGTAGTAATATTTACAGGGTATTATTCAAATATTTAAACTTTATGAAAAATGGTTTCAATTTTAATTGAACTTTCATTTGCTATGCACCTTAGAATCATATATTTAGTGTTACAGGATAATTTATACTATTAAGATTTAAACTAAGATTTTTATGTTTTAAATATCAACATTAATGCTCTCTTATACTTTTAACTTGCAATTAATTGACCGTATAATAACTTTATGTAATAACTTATGTAACAACTTTATATCTATATATATATATATATATATATATATATACATATATACACATATATATATATATATACATATATATATATATATATATATATATAAATATATATAATTATGTATAGTATATATATATATATACATATATATATATATATGATATAACATATATATATAAATAAATATATATATATATATATATAAATATATATATATATATATATATATATATATATATATATATATATATATATATATATAAACATATACATACTTACATGTATATATACATATACATATATTTTATGTATACATATACACATAAAAATACATGCATACATTTATATATATATGTATATACAAACATGCATACGTACATACACACATACATACAAACATATAAATATGTAAGCATATATATATATATCTATATATATATATATATATATATATATGTATATATATATATATATATAAATGAAGGGTCAATGAGGGTATTTCAGTGATATTTTATGTATTGGAAGTTTTATACTGAATAATATTTTATTCGAATTCTTATTAGAAATGCGTAAAAGAGCTAAGGTCTATGCGGAAGTTTATTAGTATAATACTTAACATATGATGAAAAAAGATGCACTTTAGTGTTATTTAATTTAAACATTCTAATGTCTTTATACCTTGATAAAATAAATTTTCTTGCTATTTTAAAGCACGATATAATAACACACTCAAGGTACCATATAATCGATGATGAATTTTTCATAAATTTTTTTGAATCAGTGTAAAAATTAATTTTTAAGAAAGAGTGGTTGTAAACGGTACTAAATAATCCTTGCCTTGGTTATGGAGAATCTCGAAGATTTGAGGTTTTGAAATTCAACTAAAATGTATTCAACTAAAGTGAATTTCAACTGGCACAATCGAAAGGATGTCTTGATATCCGATTAACATTTTATCTTCTTAAACAAATGTTCCAATAATTTCATTTGCTGAGGTTAGAAATGCGTAATACTATATAAAAATGCATGCAAGGGATTAAGAAATATCTATAATAAACTTTATTTCCTGGATATTTTTAATTTATGTTGAAGTTAATGGGGAAGCATAAGTCCGAATGTATTTTACTTTAGCTTCCCAATTGAATTATAGTACTTCTCATGATTTTTTCTATTAACTCAAAAGAATACTTATGTGCTTTAAAAAATTTTTACTTATGTACATAGTTAAAATAAAAACTTCATTTTTCATTGATTTTTAGTATCATTACGTATACGAATACCACGTTCTCTTTCAAAATTACAGACCTCAATGTTTGGCAGTACTTTTGGCGACTTTGACATGAAAGACGCCAAACGTGGCGCTCATCGAAGGTACTCATATGCGAAAGCTGCTTCAGGCATGAATTAAGTAAATCACAGAGCTTTTTTGATGAAAGTAATTGCAATTATTTCGGATTTTCTACATTTGTATCCATTCATGTCTGTTTCTAATTTGAATTTTTATATCAGTTACGTTCTACATCTACCTGTTAAGGAAGTATGTCTTCAAAATAAATATTTTAATTTCACAAATAGTCAAATTAAAACTCACACACTAAGCGTTTTATGTTCAATTTGAAATTTTAAATATGAAAGACTTGATAGATGTTTTTACTTAAATAGCATATAACACTATTAATAAATATTTTAATAAAGGTAGTATTTACTTTACACAAAATTGAAACATTGTTTTATTTAGATGAATATTGAGAAAAAACAGAGCGAAATTAAAACTCATGCAATTTGTATAATTCTGAATTTTAGAAAACACTAAGCCCCGATATTTTTAATTTAATACTCATGATAATTTCAATAAAAATAATTTAATGTATAATAATCAATAACTTTAATAATAATAATTAATCAATAATAATCAGTAATAAAAATTAACCAATAATAATCAATTGTAATAATTTAATCAATGATAATCAATAATAACTTTACTTTTATTTAATACTTTAATGAGTATTAACTATAACGCATATCACATTTAAGATATCAAATTGAATAGAAAAAGATAGTTATAATGGGATAAACCGTAGGTAAAAATATAAACTAATATATTCGTCTGTGATTATATCTGAAAATCCAAATGTTCATCAATTTTATACTGTAAGTGAATTTTTAAAACATTAAATATATTTTTAAGTTAGTTTGTTGAACGAATTACACTTGGTTAGAGATTAATAAAAAACATAAGATAGAAATTACATTCTTATGTCAAGTTTTGAACACGCAACATTTCTTTTCGATCTAAAAATTAGTGAATAAAATATATAAAGTTTTTAAAATTGCCTGTTTTTATATGTTTTTCCTATTCTATTAATGTAAAAATGGAAGTATTTATTTTCTTAATCATATTGATTTTACTTCTGAAGTATCTATTAATCTATGAATGTTTTACAATAAGCTTTTCAATTTTCCCCAATTCTTATTACATAGTTTTAATTATGTAGTTACATACTAGTTTGTAGAGAAAAATATCACGTTTTTGAACCATTTTTATCACCGATGCAGAGCTACAACAAACTCAAATTTATGTCATTGACACAGTGAGCTTTGACAGTGAGAAATTTGCTGATTGTAGCTATCCTGCAATACTGCAATTAGCAAAATATTTAGGAATGTTTCCTATAAAATCACGAGAGTAATTTTAGTTTTCCGAGTCAAAGTTTCATTTATCATTGAATCAAATGTACATAATTATTAGGTTTGATTTGGAGTGCTACGGTCTATTTTTTTTAAGCACGAGGGCTAATGAGACCGGGACCTACATCTTAAAGCCGATTCCGAACGGCTACAAACATCCATGCCATAGCGGGATACGAACCCACGAACTCCGGTACCGAAGGCCAGCACTCTAACCAATCGGGCATACGTAATTATTAGAGTTACTTTTTAGATTTATTTAACTCTAAAAAAGGGAGATTCTCTCAAAGGCAGATTTGAATTTTTCAACGTAAAGATAACTTTTGTGCAAAGCAATTTAAAATATTGCATTTTTTATGTTTAAAGGTGATAATCTTTTTTAAAATACGGTTTTTTTTCGTTTTAAGCTTTTTAACTCTTTTTATACGTTTTGATATTTGTGGAAATATTATAAATTTGCATTGTACAGTTACATGCATGTACATGCTACATATTTTCTTTCATTATTAATTTTTATAATAACATAACTTTTAAAGCTTCTAAAAAATTAGAGCTGTTTTTTAGATTCATTCAATTTTTAAAAAGGGAGAAGCCATAAATATATTTATTACCAAATCAAATTCTTTACTCAAATACATTTTTTTGTGCAAATCAATTTTAAATACTACTACATTTTTAAATATAAAATATCAAATTCATCATATCAACGTAAATGACAGTTGATGTCGCTTTTTTATACGAAATTATAAAACTGTAGTTTAATATGTTTATTTTAGAAATACAATTGTTATTTTAGAAATAAAATTTAAAAATAAATTTTAAAATGTATTAATTTGTTTTACAATAAAATGATGCAAATAGGCAGCCTAACGTATAAACATCTGTAAAAAAGCAACATTAATTGATATACGAGTAGTAAAAAATATTTGTCAGTGCTTATGATTCAGTTTACCAAAAGCGACTAATGTTAATTGGATATAAATTGAACATACTTCGTAAAATGTATTTAACTAATTACAAATTGCAAATTTAAGTTTTCTGTAGCTAATTTTGGCATAACGGGGGAGATTTTAAATTCACGTCAGCCACACTTGTATGTAATTGATTCTAAAAATACGTTCTAAGCCCATCTGTGTAATGGGTAGAATTAAACGGCAAATGGCTTTCACTAATTTTAATACATAGCAAAACCCTAACTACTTTCTACCATTAGTTTAAGTTTGAAAAATTTTTAAGGATACAGTATATCTTTACTCATGTATCATTAGCTATGACTACAGAGGAATAAAAAAGTAGCAGTACACATTTTCAGCAAATAAAAAAAGATAACTTTTATTCTTTTTAAAAAATGGTATTTTTGACTTTTATATATATTGAGATACCTAGTTTTGTCAAAAATTAAATGAATTTTGTCAAAAGTACTTCATTTGTAAAAGTTGCCTTATAATGAGTTTTAGAATATAAAATTTAGAAATAGATTTGTGATCAAGATATCAGACGATATTTTAATTTCCCTATGAAAGTTCTTTTACAAATATAATTCATAAAAATCTCGCTTTTCAGTATATATCAGCGGTGGGCTTTTCATGATGCCAAAAAGCTATTTTATGATTTATTCATCTTATTAAGAGCCACACTATATCTGCACATTACGAAATACATAAACTTATTTTTAATTTTTAAAATAGTATTTGTTTTACTATTTTAAAAATTAAAAATAAATGCTACATAAAATAGGATATCAGACGATATTTTAATTTCCCTATGAAAGTTCTTTCACAAATATAATTCACAAAACTCTCGCTTTACAGTATGTATCAGCTATGGGCTTTTCATGAGGGCAAAAAAGCTACTTTACGGTTTATGCGTCTCATCCACAGCCACACTGTATTTACACATTACGAAACACATAAATGTATTTTTAATTTTTAAAATAGTATTTTTTTACTATTTTAAAAATTAAAAATAAATGTTACATAAAATAGGATATCAGAAGATATTTTAATTTCCCTATGAAAGTTCTTTCACAAATATAATTCACAAAACTCTCGCTTTACAGTATGTATCAGCGATGGGCTTTTCATGAGGCCAAAAAAGCTACTTTAGGGGTTTATGCGTTTTATCATGAGCCACACTACATCTACATACTACGAAATACATAAATTTATTTTTAATTTTTAAAATAGTATTTGTTTTACTATTTTAAAAATTAAAAATAAATGCTACATAAAATAGGATATCAGACGATATTTTAATTTCCCTATGAAAGTTCTTTCACAAATATAATTCACAAAACTCTCACTTTACAGTATGTATCAGCTATGGGCTTTTCATGAGGGCAAAAAAGACACTTTATGGTTTATGCATCTTATCGAGAGCCACACTATATCTAAACATTACGAAATACATAAACTTATTTTTAATTCTTAAAATAGTATTTGTTTTACTATTTTAAAAATTAAAAATAAATGCTACATAAAATAGGATATCAGACGATATTTTAATTTCCCTATGAAAGTTCTTTCACAAATATAATTCACAAAACTCTCGCTTTACAGTATGTATCAGCGATGGGCTTTCATGAGGCCAAAAAAGCTACTTTACGGTTTATACATCTCATCCACAGCCACACTACATATACACATTATGAAATACATAAATTTATTTTTAATTTTTAAAATAGTATTTTATTACTATTTTAAAAATTTAAAATAAATGCTATATAAAATATGCAGAAAATATAAATAAAAAAAAGAATTTTATAAAATTATTGTTTCAAAACTCTATTGATGAAGTTAAAATATAATAAACATTTATTGATAAGGCATAAAATATATATTGATGAAATGTAAAATACATAACCTTTGGTCAAAATTTGATATTTGGCACAAAGTTTTTTAAATCCGTCAGCAGAAATTTTGAAAGATGATAGTTAACTGCGAAGAATATTTAGATTTTGCAAAACTCATCGTGGAACATAAATATTCAATCAATAAATTATGCCAAAGATTAAATTTAAACGGCAAGTGTTTTTCTGTATGTGTGGGTCTTTTAATTTTTGTAAGAATTTCCAAAAATCAACTTTTGAAGTAAATCAATGTACATTTGCAATGCTTCTTTCATTTCTGATGATTTTAACTCCCCAGCAAATGTTTCAATAAGTAGTAATTTACAATTTGATGATACATCAACAATAATATCGCAAATAAAGGAATTAATAAAATAAGAGTAGAACTGAAATATATGGAGAGCCGAATCAGCCCAATCATTATGTTTAATTTAAAATACATGCCTATTCATAATCGGAAAAAGAAGGAAAATAATTTAGTTATTTGAAGTACAAGTCGTTATATATAAGCGCTTATATCTGTCAACTAAATATCATGATCTAAATATCATGTAAACTAAATATCAGAAATAGATTGCAAAATATATTCCGCAGAAACGAAATAATATGAAATTCGAGAGAAAATAGTTTAAATATTCTGTCATATGATTCAAATAATTTAATTTGACATGTATTTCGTTGTATTTGAATTATGACAAATGTAACGGTACAAAAGGTACAGAAGTCCTTGCAGAAAATGGCAGATTATGAATTATTGTATGCATAAGTCGGTGCTGTTCCATCCTAACATGACATTTCATGAAGCTCTTTCTATTAGTTTATGAGATGTGTGCACAGTATGAAAATATATGAAATCTAAGAAAATAACGTTTCAAAATTTATACACAAGCGTGACACGTAAAGGAAATGATTTAATATGCTATTATAGCCGTTTCATTTGAGGTAAGATAAAAGTAATCGTATCAAAATGGCGAGAAATTTTGCAGTTCAGTAAATACAGAATTGAAAATATTGAAAATTTTGAAGGTTTATTAGATATGAGACCCTTTAATTTAAAAGAACGCTATCTAATTTTTGTCAAATGTTAAATGACTACTATTTTTAGTCTGAAAGACATTTTTCACAAATTTATTTTAAAGCAAGGAAAGACATAAATTACACAAACTTTCAATAAGAAATTATTTATTGTTAAATTAAATTATATATTAAAGTTACTTTCAGGATTGAAGAGTGTGTTATTTTAATTACTAAATGTCTCCGAGTTGTCAGAACAGCGTTATATGTTTAAAAACTATATTTATCGTACAATGTGTGCTTCAGTTGTACTTACTGTACACAGTGTTGCAGTATTGTGAAAATAAAAAAAATCTACATATAAGTATTGTTTTTAAAATCTGTATTATATTACTATATGCAGTATTTTTTAAAACAATTATTTTTATCTAATTATACCAGCAATTTTAAATTTGTACATCTATTATCTTGTTTTTTTAATTTAAAATTTGTGAAAATTATTTCATATTTAGCGTTTTGTAAAGTTGAACTGTCCTTTTAATGTGTCACATCTTCTTTTACTTAACATGAAAAACTTTCAATAAGTAATTTTTGAATATTAAAGTTACTTTCAGGATTGAAGAGTGTGTTATTTTAATTGCTAAATGCCCCCGAGATGTAAAAACAGCGTTATAGATTTAAAAACTATATTTATCGTATAATTTGTGTTTCAGCTGTACTGTACACAGTGTTGCAGTATTGTGAAAATAAAAAAGTCTACATAAAAGTATTGTTTTTAAAATATGTATTTCATTACTATATGCAGTATTTTTTAAAACAATAATTGTTTTTATCTAATTATACCAACAACTTTAAATTTATACATTTATTGTCTTGTTTTTTTTATTTAAAATTTGTGAAAATTATTTCATATTTAGCGTTTTGTAAAGTTAAACTGTCCTTTTAATGTGTCACATCTTCTTTTACTTAACATGAAAAACTTTCAATAAGTAATTATTTATTGAATATTAAAGTTACTTTCAGGATTGAAGAGTGTGTTATTTTAATTGCTAAATGTCCCCAAGATGTAAAAACAGCGTTATAGGTTTAAAAACTATATTTATCGTATAATTTGTGCTTCAGCTGTACTGTACACAGTGTTGCAGTATTGTGAAAATAAAAAGTCTACATAAAAGTATTGTTTTTAAAATATGTATTATATTACTCTATGCAGTATTTTTTTAAAAATAATGTTTTTATATAATTATACCAACAATTTTAAATTTGTTCATGTATTATCTTTTTTTTTAAATTTAAAATTTGTGAAAATTATTTCATATTTAGCGTTTTGTAAAGTTGAACTATCCTTTTAATGTGTCACATCTTCTTTTACTTAACATGAAAAACTTTCAATAAGTAATTATTTATTGAATATTAAAGTTACTTTCAGGATTGAAGAGTGTGTTATTTTATTTACTAAATGTCTCCGAGTTGTCAGAACAGCGTTATATGTTTAAAAACTATATTTATCGTATAATGTGTGCTTCAGTTGTACTGTACACAGTGTTGCAGTATTGTGAAAATAAAAAAAGTCTACATAAAAGTATTGTTTTTAAAATATGTATTATATTACTATAGGCAGTATTTTTTTAAAACAATAATTGTTTTTATCTAATTATGCCAACAACTTTAAATTTGTACATTTATTATCTTATTGTTTTAAATTTAAAATTTGTGAAAATTATTTCATATTTAGAGTTTTATAAAGTTGACCTGTCCTTTTAATGTGTAACATCTTTTTTTACTTCACATGAAAAGCTCTTGAATACTTAATATGATACAAAGTATTCAGAACCCCTTTTATTTTCTGGCAAGAGCACTGAAACTCCGTTCAATATCAGAATATTTAGGGCTCCACGTAAACATTGGATCGAAAAATCACGTGACAGCTCGTTGCCATTCCGATGCCCTCCTTTCCCAGCTGGTTAATATTCAAAAACAGGAACGGACGCTGCAATAGGGCTGTAGATGCTCAGAGACCAGGGAGAGAACACGTACGTGATTGGACTCTTTTTAGAATGGCACTCACACCCCTCAACAATAAACTGCTTGTGATTGCTTGTTTAGATATCGTGAAATGGAAGTCTTTAATTTTTACTTCGAGGTGTGTGACTTCAGGCAAATTGGTTTTGCCATTTGCAAATAACATTCCAACTGTGTTATCTCATCAGGACGGAAATGTTTTAAATTCTTACAACAGAGGCATTTATCACCCAACTTAGTACCTTGGATTTATCTAAAGATTTAAGCAAGAATTTTAAATTGAAGATTAACAATCATTTTAACTTTTTTTTGTACAACTTTATCAGATTTTTGTAATTACATTTTAAATGCGGCTTTAGATGAAATGGTGAAAATTTTTTAAAAGGTTCAGTTAATGTTACCTATTATATGCTACAATTCATTTAAAATTCACCGTTTTGAAGAAAATTAAGTGTCGAAGCAGATTTAAATTCAGTGGAATAAAAGATAAACGAAAATGAGAAGACTGTTCTCTTAAATTTCAAATTGTATACTATTTAGGTTACTATTTTCTACTTTTCTAATTTTTAATTAGTGATAGTTGATTGTTTGCTGAATTGATGTGATATCATAAAATAGAGAAGTTTAATTTTTAAATCGCGGTTTCAGTAACTTCATGCAAATTTTTTTGTCACTTTGAAATATAATTACAAACTTGTTATCTCATCGAAAGTGATATATATTTCATTTTCAAACTAAAGAAGCATTTTTTGTGTGTTATGCTACTCGAATTTATCGTGAGATTCATACAAAATATATACATCAAAGTAGAAATAAATTTGTTTAAATATTATAAGAATTCGTATCTAAGTAACAAAATGTTATTTCATATTATTATTCTCTAGTTTTGATTTTTTTAACCTTTTTTAAAATTAGTGACTGGATATATTATCACAAAAATGAAACAGATTAATTTTTAGTCAATAATGTGTATGAATGAAGGCAGATTAATATTACTATTTGTAATTTACATTCTAACTGTATTTTATTTTCCTACAAGAGAAGAGTTTTACAGTTCATTATGTCTCTCGGACATAATAAACTGAATAAAATCTCAAAAAAAAAATCTAATAAAATCTCAGCTATAGATTTATATAAAAAAAACCTGCAAGCTCCAAACTGGAAATAACAACGTTCTGTTAGTTAAGTATCAATTCTTATACTATTTAATTCTACTCTTATCTCATATTTAGATTCTTTATGTATATCAAATATTTGAAATATCACATAAGAAATAGCTTCACTTTTAGTTTGTTCTCTGTTATTTGAAAGATATTCATTCCTCCATTAGAAATTTTCATTCTAAAAGTGTTATCTTAACGGAGACTGAAATATTTTATTTTCCTACAAAAGAATCGACAACCATATTATTTCATTCCTGTAGTTAAACTGTATATGTTTAAAAAACTTTGATATTTTAAAATGTAAATAAACAACTTTACACAATGTTCAGTTACTTAAGTATAAATTATTATGCTATTTAAAGTTAGTTTTGTTTATTTTTCTAATTTTTATATACTTTATCGACTATATATAAGTCGATATTATGTATAGCGCAAGGAAGAGTTTAATTTTTGTTTATATTGTGTGTTACCTAAAAGAAATTAAATTTACCATTGGCAATCTAAATCAGCTTTCTAACTGTATTAGAAGACTGAAATTTTTTATTTTCTTCGACAGAACTGTTAATTATATAGTTTTAATCCTCGAGTTCATCTTTAAATTCATTAAAAAATCCTTAATTTCAAACTGGAATTAAGCAATAAGAACTCATCCGAACTGTAAGCTTTAAACTAGAAAATAAAAATTTAGATATTTTTCTGCTAGTTAAGTATCAATTCTTATACTATTTAATGTTACTGTTATCTAACTTTTGAGATTTTTTATATTTATTGGCTATATATATATATATATATATATATATATATATATATATATATATATATATATCACAGGAATAGCTTGATTTTTAGATTATACTGTATAATTTGAGAAAAATTAATTTTGCCATTGAAGATTTACATTTTAACAATGTTATCTCATCTAAGAATGAAATATTTTATGTTCCTACAAAAGAAGTGTTAATCAGATTATTACAGGTCCTCTGGATTAACAGTAAAAATATAAAAAAAGTTTAAATTTCAAACTCGTAATAAATAACTTCACATAGAGTTCTGTTTAATAGGTATCAATTCTTATGCCATTTGATGTTACGTTTTTAATATTTTTTAAAATTTTTAGAAACTTTATATTTATTGACTGTATATAGTTTCACACAAGGGGGAGTTTGATATTTAGAATATAATGTGTGTGACTTGTGAGAAATCAATTTTATAGTTGGTAATCTACACTCTAACTGTGTTATCTCATCGAAGACTGAAATATTATATTTTCCTACAAAAGAAGTTTTTACATTCCTCTAGACTAGTTGTAGATTAAAAAACACTCTTTAAATTCCAAGCTGGAAATAAACAACTTTACATAGCGTTCTGTTAATTAGGTATCAATTCTTATGCCATTTAATGTTACCTTTTTATTTTCTAATTTTTACAAACATTATATTTATCTACTGTATACAGTTTCGCACAAGGAATTGTTTAATATTTAGTTTAAACTGTGTGTGACTTAATAAAAACTAATTTTATAGTTGGCAATCTGCATTCTAACTATGTTATTTCATCGAAGACTGAAATATTTTATTTTCCTACAAAAGAAGCGTTAATCAGGTTATTACATTCCTCTGGTTTAGCTGTAGATTTATTAATAAAAAAATAAATAAATAAAAAAAAAACTTTTTTAAATTTCAAACTGGTAAAATCAGCTTTACATAGCGTTCTGTTTATTAGGTATCAATTCTTATGCTATTTAATGATACTTTATATTTATTGACTATATATAGTTCCACACAAGGAAGAGTTTAATATTTAGTTTATACCGTGTGCGACTTGAGAGAAATTAATTTTATAGTTGGCAATCTACAATCTAACTGTGTTATCGCTTCGAAAACTGAAATATTTTATTTTTCTGAAAAAGAAGTGTTAATCGTATAGTTATATTCCTCTTGTTTACCTTTAGATTTATAAAAAAAATTAAATTTTAAATCAGAAATAAACAACCCTTCGTACTTTTTGCTGTTTAACTTTTGAACATTACAATAATCTCTCTAAAAATGCTTTTTGATAAAATGATGAAATAGGATTGATATATAACTATTATCTATTAGTATTAATTTAAAATTCGGTATTTTATATATCATCATTCATTGTAGCACTTTGATTCCAGGGAGTAAAAAATAATGGGCAGATTAAAAATTTGTTTGTTACATTTTGTATGTCATACTGTTTAAAATTAGACTGTTTGGTTTACAGACATATTTTGATGTATGCTTGCTTAATGTAATATTATGAAAAAGAGTAAATTTTAGCTCGTTATGTGTGTGACTTCAGACAAATTTTTTGACATTTGCTAATTATATTCCATCTGTGTTAGTTTAGTGACCTTGGAAAGTTTTAAATTCGTACAAAAGAGGCCTGTTATTTATCAGCCTATTATGTTTCTAAGATTTAGATGGGGTTTATGAATAATATTTTTCTGAATCATTTTGGATCTTTTATAAACATAATTTTGAATATGTTTTTTGATGAACTAATGAAAGACGTATTAAAAATGTGTGTTAACTTAATACTAATATCCATTCCCGTTTATTTAAAAATATGAGTTTAAGAAAATTATGCATCATAGCAGACTTTCATTTAGTATATTAAAAAGTAATTGGTAGTGAGAAAGAATGGTTTCTTAGATTTCAGATTTTACACTATTTAAGGTTACTATTTTCTACTTTCCATGTTTTTAAAGATTTTTTTATGTTTGTTGGCTTGAAGTAATGTAAAAAAGTAGAGAAGTTTAATTTTTTTAATCATCCTGTGTGCGATTTCAAAGAAGTTAATTTATCTATTGTGCAAATTGTATTCCAACTATGTTATATCATCAAGGCTAAAATATTTCAACTTCTTACAACAGAGTCATTTGTCAGCATGTTACGTGCCTTGAATCTATACCTAGAGATTAATGCAAGAATGTCTATTCAATCTGGGAATAAAAGATCCACGTTTGTATTGTATCTCTTAGAAAGTATTATTTGTTAAACTAGAGAAAGAAGTTTTAAAAAGGTGTGTTAACGTATAACTATTATCTATTACCACTTATTTAAAATTCTACGTGACAGAAAATTTTATTTTATGTTTGTTGGCTTGAGGTAATGTAAAAAATAGAGGAGTTTAATTTTTAGTTCATTATGTGTGTGACTTCAACCTATTACTTTATCTATTTTGTAAATTCTATTCCAACTGTTTTATCTCATCAAGACTAAAATATTTCAACTTCTCATAACAGACTCGTTTGTCAGCGTGTTACGTGCCTTGAATCTATAGCTAGAGATTAATGCAAGAATGTCCATTCAATATGGGAATAAAAGATCCACGTTTGTATTGTATCTCTTAGAAAGTATTATTCGTTAAACTAGTGAAAGAAGTTTTAAAAATGTGTTAACGTATAACTATTATCTATTACCATTTATTTAAAATTTTACTTCATATCACATTTTGATTCATTGAATATAAAAGTAATTGGTATTGAGAAAGATTGGTTTCTTAGATTTCAGATTTTACACTATTTAAGGTTATTTTTCTTGCTTTCCATGTTTTTAAATATATTTTATGTTTGTTGGCTTGAGGTAATGTAAAATATAGAGGAGTTTAATTTTTAGTTCATCCTCTGTGTGACTTCAAACATATTATTTAATCTATTTTGAAAATTGTATTCCAACTGTCTTATCCTCATCAAGACTAAAATGTTTCAACTTCTTACAACAGAGTCGTTTGTCAGCGTGATACGTGCGTTGAATCTATAGCTAGAGATTAATGCAAGAATTTCCTTTCAATTTGGGAATAAAAGATCCATGTTTGTATTGTATCTTATAGAAACTATTATTGACTAAACTAGTGAAAGAAATTTTAAAAAGGTGTGTTAACGTATAACTATTATCTATTACCTTTCATTTAAAATTCTGCATCATAGCAAATTTTGATTCATTGGATTAAAAAGTAATTGGTAGTGAAAACGATTGGTTTCTTAGATTTCAGATTTTACACTATCTAAGGTTGTCTACTTTCAATCTTTTTAAAGATTTTGGTTGTCTGTTGGCTTGGGGTAATGTCCAAAAATAGAGTAGTTTAATTTTTAGTTTGCAGTGTGTGTGACTTCAAAAAATTAGTTTATTGACCATTCCTTAGAAAAGAATGTGACACATTGAAATATTTTTTATCACTTTTTCTATAAAAAATATAATATTTCAAATATATATTTTTGTGAAGCAATTATAACATCTAAGGATGAATTTTTGCCCAAAATAAAGAATTTTCGTTTCTTTATATGTTTAAAAAATATATATTGGCTAACTAGTGACAGTTATGTAACACATAGCAACATATTTATAATTTTTATACTACAGAAGAAATGGAATTCTTTATTTGTGCAAAATTCTTCTTATTAAATAGCTCACAAAAAAATATATATATCTGAAATATTAAATTTTTTATAGAAAAAGTGATACAAATTCACACTGTCACACAATGTTAAGTTTCTATCGAATAGCCGTTATCTATTTTGCAAAAATTAACTGTGTTAGCTCATCGCCAATAAAAAATTTCAACTTCCAACAGTAGTGTTGTCAGCCTATTAGCTTGCATCTATAGCTAGAGATTAATGCAATATTTTAAATACAAGATGGGAATAAAAAAAATCCACGTTTGTGTTGTATCTCTTAGAAAATATTATTGACTGGCCTGGTGAAAGAAATTTTACAAACAATGTTAAATTTTAACTATTGTCTCTTTCCCTTCATTTGAAGTTCAGAGTTTGTAGGAGAATCATATATCAAAATTTACATTGATTTACATGACTGAAAGGTTAGACAAAAAATATTTTTTACTTAGATACTAATTGCTATACTATTTAATATTACGTCTTATCTATCTTTCAAACTTTTTACTTATTGACTTTATCATAAAAAAAAATTTAATTTTCAGTTCTTCGTGTTTCGGACCTGATAAAAATTCGTTTTGCCGTTTACAAATTAGATTACAGCTGTGTTATCTCATCGGAACTGAAATATTTTCAATTCTAGATGCAGCGTTTATCAGCGTATCTTGTTCCTTGGATTTAGTTAGGGATAAGAGAAATTAAATTTCAAAACAGTAAATAAAGAATCCTTCACACGAAAACCTTTTCAATGTACAATTTTCAAAAGGTTTTTGATATGTTTCTTTTTATTGTTATTTTGATCTAGTGAACTATGGAATTTTTCTACAGAGGAAGCTAAAATGCTATTATTAACCGTTAACGTTTTTTAAAATTCAGTGTTTGAAAAAAAATGTAGTATCCTTAAAGACTTTATTAATGGATTTAAACTTTTCGTTAGTGCTAAACGATTGTTTAGTTACATCCTAGTTCTTACACTATTTATGACTACTTTTTAGTATTTTCCCGATTGGTACAGATTTCCCAGGATTATTGAATAAAAAAATTAATTACTTTAAATTTAATATAAAAAAACTTAGTTAAATTTTTAAATTCTTAATTAATATTAAATTAGTTTTAGTATTAAACACTAATAATATTATAGTTAATTAGTATTAGTTAATAGTATTAAATTAGTATTTTTCTGATTGGTATAGATTTTCCAGGATTATTAATAACAAATTAAATTACGGTTTGAAATTTAATTTAAAAAAAATTAAATTTCAAAACAGTAAATAAAGAATCCTTCACACGAAAGCCTTTTTGATATGCAATTTTCAAAAGCTTTTGGATATGTTTCTTTTTATTATTATTTTGATCTAGTGAACTATGTAATTTTTTTATAGAGGAAGCTAAAATGCTATTATTAACTGTTACTATCTTGTTAAAATTCAGTGTTTGCAAAAGAATCAAGTATTCCAAAAGACTTTAATTCAATGGACTAAAACTGTTCGTCAGTGCTAAACGATTGTTTAGTTACATCTCAGTTCTTACACTATTTATGATTACTTTTTAGTATTTTCCCGATTGATATAGATTTCCCACGATTACTGAATAAAAAAATAAAATTACTGTTTGAAATTTAATTTAAAATATTAAATTTAAATTTAAATAAAAATTTTTAAACAATTTTAAAAGGATTTAGATATGCGTCTTTTTATGATAATTTTCATCTATTGAACAATGGAATTTTTTTTATAGAGGAAGCTAAAGTGTAATTATTAACTGTTACCATTTTGTTAAAATTCAGTGTTTTCAAAAGAATCTAGTATCCTAAAACACTTAGATTTAACGGATTAAAACTATTTGTCTATTCTAAACGATTGTTTAGTTACATCTCAGTTGTTATACTATTTATGATTACTCTTTAGTATTGTCCTGATTGAAATAGATTTCCTAGGATTATTCACTTGATATATATTTTAATCACAACTAAAAAGATAATTTATATTATGAAGTATAGTATCTTTTAACTGTTACAAATATAAAATAATAAGCCATATAAGCTGAGAATTTAAAGCATTTATTTAAAAAACTAATGATAAAAAATGCCTCTATTAGAAATAATTATAATATAAAAATAAAATAATTTTAGTTTGCTTTTATTCAATAGAAACATTTATAACGTATTACAAGTATTACGTAAATCATTGGAGTGCGATGACTTAAATGATAATTGCCCTAAAAAAGAAACTGCTTACCGTAGCTATTTTAAATGTAGACTGTAAATAATTATTCAAATATTTTTTATTTGGATTCCCAATTAATCAATTTTAGTTCACTAAGGCACTTTATTATCCCATAGTAATTCATACGTAAATTCAATCTACAAAATTGAAATGAATTTTTTTGTTTGTTTTAGAAATCCATCTAAAGGAATTTTAAAAATTAACTTTTATTAATTTTCAAAATAAGTTAATACTAAATTTATTATTAGTTATTTTAGTTAATCCTTTAACATTACATTAAACAAATAAGTATTTAAATCATGACAATAATAATTACTTTCAGATTTTATAGAATAATTATTTTAGAATGTTTACTTTTACTGCGTAAATCATTGGAGAGTGATGACTGAAATGATAATTGCTCTAAAAAAGAAACTGCTTACCGTAGCTCAATTAAATGTAGACTGTAAATAATTATTCAACTGTTTTTGATTTGAATTCACAATTAACCAGTTTTCGATAACTAAGGCACTTTATCATCTTATAGTAATTCATACGTAAATTCAATCTACAAAATTGAAATGAATTTTTTTGTTTGTTTTAGAAATCCATCTAAAGGAATTTATAATTAACTTTTATTTTATTAATTTTCAAAATTAGTTATTTTATTATTTATTATTAGTTATTTTAGTTAATCCTTTAACATTTATTTTGTATGAAATCATGACAGATAAAAAATACTTTTTGAGATTTTATAGAATAATTATTTTAGAATGTTTACTTTTACTGCGTAAATCATTGGAGTGCGATGACTTAAATGATAATTTCTCTAGAAGAGAAACTGCTTACCGTAGCTCATTTGAATGTAGACTGTAAATAATTATTCAACTATTTTTGATTTGGATTCCCAATTAATCAATTTTAGATAACTAAGGCACTGCATCATCCCATAGTAATTCATAGTTAAATTCAATCTACAAAATTGAAATGAAGTTTATTGTTTGTTGTAGAAATCCATCTAAAGGAATTTATAATTAACTTTTATTTTATTAATTTTCAAAATAAGTTATTTTATTATTTATTATAAGTTATTTTAGTTAATCCTTTAACCTTTATTTTGTATGAAATCATGACAAATAAAAAGTACTTCTTAAGATTTTATAGAATAATTATTTTAGAATGTTTACTTTTACTGCGTAAATCATTGGAGGGTGATGACTAAAATGATTATTGTCCTAAAAAAGAAACTACTTACCGTAGCTCATTTAAATGTAGACTGTAAATAATTACTCAACTTTTTTGATTTGAATTCCCAATTAATACCCTTAAAAACTGCTTACCGTAGCTCATTTAAATGTAGACTGTAAATAATTATTCAATTGTTTTTGATTTGAATTCCCAATTAATCAATTTCAGATAATTAAGGAACTTTATCATCCCATTGTAATTCATAGATAAATTCAACTAACAAAATTGAAATGAAGTTTATTGTTTGTTGTAGAAATCCATCTAAAGGAATTTATAATTAACTTTTATTTTATTAATTTTCAAAATAAGTTATTCTATTATTTATTATAAGTTATTTTAGTTAATCCTTTAACCTTTATTTTGTATGAAATCATGACAAATAAAAAGTACTTCTTAAGATTTTATAGAATAATTATTTTAGAATGTTTACTTTTACTGCGTAAATCATTGGAGAGCGATGTCTTAAATGATAATTACCCTTAAAATAACTGCTTACCGTAGCTCATTTAAATGCAGACTGTAAATAATTACTCAACTGTTTTTGATTTGAATCCACAATTAACCAATTTTCTATAACTAAGGCACTATATCATCCCATAGTAATTCATAAGTAAATTCAATCTGCAAAATTGAAATGAAGTTTATTGTTTCTTGTAGAAACCCATCTAAAGGAATTTATAATTAACTTTTATTTTATTAATTTTCAAAATAATTTATTCTATTAGTTATTATTAGTTATTTTATTTAATCATTTAACATTTATTTTGTATGAAATCATGACAGATAAAAATTATTTCTGACGATTTTATAAAATTATTATTTTAGAATATTTACTTTTATATTTAAAATTTTTTTTATTCTTCTACTTTAAACTACTATTATTGGATTGAAAGAAATTACATTTTATGACGTCAAATGAAAAACAAAATTCAAATGAAGTTTACCTCCAATGAATAAAATTGTTTGTAAAGTAATTATATAGCGTAGAATTGTAAGAGTTTTCATTTAAATTTACGGTAATCTCTTGGGGCAAAAACTGTTTAATTTCATGTTATTCAATTTCGTATTAAACACGATTATTTTAAAAATTATTTTATGAATTCAAATTGACAATTCATTGTTTAAAGAATCTAAAAAATATTCAGAAACACCAGGGGAATACTTTAATTTAATGTGCCCCGGTTAATATTAAAATAATCATTTAACGTTTTGTATAGAATGTAAAATATAGTTTTTTTAATGTTATATAATTTTTATTTCATGGAAGATTGTGATTATTTATAATATATTAAATTGCTTGTTTTTGACACATTGTGTGCGGATACATTTCGCAGCGGAAGTGTACCGGGTGCGGGCGTTTTGAGCTAAATTTAGTTATTCAGTTAAATCTCAATGGATCGCAAATTATTTAATTTTTTAACCAACCTCTTATATTTTATATTGAAATATATGAACAAATATATAAACAGAATTATATAAATAACAACCATAAGATTTTTGTAAACAAAAAATATATTTTTTAGTGTATAAATTTATAATAGTATCGTAAATATGGAAAATCAAATAGAAATAGCTGTATATAGTTTTAATTTTTTCGAATTATATTATATATAAACATTTTTACATTATAAAAAAAAACGAAAAGAGGAATCATAAAACTAATAATGTAAAAACTAGTTTCTACTTGTCTAAATTTTTCCAGAATCTATGTAGTAGACAAGAACATTTGGCTTTATTTTCCTGTATATACCATTATTTTTGTATCCACAAGCAAACCATGTTGTTACACTAACCCGTACTAGTACATGACTCGCGCTCAAATATCAATAGTCAGAGAACGTACTAGTACGTGTCCTACATGCAATGTGTTAACTATAAATATGTCTCTAAATTATCTTGAAAAGTAAATTGTTATACGTTTTAAACACTTCTTGGTGGCTTATTTCATGGTTCAATATATGGTTAAATGTGATAGTATGGAAAATCTTATGAAATTTAGCTTAAGTTAGAATACTTTCAGCTGCTTTGAATACATACTAACTGAACCAAAAACATATTGCAAAAATACTACTGCGGAAATTCAAATATGTCCATTTTTAACAAAAATAAACCCATTTAACATCTTAGGATAATGAAAAATGCAGTACTTTTGGAATTTGTACTGATTTTGAATTGTGGTGGAAGATTGTTGCAATTAACATTAAACTTCTTATCAATAGTATAAATACTAAGCTAGCTAGGAAAAAAATTAAAATTGGATGATCCGGCAACGGATAAGATAAAATGATATTTATTTGAATCGAGTGTCAATAAAACCGAGTTTTTGTGAAGCAGGGGAAAAATACTTGATTAACTATCAAAAGAGGCTAGAGGAGTTCTGTTGGTGACCGAAAGGTTACCTTTTAATTATTTATATGCCTATCAAATGAGTTACAAAGTTGAACATTGATTACAAGTTACCTTACAAGAATTCAGTTTGTTTTCTGTTCTACAGCAGCTTAGCTTCACAGCTGTTTTATGAAGAAACGTTTACAAAAAAGCTGCATTACTTTCGGTACGGCGGACGTATACTACTGAGGGACGTCTACTCGCATGTGATACTGTAGAATCTATAATTTAATGGGTCATGCGACTGTTTAATTGACAAAAAATTCAATTTTTCAGAAAAAATATATGTGAAAAAGAATTTAGCACTGAACATTTTAAAACAATTCACGCCAAAAGTTTTCAATATTGAGATGAGTTATGAATAAAAACGTGTCAGTTGTCTACTGTAAACAAATTTAAACTTACAAAACTTTAACTTGATTTTTCTCAAATTGTATTTTTTTTTCATGTATGTGCCTATTATCTCAAAATATTTTTCAGATTTTTTTCATGAAACTTTTACAGGTTGTATACAATATAATTTTCATACGAATGAACTTAAACTTTCTTGTACATTTCGTAAAATATATTTTTTTCAAATGATAAAATTTTAATTTTTAAAGAAAAAATACATTTTTTTCAAATATTTTTTAAAAATATATATGTATCATAATATATACAAATTTAGATTCAAAATTATTTTGAGATATTGTAGTGTGTTTTAAAACAATAAGTTTGTCATAAAATTAATTTTTTTAGTAATCATGCTCCAACAAATGTTGACAATAAAGTGTTACTTATCTAAAACTTTCTAATAAAAATATTTTTTATATTTCAAAAATGAATCAGATATGCGTCTAAAGATAATAATTTGTTCTAACTATTTAAAAAATGTTATGTTTGTAAAACTGGTAGTTTCCAAGGTAGGAGAAGTCGAAATGATAACTATTTTACATTTTTAAAGACTTTTACGAGTCATTTGACCCCCTAAAATGCTTAAAATATTTGGAAATGTTTAAATTATTATATTAACTGAAGAACACAATAATGATATTTAGTACCTTATTTTATATCTGTAGGATAATCATGCAAATGTTTTTTAAAATTTCTACTGCTTTGAATAATACGATGACAGAAAAACGGTAATAATGTATAGAAATAAAAAAAAGAGCAGTTTAAGACTTTTTTTTTTGTGCTTCTGTCAAGAAAACTTTTTTTTCTGATTTCGTTGTACAATTATTCAATTTTAAAAATATTTCTCACTTTTGGACATGACCCGGTATATCTTTTATCCGTAATAGGTTTCTGTTATACCTTTAAAATTTTTTGAGGTTTATTTCCCAAATTATTGTTTGGTCAAGAGTGTTAGCAAGTGCAGAAAAATTTAGGATATTTATTAAAACTTGAATATTTTTTTCTACTCTGAATGTAAATTAACATAACTCAATGAGAAACCTAATTTGAAATTACTGCTTCGCTCAGGCAGTCAAAATAGCCTTGAACAGGAATCTAATCTTTTTTCAACAAGAATATCATTATTTATGATTTTAAAGACAATATAATAAAGTACAGTTCTTTTAAAATATGTAAAAATATTGAGTCGCTGTAAAGGTCAATACGCAAATACCTTGTAAATATCTTAAATATGTTTCAAAATTTATATAATATTTTGCTGTACTTTTTAAATATTTCTTCGGTCCTTATTTCAAACGGGATTATTTAAACAAAGGCTAAAGAAATAAAATCTTGAGAGATTTACTAAAACAGATTTTTTTTGCTTTATAGCTTTTTGCTTATTTTTTTGCGTTTTTTTTTTGGGGGGGGGATACTACCTGTTAAAAGCTTAAAAGTTTCCTTATAAGTCTTTATTTAGAAGAAAATAAAAAATTCTGTTCCTTCTAGAATGATTGTTTTTACAAGTAGATTTATAATGCTCTATTTAAAAAATATTTTTTAAATTAATATATTTTTTAAAAATAATACAAAATTCATATAGAAGGAAGCTAAAAATTAACGTAGTCGCGAGATAATTTTAAAAATATAATTACAAAAAGTGAAATTTTTATATCCAATTCAAGTACAATATGTGTTTTATTCTGTAATATAAATTTTTAAAGATTCTAATATTTTAAAATTAAAATATATTTAATAATTAGTGTTCATAAAATGAAATTTTAAAGATTAACATTTTTTATGTTGTAAAATAAAATAAATTCATTGTATTAACATATTTGAGATTTCCGGAATAAAAATGATAAATAACTTTTATTTGATATACGAAGTAAGTTTTTAATTTACAAATTTCAAAAGGTATTTTGTGGTTAACTGAACATATATGATATTTCCTTTGTTGTATATATTTGATATTTCTAAAAAATGTATTGCTTCATAAAATTAAATAATTTTTATACAATTCAATAACCTTTATTAAGTTTTAATAACATTGGAAATATTGTATTTTAATCAAAGCAGAATATTTTATTTTATTTTGATAAGCTTTCATAATGAAGAATTTTCAGGTTGTACTACATCCTTTTAAATTCATAATTAAATATACATACTTGAGAAAACATATATTGAAATTATCTTGGAGTATAATAAGATGTCTACATTTTACACCAGAAACAGTTGACATATTTACTGACATACTCAGCACTTAAGCAGGGAAAACAATTCCTTTAAAGCAATTCCTCTTCATGCTTGGCTGTATTGAAATGCCAGACGTCTATATTGCAGACTTGCATTTCAGACGGGTATAGAAGCAAAGAAAGCATTTGGTGATCCAAATTAGTTGATCGCTATAAGTCATGTAAAAGCATACACAAATCTAATTTGCCCCATTAAACCGAAAGTGAATATTTGCATAACATAACACAATACGCTAATTCAAAGTAATTCTCTGCATTGTAATTGCCACTTAATACAAATTCCTTGATATAATTATGTAAGGTATTTCCTAAATTGGAATCAATGAATCATTCTCCCTTTCAAATCCAAGTTACTACCATTTTAATTTTGCAATATAATCTCGTACATGAAGTTTAATTTCAAATTTCATAAGAATTATTTGCTTGATATTTATTCGAGACTGAACTGTGAAACTTAGAAATATTTTTGCTGATAAAATTTGTACGTTTAATGCAATTCTAAAATTAAAAAGAATTTCTTCTGTTATTACTGCTACAAAAACTATTTACATCTAACTGCTTATCTATCTATCTATCTATATATATCTATCTATCTATCTCTCTCTCTCTCTCTCTCTCTCTATATATATATATATATATATATATATATATATATATATATATATATATATATATATACATTTTGGCGACATACCCCTACTATAATCTAAACTCCTGGGCGCATAGGCTCTAAGGGGATAGGGTTTACGGTGTTAATCTCCATGACAACTCCCATGTGTTAGCTTTCTAGCTATGTTTTTCCTTTTATTTCTGAATGAAGATTTTTTACCTAATTAATGATAGATCCATCCATGTGTTAGCTTTCTAGCTATGCTTTTCCTTTTATTTCTTAATGATGATTTTTTACCCAATTAATGATAGATATATCCATGTGTTAGCTTTCTAGCTATGCTTTTCCTTTTTTCTTTAATGAAATTTTTTTCTAAAATACTGATAGATTCAACAACATCCATGTGTTAGCTTTCTAGCTATGCTTTTCCTTTTTTCTTTAATGAAATTTTTTTCTAAAATACTGATAGATTCTACAACATCCATGTGTTAGATTTCCAGCGATGCTTTTCATTTTATTCCTTAATGAAGATTTTTTACCCAAATACTGATAGATTCGACACCATCCATGTGTTAGATTTCTAAATGTTTTTCCTTTTATTCCTTAATGAAGATTTTTTACCCAAATAATGATATATTCATCCATGTGTTAGCTTTCCAGCTATGCTTTTTCTTTTATACCTTAATGAAAATTTTTTCCCCAAATACTGATAGATTCGACACCATCCATGTGTTAGATTTCTAAATGTTTTTCCTTTTATTCCTTAATGATGATTTTTTCCCTAATACTGATAGATTCAACAACATTCATGTGTTAGCTTTCTAGCTATGCTTTTCCTTTTATTTCTGAATGAAGATTTTTTACCCAATTAATGATAGATCCATCCATGTGTTAGCTTTCTAGTTATGCTTTTCCCTTTTTCCTTAATGAAATTTTTTTCTAAAATACTGATAGATTCAACAACATCCATGTGTTAGCTTTCCAGCTATGCTTTTCCTTTTATACCTTAATGAAAATGTTTTTACCCAAATACTTATTGATTTGATAACATCCATGTGTTAGCTTTCCAGCTATGCTTTTTCTTTTATTCCTTAATGAAACTGAGAAAACACAACATTTAAAAATATAACAATCTACGATAGTATGAAATCTTAAATTACAAGAAAGTTTAATTATGTGATAAATACTTTATTATTATTTTAACACCTAATGCATAAAAAACAATTGAATAACCCTTTTTAATTCTCTTTTGTATCAACACAAAAGCTAGAAAAAAAAGAAATTTATCTGAAATAAATACTGACAAGTCATAAGACATAAAACTCCCAAACCACTTACTTTATGACGATTCTAAAGAGCCGTTCTGTCACGAATAAGCGTTTCGCATGTCGACGTTCTTTCTAGTGTTTTCTTTTTTGTTCTATCTCTTGAAAGCGGACGCTGCATGGACAAAAACAACTAATTGGTGGTGAAGCATCACGCGATCGTCATCTCTGTAAGTTATTTCTGTTATTATAACACAGGTTTGCAAAGTTTTCCGAAACAAATAAGGATACGGAACAAATGCGGATCCCAATTGGTTTTTAGCTGTTGATTTTTATTCGGATAAAATTTGCCGAATGGGTAAATATTCTAAACTAGCATATGGCCCATCATATGATGGGATCAGTAAAATTTTTAATTTTCCAGAATTGTAAAGTACTCTATGAGGGAGGTAAAAAAATGGTTTATTTTTTGTCTGAGAGTTATCTTGCAACAAAAAATAATCTATGATTAAATTCAAAACTATCACATATGTACCTAATCTATTATTTAAGCCAAATATAAAAGTTTTCTTAGCTATGTCAAAATTATAGATAAGTTCATCCCAATTTATTTTGCCACAGTAGTTAATGGAAGTAAAGGAGTGAAACTCTTATTTCCACTATTCTGATATTGTACAGCATTTTTCTTTTAGAAGAGTTGTCTCCGGTAAACCTATATCCTCTTGCGTACATCTTTATAGAAAAAGTTTAATTTTAAAATCCATTGCAATCGAGGGACTGCAAAAAATGCACTAAATTTAGTCATCTCCGAACTGTTTTTAATTTGTCGAAAAAATAAATACGAGAAAAATACTATTGTTAATCTGTTATAATTTATAAATATTATAGATTGTTAATTTAAATACCATAAAAATCAATTGGATCATTAAAAAATAATTTTAAGTTCAATAAAAATACTTTATTATTTCTATTTATTTTGTCACAAATATTAACAATAAGTATCTTACCGCGAACGAATACTTAATAAATTTTAGCCATAAAATTTCTTAGTTATTTATAAATGTCAGTAAAGAGTGCATCCCAATATATTTTGCACAGTAACTAATGGAAGTAAAGTACTGAAAATGTATATTCATCTTTTCAGCGTTTTTAGAAAATTGTCCGGTAAACCTATATCCTCTTGCGTACATCTTTATAGAAAAAGTTTAATTTTAAAAAAGCTGCAAGTCTGAATTATGCAATCAGCATTTATCCTGAAAGAGGAACATACGATTAAATAATCATGTATTAAAATTTGTTGTTAATGCCGGTAATAAAATTTTCATTGCAACAAAAAATAATCGATGATTAAATTCAAAACTATCACATATGTACCTAATCTATTATTTAAGCCAAATATAAAAGAAAAATATTTACGCAATATCTAAGTTCAGGGATAAAACGTATAAAAATAATGCAGACGATATTTAAATAATTTAAAATAAGAAATGGTTATAGGAATGACGTCATATGGCTAGAAAAATATGTTATTTTTACCTATTTATTTTGTCACAAATTGATCGAGTACTCTTAAAACTGGGATTGATATAATGGCATTAAAAGCTCGAAAAGGGGGGGGGAAGGGGTAGATTTCGAACGTTTTAAAGAAGACACTATATTTTGCTGTGATATAAAGCACATTTATACCAATTTATTTTCCAAACTGGTGTCCTGGGAAGTCCAAACTGGAGTCATACTATAATAAATGTGTCAAAGAGTACGTTGGTTATAATTAGATAAAAAAAACTGTGTATCATTTTTGTGAATTGTATTAATTTTGTTTTCAATTATAATTATGAGTGTAAATTATTCATCTTGTACCTTCCTTATCACCCCACTGTAATATGCACTTCAAGTACATTTTATTAAATTAATGATAAATATAATTTTACCTTATCTTTAAATATCTTGTTATCTATTAATTACAACGTTCTATTTTAAAATATAGAGACTAATAATGTTAAAATTGGGCTTTAGAACATTAATGAGTAACTAGCATATAGCCCGTCTTATGACTGGATCTGTATAATTTTTAATTTTCCAAAATTGTAAAGTACTCTAATGAAGCAGATATAAAAAATGGTTCGTTTTTTGGCTGAAAAGTATCTGGTAAGAGCTCAATAATTTGTTTATCTTCATACTCCTCTAAAATCTTACGATTCTGTGAATGCTGTTTAGAAGCACGTTGAATTCATTTAGAAAGATAATTCAAAGCTTTCTTAGCTACGTCTAAATTATCGTTCAGTTCTTCCCAATTTTTTGCCACAGTAATTAATGGAAGTAAAGGAACGGAATTATCATTTCCACTACATCCTGGAGGCACATAGAGTTTGTTATTAATACCGGTGATAAAATACTGCAATAAAAATAATCGATGATTAAATTTAAAATTATCACAATTGTACCTAATCTATTACTTAATACTTATTACTTAATACTTATATTTTTATATCTATTACTTAATACTTATATTTTTACTTATTAAAATTATTTACGTCATATATAATTTCAGTGATAAAACATATAAAAATAATGCAGATGATATTTAAATAATTTAAAATAAGAAATTATTAAATGTGATGGTTAAAGAAATGACGTCACAATGCTAGAAAAAAGGTTATTTTTACTTATTTATTATGTGATAAATTGATAAATTTAATCGCCTGCTCTTAACCGGTGAAAATAGGGCTTGAAATAATGGCATTAAAAGCTCGAAAAGGGGGGAAGGGTAGATTTCGAACGTTGCTAACCCTAATTTATGAAGAATCCAATATGTAAACGTCTATCTATTCCGGGTACAACTGCTTCATAAATTCGAGAACAGACGGAGAGATAACTTAGGCTGTTATTATATGGGGGATGATAACTTTAAAATTAAAATAGCATAAAAATAGAAATCGAAAATTTTATTGTTTCAAACTCATTTATTTAAATGTATAAAAGTCATAAAAGATATATCTTTGGTTGATTTACTGGCTGATTTATTTAAATTTCGAATTTTAAATTAGAAAAAGAAAACGTACAGTATTTAAATGAAAAACTAAATTGAGCTGTAATAAAGCTTTATATAAAAGAGGGAAATGAGATATTTAATAACTTTTAAATAATATAAAAATCACTATTTATTCAAACGAGGAAGAGTCATACAAAATATGACTTTGGCTGATTAATATGAACCTTGCTAACCCTAACTCATCAAGAATCCAATATGGATACCTCCATCCATTCCAGGTACAACCACTTCATAAATTCGAGGACAGATGGACAGATAACTTAGGCTATTATTAAGCGGATGATAACTTTAAAAATAAAAATAACGTAAAAGTAGCAGTGCGAAATTTGATTGTTTTAGAACTAATTTATTTAAATGTATAAAAGTCATAAATGATATACCTTTGGTAGATTTACTGGCAGATTTATTTTAATTTCGAATTTTAAAGTAGAAAAAAAAACTTACAGTAGTTAAATGAAAAACTAAATTGAGCTGTAATAAAGCTTTATGTAAAAGAGGGAAATGAGAAATTTAATAACTTTTAAATAATATAAAAGTCTATTTATTCAAACGAGGAAGAGTCATACAAAATATGACTTTGGCTGATTAATATGAACCTTGCTAACCCTAACTCATCAAGAATCCAATATGGATACCTCTATTCTTTCCAAGTACAACCACTTCATAAATTCGAGGACATCCGGATAAATAACTTAGGCTATTATTATACAGGGGATGATAACTTTAAAAATAAAAATAACGTAAAAGTAGCAATGCGAAATTTGATTGTTTAGAATTAATTTATTTAAATGTATAAAAGTCATAAAAGATATACCTTTGGTTGATTTACTGGCAGATTTATTTTAATTTCGAATTTTAAAGTAGAAAAAAAAACTTACAGTAGTTAAATGAAAAACTAAGTTGAGCAGTAATAAAGCTTTATATATAAATAGATGGAAATGAGAAATTTAATAACTTTTAAATACGTCTCTATTTATTTAAACGAGGAATAGTCAAACATAATATGACTTTACTGATTAATATGAATGTCAAAATTTAGAATTAAAATTCTAATGCTGGTTAAATGAAAATATTAAAATAAATGAACAGAGAGGATTCAAGAGGAAGTTATTCTGAAATAAAACAAGGTTTCTATTCATTTAAATGAATATGTACATATGGATTTGACTGATTAGTTTAAGTACCTAATTTTAGAAATGAAATATTAACAATCCTTAAATTGCGTTATTAAAATCATTTGGCAGTTGAAAGGCTTTTTATCAAAATATATATTAATTGGTAAATTGAAAAGATTTATATATCATAAGGATTTATTCTTATTTTTAAATGAACATTTTGAAATATGTAGGTTTAACTGTTTTATTTAAGTAAACAGTTTTAGAATAGGATTCTTAATAATAGAGAAACTTGAAAGAGGAATGAGATTAAGACATAAAATTTAAGTGAAAATTGAAATTCAGGCATCTATTTTTACAGGTTTAAAAGCAATTGAATAGTGCTATTGAAGTTTTAAATAATCTGTTTCCTGTAAGCAGAATGAAATATTTGTTCAGAATTTAGTGCTGAAATCCTGAATATATGTGAGGGATTCCGTGGTTGCAATCAAGTACTTCATATCCGATATAAACCTATGGCGATTACGCAATAACAACTAAAGTCGTTGCTTCGTTTTGATTCGCAGAAGATTGACGTCATATGCATCATTTCTGATTAAGACCGTTGACGTAATGTTCCGTCTTTGTAAATAGTATCTTGTGTATATTATAAATATTGTAACGTATTTTTACATATTATTTTAACATGAATTCATTGATCTATATAAAGCAATTTCACTCAGCAGGGGACATTTCAACTTATGAGAATTCTGGCTTTAGTTTCAGACGGAAGGGCAGTTTATTGTTTGCCTATTGGCCTAATTGCTGTTGTAAACATGAAAATGAATGGGAAGGGCAATAAAGTAGTTCGTGACGTTGCGACAAACTGCTCTATTGATAATTGTTATGAGTAAAGTTTTATAATTATCGTATTTTTATTTTTGGCAACACAGCATCTTTTTAAATATGCAAATATCTGTAATGTATGTATATGTTGTCTGCCTATATAAGAGTCAGTGTGACTTGCATCATAGGTGCTGATGTTTGTTTATGTAACTTGTATGTACTTTCGGTATTTTAAACTTCTGTAACGTTAGTTCAGTTTGATATCCAGAGCTCTACGTCATTCATTATACTATCTTAAATAAATGCCTGTATCTAGATCTAGTTGCTTTATTGAACTGCACCGGGTGAATCCCTTCTGAGCGTGGTTTTATATATGATGTGATCCCTGCGGATACTTCTTTAGGAATCTTCGAGCCATAGCAGATGTCTCCATAAACATTTATTATTGGACTGTCGAAATGCCATAACTTGTACATTTGTTATTTGACAATCGAAAGTTTCCGATAATTTATTGCCAAAAATGATATGACACTCCCAATTTTAGACGTTTTGTTGAATGTGTAGAAAAACATTTAACGAATTATTTCAAAAACGGAAGGGGGGAAAAGCATGTTAGACGACATAGATTGTATCAGGGATTTTATCCTGAATGCAAATAGGAGGTATAGAGTTAAAAGTCAAGAATAAAAGTTTGGAATAACCCAGTATAAAATTATGCTTTAAATACATAATTTTACCATGTGACTGTGAAGCCTCTTTTAATTATATGTGTAAGTTTATGTGAGAACTCCATGAATATTCATAGAGATATAAATATTTCTTTAAAATTGAAACTTCTTAGCAATTTTTCTGTTAAAAACAGGCAGCGTATCAATCCGACTCAGTACCTCTTAGCTTAAATATATGATCTTTTATCATGTTTTTACAACTCTGAAGTTACAGGATAATTCTTGTAGAGGTTTTCTAGATGTTTAACAAAACTTCCAGATTCGAAAGTTTATGTAAAGTGTATAAAAATATTATTAAACATTTCTAATAAATGTTTACCCCTAAGTAATATAAAGCGTATGACAGCTATTTCTATAGTACTGTTTATGTGTCTGGGTGTTCATAAACAGCTTGAAATAACAATTAAAAAAAATTTAACTACCAAGTAGAAAATATGAACAATAGCTAACTTATCTAAAACTAACCAACCAAATTCTACACGTAAAAGAAGAAAGAGGGTATTTGCCAACTTTCATATGCTTCAAAAATACACTATACTGTCAATGATGGCTAGTCACTTGCGACTTTAGACATTTTGTTGAATATCTAGAAAAGTACAAGGGGAGTTATCCTGAAACCTCAGGCATGTTCGCAGGAAGGTGGAGTCATATATTTCAGGTAAGAATTTTTCCCGAAACCCCATAGGGGACCGTCAATAAATTGAAGAAAAGCGAATATGTTTTGGTTAACCCTGTAAAAAATATTGTATGGAAAGCATTGAAACTTTAGCCCATGATTAATATGTTTCTTGTAATAATCGGTGTTCATTGTTATGAGGATAACACGTATACTCGTGGAGAAATTAAGGTTTTTATAGAAACAATCCCAAATTTCTCCAAGTGTTTTGCTTATAATTTGCAGAGTTCTCAATATTAAATAATGTTATTTTCAGGACACATGCCAAACATCATTGTACACAATACCCTGCAATCAAAATTAAAAAATAATAAATATTGGATAAAAAAATGAGCAGATTTACTAAATAATGTTTCACTGCGCATGTGCGAATGCAATCAAAATATAATGTGTATAATATATTAATTAAATGTATAGAACAATTTTTGTGAAAGTTACAAAACCACAGCTTGAAAATTCTGAAAATGATCGTCTAGAGAATAAGCTCGAAATCCGTTGTTCCCAAAAGGAAGCAAAAAGATGAGGGGCTGTATCCAAAATTTCATATGTTATTAAAAATCTCAGTGGCGAGTAAATGGGTAAATATGTAATGTTTCTTTCAGTGCATGATATTTTAAAGTTGAGGCTGTCGTAAAAGCAAATGTATGTTCTGGCTTCAGAAGAAACATTAATACTGATGTTCGCAATATACTGTATGTATATTTTGTATTTATACAAAATACTATATTTGGATACAGCATACACATTTGGATAAGCATACACATATATTTATACATACCCACCAAATGTAGACTTTCTTTTAGGGTTCCTGAAGTAAGTTCTTAACAAATAATTTCAGTTTGTTTATAAAAAAATGAGTTATGAATAAAAACGTGTCAGTTGTTTACTGTAAACAACTTTAAACTTATAAAACTTTAACTTGATTTTTTTTCAAATTGCGTTTTTTTTCATGTTACATGCATATTATTTCCAAAGGTTTTTAAGATTTTTCATGAAATTTTCACAGGTTGTATACAATATAATTTTCATACGAAAGAACTTAAATTTTCTTGTATATTTCCCAAAATATTTTTTTCAATGATAAATTTTTAACTTTTAAAGAAAAAATTAACTTTCTTCAAATATTTTTTAAATATATATGAATCTCAAATATATACAAATTTAGGTTCAAAATTACTTTGAGATATTGTAGTGTGTTTTAAAATAATAAATCTGTCTTAACCTTAATTACATTTTTAGTAATATGTACTTTAGCCTTGATATCGTCTTTATTAAAAAAGATGTTACTTGTTTTAAACTTCCTAATAAAAATATTTTTATGCTTCAAATCAGATATGCGTCTAAAAATAAAAATTTGTTCTAACTATTTAAAAAAATTATGTTTCTAAAACGGATAGTTTTCAACGTATGAGAATTCGAAATGATAATTACTTTACATGTTTTCGACTTTTAAGAGTCATTTGACCCTTTTAAAATGCTTAATTTATTTGAAAATGTTTAAATTATATAAAATGAAAAACACAACAGTGATATTTAGAACCTCATTTTATATCAATACAATAATCATGCAATTTTTCTTTTAAAATTTCTACTGTTTTGAATAATACGAGGACAGAAAACCAGTATTGATATATAGAGGTAAAAAAAGAACTGTTTAAGACTTTTTTTGTTTCCGTCAAGAAAACTTTTTCTTCTGAATTCGTAGTACAGCTATTCAACTTTAAAATTTTTCCTCACTTTTAGAGAAAACCCGGCATATCTCACATCTATAATAAATTTCTGTTATACCTTTAAAACTATTTTACACCAAAAGCAGACTTTCTTTCAGGATTGCTGAAGTACGTTCTTAACAAATAATTTCAGTTTTTGATAAAAAAATGAGTTATGAATAAAAACGTGTCAGTTGTTAACTGTAAACAAATTTAAACTTACAAAACTTTAACTTGAGTTGTTTCAAATTGTGTTTTTTTTTCATGTAACGTGCATATTATTTCAAAAGGTTTTTAAGATTTTTCATGAAATTTTCACAGGTTGTATACAATATAATTTTCATACGAAAGAACTTAAATTTTCTTGTATATTTTCCAAAATATTTTTTTCCAATGATAAATTTTTAAGGAAAAAATTAACTCTTTACAAATATTTTTTAAAATATATATATATGTATTTCAGATATATACAAATTTAGGTTCAAAATTACTTTGATATATTGTAGTGTGTTTTAAAATAAGTCTGCCTTAGCATTAATTATATTTTTAGTAATTATGCACGTTAGCCTTGATATCGTTTTTATTAAAAACAAAGTGTTACTTGTTTAATACTTTCTAATAAAAATATTTTTATGTTTCAAACCAGGTATGCGTCTAAAAATAATAGTTTGTTCTAACTATTAAAAAAAATATGTTTGTAAAACTGGTAGTTTTCAAGGTGTGAGAATTCGAAATGATAATTACTTTACATTTTTTCGACTTTTAAGAGTCATTTGACCCCTTAAAATGCTTAATTTATTTGAAAATGTTTAAATTATATTAAATGAGGAACAGAACAATGATATTTAGTACCTCATTTTATGTCCATTAATAATCATGAAATTGTTCTTTTAAAATTTCTACTGTTTTGAATAATACGAGAACAGAAAACCGGTAATGATATATAGAGGTAAAAAAAGAACTGTTTAAAACTTTTTTTTGCTTCCGTGAAGAAAACTTTTTCTTCTTAATTCGTTGTACAATTATTCAACTTTAAAAATTTTCCTCACTTTTGGAGAAAACCCGGCATATCTCACATGCATAATAAATTTCTGTTATACCTTTAAAACTATTTTACACCAAAAGCAGACTTTCTTTCAGGGTTGCTGAAGTACGTTCTTAACAAATAATTTCAGTTTTTGATTAAAAAATTGAGTTATGAATAAAAACGTGTCAGTTGTTAACTGTAACTAAATTTAAACTTACAAAACTTTAACTTGATTTTTTTTCAAATTGTGTTTTTTTTTCATGTAACGTGCATACTATTTCAAAAGAATTTTAAGATATTTCATGAAATTTTCACAGGTTCCATACAATATAAATTTCATAGGAAAGAACTTAAAATTTCTTGTATATTTTCGAAAATATTTTTTTCCAGTAATAAATTTTTAACTTTTAACGAAAAAATTAACTTTTTTTAAATATTTTTAAAACTATATATGTATTTCAAATATATACAAATTTAGGTTCAAAATTATTTTGAGATATTGTAGTGTGTTTTAAAACAATAAATCTGTCTTAACCTTAATTACATTTTTTAGTAATTATGCACTTTAGCCTTGATATCGTTTTTATTAAATACAAACTGTTACTTGTTTAAAACTTCCTAATAAAAATATTTTTATGTTTCAAATCAGATATGCATCTAAAGATAATAATTTGTTCTAACTATTTATTGAAAACTAATATTTGAAAATGTTTTACGTTATATTAAAGGAAGAACACACGACAATGATATTTAAATTTTATACAGTGAAAATTGAATATGTGCATACAAGAAAAGGGCTTCATTACTAAGCTTCCAAGTGTGGAAACTAAACTGTATATATTTGTTCTAACTGTAAATACCAATATGTAAAAATGTACAATATATATATGTATAAAATGTTGTATAAATATATTGAAAGATGAAAGAATATTTTGCTGCTCTTCGGTATAGGAGATATTCGAATATGGTTGCTCTCTAAATATGTTTTTAATATTAATTTCTTTCCTATGAATAATTTTTTTGTTATACACAACACAATAATATATATACATATATACACAAAATATATATACATATACATATATATATATATATATATATATTATATTTATTGTGTGTGTGTGTGTGTGTTATTTGTGTGTGTGTGTGTAAAAGTGTAATTGGCAGTCGTGACAATTCATAATCATGATTTGATGGAAATATGTGGATAAAGTACGAAAGTACAATCTACAAATACAAGCCACTTTCTGTAGCAAAAAAAAGTACAAAATTTTAGGAAAAATTCTATTTAATGTATCTTTATTTTAAAATAGTGCCGAATGGTAGAGTGCTGCTCTTCAGTACCAGAGTTCGTGGTTCGAATCCCGCTGGTGGTATGGATGTTCGTAGTCGTTCGGAGTCAGCTTTAAGCAGTAGATCCTGTATATATTTTTTATACAAAAATAGTAATGTATAAAATAATATTTCAAATATTATTAGATTTTTATGATTTATAATATATAAGTAAATTTATATGTGTAATAATATATATAACTTTATATTTTTCAAATATTTGCTCTGATTTTTAAAAATTAACGCAATGCTTAAAATCGTTTTTGAAAGGTCGATTCTCAGATTGTTGTTATCCTAAATACGGTCTTGTCATAATATATGAAAAAATAATGTACATCAATTTAAGTTTATTTATACAACTGATTACAGCTGTAAAACATCTCAACTCAATTAAAAACAATTAATTATACTTTGAGAGTATATTTAAAATTTTTATTTGGGATTCGAGGATCAAGTAGATACTGAATTGGTTTAAATTTTATTCGCTGGAATATAATCTTGATAAATCTAGAACATAATAAACCACGGAGAAAATTGTTCCGCACAGTTAATTAACTATCACTTTTCTAGCAGTTCGCAAGAAAAAAATTTCTTGAAAAATAAAAAAAGAGAAAAATAACTCTTGGAATTTTTTGTACTTACATTGGCAGATTTTGCTTCAGCAAAAAACAGATGCTTTTTTGTAGGAAGTTATTTTTAGGGTTACAAAAATCATTAGACTTCTTTTATTCTTTTTTATATTATAGGCTAAAAATATCATAAAAATATTTGCATTATATGTTTAACAAAATGTTCACTTTGAATTCATTAATAAGAATTTTGAAGTAATAAAAGTTACTATGTACTAGCAAACACGCACACAAAGATATGTGTGTGTCCTTATATGCAACGATTAATAACAACACGGATTTTATAAAATAAGATTTTACAAAATTTTATGAAATTTACAACAAAGATACTATAAGATGTTTAAGAAGGAAGAACATGAAAAAAATAAACAAAAGATACAAAAAATATCTAAAAGATAAAAAGGAACTGGATTACAAAATTGATTTCGAGCACAATTAGATAAAACACCGGAAAGTAAATGTTTGAGGTGACACTTAACAAACATTCACCTTCTAGTGGAGAATATGACCTCCCCTTGAGTGTTGAGCAGATATACATAATCTATGCTGTGTCGTCCATGATAACCAATCTCTTGAAGCAAAAGCATAGATCTAACACTTCATGCCAAATTAAAAAGAAACAACCATGTCAAGGAGTTTGTAAAACATTGCAATCTAATCTTATTGTAGAAATAATCTCAGCCCGGAACCGTTCTTTATAATCATTGAATTTCTGTCAAATGTTTCTTTAGATTGTCTCAGAGGTGTCTGACTGGATTTTACATCTTGCGGCCTATCAGTGAGCTGGATATCTTAACTTTTCAACAGCTCAACACATATCTTATTAATATATTTCATGTTTCTACAGTTCTTTCGTACTGTAGTTGTTATTAGTAAATCGGCTTTAACATTGTCTGGTCTCATATCTTAAAAAATTAATTAGTAAAACCAAACAAATCTTGTCATGGAAAACAACAAGGTTTAGCCTTGCTGTTGAAGATTAAGAATTAATAAATCCTCACATCTGTAATCAGAAGCATGAGAGCAAAAGCTTATAATTAAGAGCGTGAACTAATAGATACCGTTGTTTGGCGCCAATGTGTTCTCAAACATCTCCTTAGATTGTCTTATATGTGTTTGATTGGATTTTAGACCTTGCTGGCCAATCAGTGATTTGGATATCTTTACTTTCTAACAGCTATTCTTCGACATGGAAAACAACAAGGTTTAGCGTTGTCGTTCAAGACTAAGAATTAATGAATTCTCACATCTGTAATCAGAAGCATGAGGGGAATAAGAATGTATAATTAAGAGAATGAACTAATAGATACCGTTTTTAGGCCCAATGTGTTCTCAAACATCTCCTTAGATTGTCTCATGTGTGTTTGATTGGATATTAGACCTTTCCGTATTACGAGTGATTTGGATATCTTTACTTTCGAACAACTTAACGACAGCTGTTCTGCTCGACATGGAAAACAACACGGTTTAGCGTTGCTGTTCAAGACTAAGAATTAAAGTATCAGATATTTCTAAGAAGCATGAGAGGAATAAGACCTTATAATTAGAGAATGAACTAATAGATACCGTTTTTAGGCCCAATGTGTTCTCAAACATCTTCTTAGATTGTCTCATATGTGTTTGATTGGATATTAGACCTTGCCGGATTACGAGTGAGTTGCATATTTTTACTTTAGAACAGCTCAACGACAGCTATTCTGCTCGACATGGAAAACAACACGGTTTAGCTTTGCTGTTCAAGACTAAGAATTAATAAAGTATCTTCAGATCTCTAAGCAGAAGCATGGGGGGAATAAGAGCCTATAATTAAGAGAGTGAACTAATAGATACCGTTTTTTGGGCCCAATGTGTTCTCAAACATATCCTTAGATTGTCTCATACGTATTTGATTCGATTTTAGACCTTGCCGGCCAATCCGTGAGTTGGATATCCTTAGTTTCCAACAGCTCAATGAACAGCTATTCTGCCCGACATGGAAAACAACAAGGTTTAGCATTCCTATTCAAGACTAAGAATTAATAAAGTATCCTCACATCTCTAAGCAGAATCATGAGGGGAATAAGAGCCTATAATTAAGAGAGTAAACTAATAGGTACCGCGTTTTGGGCCCAATATATTCTCAAACATCTCCTTAACTTGTCGCATATGTGTTTGATTGGATTTTAGACCTTCTGGCCATTAAAGGAGTAAGAAAGCTATTGTGCCTGACATGAAAAACAACAGCGTTTGCGTTGTTATTCAAGATTAAGAATTAAGGAATCCTCCCATCTTTGAACAAGTGCAGGAGAGGAATCAGAGCCTAGGATCACGAGAGGGAACTAATAGATACGACCTAAAACATGTGAAGTTATGGCACCACAGAAAACATGTTGTCTACAATAGAGCAATTTGTCGCATTGTCACGACCTACTATAATGCCCTTCCCATTCATTTTCATATTTACAACAGCCCATAGACAAACAATATACTGCTCTTCCGTTTGAAATTAAAGCCATAATTGTCATAAGTTGAGAAGTGCCCTTGAAATCGCCTTATAAACAGATGCTAATGGAACTCACAGTAAGGTTAGTGTACAAATTAAAATCATTATGCATTTTATTGCCTGTGACAAAAAGAGATATCGATCCTGTATATATATATATATATATATATATATATATATATATATATATATATAATATATATATATTATATTATATATATATATGTATATATATTATATAAATGCACATTTATGTATATGCATATATGAGATGTGGCATTTTGCCTTATCTCGAAGAGAAGTTCTGAACTGATATTACTGCTCTGTAGTCTTACTAGAGTGGTAGAGAAGGACACCTGAAATAAAGACAAATGGAATCTCAAATTATCGTAGTTTATTCATACTTCCTATTATGAACGAAAATGCCGGCCCAACTGTCGAAAACCTGCTTAACCGTCAAAACTGCCAACTCAACTCCGTACATCTCCTTTTATAGTTGTTTGTACCAGCCAATTAGCAATCACTACAAGTCACGTGGATAATGTAACTTTAGTGTCAAATATCAATAAGTAATTATGCAACCGGAAGGAATCCACAAGGGAAAATTCGAGAACATTTTCTAGGGTTGCCAGAAAAGAATTACCGGAAAAACAGAATGGGAACCGAAAGGGATAAAAATATCATTATATATGTAATATATGTTAAATATTAATTAACTATTAAATATTTCTCACTATCTACTTTAACTATCAAAAAACAAAAATATTAATTCCGGGAAAAATATATTTAAAAATGTTTTTTACATTTAATCCCTCGACAGTATATTTCTTTTCTTTCGTAATCTCGGATCAAATATCTTTTGAATTAGTTTAAAATTTATTCACTGGAACATAATAAAGATGAATTTTGAACATAATAAATTTCGTAAGAAAATATTCAACAAAGTTAATTAACTATCGCTTTTCTAGCACTTCGAAATTGAAAAAAAAAAATTCTTGAAACATCAAGATGAAAAAAAAAACTACTCTTCGAATTCTTTATATTTGCTGTAACGAATTTTGTTTCAATGAAAGACAAAAATGATTTTCACGCATGAAGATATTCTTTACGGTTACAAGAGTCTCTCGACATATATAATTTCAACTCAAGATAAAATAAAATGAAATACATTGTACATTTTTGCACATGTTCGGATTATCTTAAATTGAAAAATATATATTTCAGAATAATACAATTTGCTTTTTTTGAAAGATGTGAATAAATACATACATTTATATCTACATACATAAATTTATGTAGTCTATGTATTTAATATACTATTATTATTATTATTATTTTGAAATACAGTTATATTAATTAAGATTATAGTTAAAAATTGGAGATTGCAGAAAATTATTTTCTTCCAAAGCTATAAAAATATAGGTAAAATTATAGAAAATATTTGATATCAGTTGCTATTTTTATCTTCTTTAATAGATCAATTATATATCTAGAAATATTCATGAAATATTTTTCATATTTTTTTTCTATATATTTTTAAACGCAAGTATTTACTTGCGTTTAAGAATATATTGCGTTTAAGTTTTTAAAAAATGGAGGACTTTTCTTGTGTTCTCTTTAACCCTCCGAGTGGAACACACCGAGGAAAAAAAGTCTCCAAAAATACGCTAAAGTTTTATTGTGTCGGTGACCAAAGTGTTCTATGATATTTTACTTCATACTTTGTCGACTAGATTGGAATACGGGAACCCCACCCTCGTTATTGTCCCTTTACTTCCGGTTATAAATAGATATATAAATAGACATTATAGATTGTTGATTTTTAATACACATAAAGCTCGTCAAGTCTCGAAGATCATCCCATAGGAAATAATGGCTTCTAAAAGTACAATAAAAATATTCTTTAAGACAATGATTTATATTTTTTTTACGAAAGTCATCTAAGCTATTTAAGTGGTGAAATTAGAGATACATATGTTACAGCAAACGAAATATTCGAAATAGAGATTTACAAAGCCATGAAAAGTTATCAGCGTCTATGTGCCTCAAGTAGAATGTATTCAATAAATGTCAAAATGCAGTTTCCTAAACAATCGACCTGACCCTCCTACCTCAAAACTCCATGGGGAAAAACACTGGCAGAAATGTACAATACATCCATTTTCGGAACGTTTTTGGAGGTCGAAAATTGTACGTGACAACCGCTTTGAAGACATCATCGGTTTGGCAGAATTGTACGTGCGAACCGCTTAGAGGGTTAATGTTTTCCTTTTTTTATATATTTAAATAAGGAATATAACACTCTTTAACGATTTTAATAATTGCGTTTAAGTTTTAAAAAATGGAAGACTTTTCTTGTGTTCTCTTTGATGCTTTTCATTTTTTTATATATTTAAATAAGGAATCTAGCACTCTTTAACCCTCTTAATAATTGCGTTTAACAAGTTTTAAAAAATGGAAGGTTTTTCATGTGTTCTTTTTGATGCCTTTCCAGTTTTATATATTTAAATAAGGAACATAGCACTATTTAACCCTTTGCTTGTGATGTCCAAACTCAATTCGGGCAACGCCAAAGCGTCGATTTTGGAATGTCCGACCTGAGTTCCGGCAAGATTAGAAACGGTATTTCAATTCCGTGAAACCTCGTTCAATGCATAATATTTAACTTGCCATTCTACCAATAGATAGGGATTCTTTCCAGCTAAACGTTTGGCAATTTCGCACCATTTGGCGCTAGTTTTCGGATACTGTAAAGGATTCGTGAAATTCAAAGAAATTTGAGGTACATGGAATTCATGATGGTTGATATAGAGGATAATATTATTGTATTAGTTTATTATATTTATCTAGAAAATTATGTCATTCGATTTATTTTGCTGTAATTTGAGCAAAAATTACTGTAATTCCTTAACATTTCTCATATATGTAAAAAATGGAAAATAGTAGTAATTTCGTTTAAAATTTTGTTTTTATCAAAAATTATCTATTTCTCACATTTTGATGATAATAACAAACAAAATTAAAGAGAATTTTTTTCTATTTTTAGCACCTTTTTCTCAAATATATTCCACAAGCAAGGGGCTGGAAACATACTCTATATGCAATTAAGAATTTCTTTAATATTTATAGAATTTCTTTAATAGTTTATACTTTTGTAACCAGGTTATAAGTCACCATTTTTTGTGTGGTATATATTCATAGTTCAGCACAAAATCCATTGTCAAAATTAAGGCAGAAATATCAAAATTAAGGCAGACTTTATTTAGAATTTTTTATCCTCTTTAACTTCTTTTCAAAGACTGCATAGTTTCCATTGAATATTAATTTGTTATCAACGGAATTCTACAAACTGTTTCTCTGCATTTCTCAGAATAAGAATCAGAACCTGGCTGTCAATGGATAGAAATTTTGTGAGTGACATTTTTTAACTAATCCAGCCGGCAAGTTTCTGTACAAGATAAGATGGCAAATAAAAACGTAAAAATGAAATATTTTATTGTACTTTTATGTGATAAATTTACCAACTGGTTATTGTTTTAAAAAATTAAGTTTTCATTTTATTTATGTTCTACAATATTTCATTGAAATCTTCAAGAGACGTTTTCGTTAACATTTGTTATTAGACTATTTATTTCTTCACTTGTTGATTCTCGTTTAACAAATTAAATGCCATTTATTTATTTTTTATCAGTAAATTAACACAGTTGCACGCACAGATCACCAAATCAGAAATCAGCTCATTGAAAACAGCATTTATTATAGCAGCGATCTCAAAATGCCATGTTAGGCAATATTTAAGTAACATAAGCTCAAGCATTAAGAGAAATATGAAAAATGTCAGTCTTTCAGTTCATTTCATATTATAGAACAATCGATTTAAATGAACATTTACTTTCAAATTTATAACTGTTCAGTTTTTCATTGAATAGTATTTTTAGTCCATAATGTTTTATTTTTATCAGGATTAAGAACTGAAATTTATGAAAACTTCGAAATTCTATAAAACAGAAATTATAGTTCTGCCATTTTATAACAAACAATCAAGTTTCTTTAAAATGTAGGCAAATAAAAATAAGAAAGTAAAGATATTGATTACTTGATATGATAACCAAGTTGGTTTATGGTGATTATTTGGAAATGACACTTTATCATTTATTTTTGTTACAATGTTTGAGAAATTGTTTTGTTAAGATTAACGCAGTTTGTTATTAGACTATTTTTACCAACTATTGATATCGTTTTTTTATACCAATGCCCCTGTGATATATTTTTTACAATCAGTTTTATTTTAACAATATATCTTGACTTTAATAGATATTACAATATGTTATATACCTAAGCTTTTTGATTTTTTTCATAGTATTGTTCCGGTGGGAACATTGTTTTGGTATATCCGGAATGCCAAGTGTAGTGGAGAAGTACGTTACGAAGTGTGGTTGCGAATGCTAATATGAGTCTGAGTCAGTATTAGCGAACCCAGCTTTGAAGTTCGTAGCAATATTTCATTACAGTATATAAAATACTTTAATTTCATATTGCAATAAAATAAATTTTTTAACCATTATTGGTCAATTTCATGAAATTTTTTTAAAACTCCGGATATGATGACTTTCTATACAAAACTTCTTGAAATATAATTTTTTTGGATATATGTGCTATTTTCACGTTTACTCGTGAAAAGCATTGAAACTAATTAAATATTCGTTATAGAAAAGACGGAGAGTGATAAAAAAATAGCTTCTTAAGTGATTGGTGGTGTCCTACTTAAGCTAGCATCTCAACTGCACATGAAAGTGTAAGTTCAAATACTTTATAATTTTTTTCTGGGTCAACGTTTAAAAAATATTTGCCAAGTAATTGTTTAGAAACTAGAAACAAAATCACAAATTTTTCCTAATGCGAAAACTTTACAGTAAGTTAAACAGAATTCTGTACGGTAAATATTACACTATGTTCACTCCAAAATAGTATCGGAAAAAGTTTACCATGAACTGTCTGCGTTTTTTCCCTATTTACTGCCGTTGCGTGACCTTTTATTGCAACATTTACCACCTGGATCCTCATTTAGCAGTATTTCTGCACTTTGTTTATATAAACTGCTTGTGCGTGTTTCATCCGTTGTTTCTCTTCTTTTTAATTGGTTTTAAAAATGGCCCTAGCAAGAACAACTCATTTATGTAGAGTGCATTTGTTCTTTCGGTTCTAAACAGTTACAAAAATAGTTCAGGAAAATAGTTTATCTTTCAAAATAACCTGGCTAGTCATTTTTAAAAATAAAGTATTGAGGAAAATCCTAGAGTTTGAAGAAATTGAGGGCTACAGGTACAGTTTTGGGCATTGCAACTTCTATAAACAACTAGACAGCATTTATCTGTCTATCTATATGACAAACCTAGATTTTAGTCATTCAATTTCGGAGGACATATATCAATATTTATTTCGTTTGTAGCTAATATCGGCTATTTAATCGTCAACTTTAGATCTCAAGGGTCATAGGTTAGAATTCGTACCCCCTATCCCCTCAAAAAAATGTCTTGGTCCAAATCCGCTAAAATTCCTATCTTATCACTTGTGGACTGTAATCGTTGTATGATATTACACAATTGAATCAGTAGCTAAAGTGACGTAGACTTGTCAGACCCAAAACGAAATTACACACATTCTCATAAAAAATTACCTTAATTTAATATTTTTTCGTTGTTGGTAATTGCCAGATGATAGAAAGAGTATCCCTGATAGAGTTTAGGGCATGAGTGACTAACTAAGGTGGCATGAAAAAACATGGAAAAGAGGAATGATTTGCTAGTTAAGGATTTTATTCCTTGAATTTTTTATTTTATTCCTTGGAAATAGGAAGTAATACATTCTTGGATTAAGGCTCTTTTTCCTCTCGATTCAAAATTTAAATATGAAAAATAATTTACTTATTAGGATATGTTTTTATTACTCTATTTCTCTTCCCTCAAACGCAGTCACGCGCACACATATACTTATATAATATATAATATATTTATATATATTTATATATATATATATATTATATATATATATATATATATATATTATTTATATATATATATATATATATATATATATATATGTAATTTTTATGTATATATATTTTATATAAATATATATGTATATATGATATATATATGATATATATATATTTATATATATTTATATATATATATATATATATTTATATATAATTATTTATATTATATATATATATATATATATTATATATATGTATATATATTATTTATATATGTATATATATATATATATGTATATATGTATATATGTATATATAGTATATATATGTATATATATATATATATATATATATATATATATTTATATATATATTATATATATATATATATATATAATATATATATATATATAAATTATCGATACATATGCATGTGTGTTTGCCACGCATTTCGAAATCAATGGATTGATATGGATGAAACATTACACAGAAATTAGGGTTGACCTTGGACAGGTTTTACACAGGTAAAACGTATCCCAGGTCAAGGTTCTTGGAGGGAATGCAACTTTTTAACTCATTTTTGTATTTAATCGGAAGTTGTGATCATAAGTTGTGGAAAAACGTAAGCAAAAATAACAGCAAAATGCATTTAACTGTTGCAAAGAAGGAAAAACGAATGAACAATTATAAAGTAATCATTTTAGGAACAGTTTTGCAATCCGTTTTAAAGAAAACTGACTGCAAAACAACGTGGTGCTTGTGAAAAGCATATCATCAGACATAATTTTTTTAAACTTTATTATTAAGACACTTCATTCTATACTAAAATGATACTGTTGAATTCATATTGGTTAGTTTGTTGGTATGACGCTGTTGTCTAATGATTTGCTACTCAAAAGCTAATGAGACCAGGTATTACCGCTTAAAGTCGATTTCTAATGGATATGAACTATACAGAAAACTATGTATCATATATATTACAAGTACATATTATATACCGGGATACATATTTATAACATACATGATACATTGTGAGCTATATGAGGAAAATCCATGCTAATAGTACAATTTGAACCTAAAAATTCCTGTTCTGAAGAGCAGGTCTCTACATATTCCAACATCGTTCGGCCACTCATATATTCAAATTTACTGAATTGGAAAGTTTCCTGAATAAACATCATATGAACGATAATAATTTTTAAAAACTTATTTTAAAGTAAATTGTTACTTTAAAAAATCAGCCTATGAATTTTATTTCAATAGGTAAATTTAACCTAAATTATAATGAAAAGTTTATTGATCTAGCCTTAATGCCCTATAAAGTTTTAAAAAAGAGAAGCAAAATATGTCATTCAGTCCTGTGATGTTTGCAAAATGATACATTCAATGAAGTTATCACTTAATACATACTATATCTAATTTTCCCACAAATAAAGACATTACTTTTTTATGGACTACATATTAAAATCATTTAAATTAATGATATTAGTAATAATTCAGATGAAACTGCTTTTCCTTTGATTAGATTATGATTCATTGTTTAATTCAATACAAAAGGCTTCAGAAATCTCTTTCATATCAATCTATTTTCAACTCCGCATTTCTAAGCTTATTTACTAGTGAATTTTTCAGTGGCATACGAAGCAGAATTTATAAAAATTGCGTTCAATATTGTCTAATTATAAGTTCACTGTTAAAAATATTACAAAGAAATTAATCTCAGTGAATAAGATTGTATTAAACAAAATGAATTTTATATAACATTAATTTATCTATAAGTTCATTTCTGAAAAATAGTGTTTTTAAAAATAGTGCTACATATAAAAAATTAATTTATAAAATATGTTTTAAAAACTAATGTAAATTATAATCATAAAAATATTGTTTTAGCCTTTATGCATTATAAAAGTTTAAAATAAGAAACAAGTGTTATCCAAACCAGTAATAAGTGCAAAATTATGTATTCAATAGAATAGTGCTTTAATATATGTTGAATAGAATTTTCGTACAAATAAAAACAGTAATATTTTCTTTCATTTTGATGAATTACATAATGAAGTTATTTAAATTAATGTCATTGGCATTAATTCAGATGGAACTGTTCTTTATTTTATTAAGATGACAGTCATTGTTCAAATTAACACAAAAGGCTTCAATTATTGTCAGAAATCTCTTTTAGATCAATCTATTTTCTACTTCTATTTTGTCATGCATTTATCAATGGCGGTACTAATCAGAATTTATGAAAATTGTGATAAATATTGTTTAATTATTTGTTCACTACTTCAATTATTATCAAGAAATGAATCTGAGCTTATAAGATTTTATTAAACAAAATGAATTTTATATAACATTTATTTATCTGTATGCTCATTTCTGAAAAATAGTGTTTTAAAAAATGCTACCTATAAAAAATAGTTTATAAAATAAGTTTAAAAAATAATGTAAATAATATTCATAAAAATTATTGTTTTAGCCCTTATGCCTTATAAAAGTTTAAAATAAGAAACAAGTGTTATTCAATCTAGTAATGTTAGATAGAATCATTCTTTAATATGTGTTACCCCGAATATTCCTGCAAATAAAATCATTAATATTTTCTTTCTTTTTCATGGATTTCATAATGAAGTTATTTAAATTAATATCATTGGTATTAATGATCATTCAGATGGAACTGTTCTATAATTTATTAAAATGAGAGTCATTGTTCAAATTAACACAAAAGGCTCCAATTATTGTCAGAAATCTCTTTTAGATCAATCTATTTTCTACTCCTATTTTGTCATGTATTTATATCAATGGTGGTACTAGTCAGAATTTATGAAAACTGTCACAAATATTGTCTAATTATTTGTTCACTACTACAATTATTATCAAGAAATGAATCTTAATGTATACGATTTTATTATACAAAATGAATTTTATATAAAAATTATTTATAAGTTCATTTCTGAAAAATAGTGCTACCTATAAAAATTAGTTTATAAAATACGTTTTAAAAACTAATGTAAATTATATTCATAAAAATATTGTTTATAAAAGTTATGGCTTATGCCTTATAAAAATTTAAAATAAGAAACAAGTGTTATCAAATCTAACAATACCTGCAAAATTATATATTCAATAAAATAATTCTTTAATATATGTTGCCTCGAATATTCCTGCAAATAAAATAATTAATATTTTCTTTCATTTTCATGGATTACATAATGAAATTATTTAAATTAATGTCATTGATATTAATTCAGATGGAACTGTTCTTTATTTTATTAAAAGAGTCATTGTTCAAATTAACACAAAAGGCTTCAATTATTGTCAGAAATATCTTTTAGATCAATCTATTTTCTACTGCTATTTTGTCATGTATTTATCAATGGTGGTACTAGTTAGAATTTATGAAAATTGTGATAAATATTGTCTAATTATATGTTCACTAATAAAACTATTACCAAGAAATGAATCTCAGAGTTAAGATTTTATTAAACAAAATGAATGTTATATAACATTTATTTATCTGTGAGTTTATTTCTGAAAAATCGCGTTTTAAAAAATGCTACCTATAAAAAATTGTTTCTAAAATACTTTTTAAAACTAATGTAAATTATATTCATACAAAATATTTTTTAGCCTTTATGCCTCATAAAAGTTTAAAATAAGAAACAAGTACTATTCAATCTAGTAATACGTGAAAAATTATATGTTCGATAAAATCATTCTTTAATATATGTTACATCAAAATTTCATCCAAATAATTTTTTTTCCTTTTGAAGAATTACATAATGAAATTATTTAAATTCATGTCATTGGTATTAATTCAGATGGAAAACTTCTTTATTTTATTAGAACGAGGGTCATTGTTCAAATTAACACAAAAGCTTCAATTACTGTCACAAATCTCTTTTAGATCTATCTATTTTCTACTCCTATTTTCTCATGTATTTATCAATGACAGTACTAGTCAGAATTTATGAAAATTGTGATAAATATTATCTAATAATTTGTTCCCTACTACAATTAGTATGAAGAAATGAATTTCAGTGTATAAGATATTAAACAAAAGGAATTTTATATAACATTTATTTATCTGTATGTTCATTTCTGAAAAATAGTGTTTTGAAAACTGCTACCTATAAAAAATAGTTTATAAAATACGTTTTAAAAACTAATGTAAATTATAGCCCTCATGTCTTATAAAAGTTTAAAATAAGAAACAAGTGTTATTCAATCTAGTAATACATACAAAATATATGTTCGATAAAATCATTCTTTAATATAAGTTCCATAGAATTTTCGTACAAATAAAAACATCAATATTTTTTATTTGATGGATTACATAATGAAATTATTTAAATTAATGTCATTGGTGTTAATCACAAAAGGCTCCAATTATTGTCAGAAATCTCTTTTAGATTAGTCTATTTTCTACTACTATTTTGTCATGTATTTATCAGTGGCAGTACTAGTCAGAATTTATAAAAATTGTGATAAATATTGTCTAATTATTTGTTAACTACTACAATTATTATCAAAAAATGTCTCTCAGTTTATAAGATTTTATTAAACAAAATGAATTTTATGTAACATTTATTTATCTGTATGTGCTTTTCCGGTTTGGTTTGGAGCGCTACGGTCTACTTTTTGCAACACGAGGGCTAATGAGACCGGGACCTACTGCTTAAAGCCGATTCCGAACGGCTACGAACATCCATGTCATATGGGATTTAAACCCACAAACTCGGATTTCGAAGGCCAGCACCCTAACTATTCGGCCATCGTTCGGCGTGTGCTCAATACTTAAAAATAGTGTTTTAAAAATGCTACCTATAAAAAATAGTTTATAAAATGCGTTTAAAAATAATGTAAATTATATTCTTAAAATATTATTATGTTAGCCCTCATGCCTTATAAAAGTTTAAAATAAGAAACATATATTATTCAATCTAGTAATACCTACAAAATTATATGTTCGATAAAATCATTCTTTAATATGTGTTGCATCGAAATTTCATACAAATAAAAACATTAATATTTTTTTCATTTGATGGATTATATAATAAAATTATTTTAACTAATGTCATTGCTATTAATTCAGATGGAATTGTCCTTAATTTTATTAGAATGAGAGTCATTGTTCAAATTAACACAAAAGGCTCCAATTATTGTCAGAAATCTCTGTTACATCAATCTATTTTCTAGTCCTATTTTGTCCTGCACTTATCAATTGCGGTACTAGTCAGAATTTATGATAATTGTGATAAAGATTGTCTAATTATTTCTTCACTACTACAATTATTATCAAGAAATGAAACAAAATGAAATTTATATAACATTTATTTATCTGCAAGTTCATTTCTGAAAAATAGTGTTTTAAAAATGCTACCTATATAAAAAGTTTATAAAATGCGTTTTAAAAACTAATGTAAATTATATTCTTAAAATATTATTATGTTAGCCCTCATGCCTTATAAAAGTTTAAAATAAGAAACATATATTATTCAATCTAGTAATACCTACAAAATTATATGTTCGATAAAATCATTCTTTAATATATGGTGCATCGAATTTCCTATAACTAAAAACATTAATATTTTCTTTCATTTTGATGGATTACATAATGTAATTATTTAAATTAATGTCTTTGGTATTAATTCAGATGGAATTGTTCTTTATTTTATCAGAATGAGAGTCATTTTTCAAATTAACATAAAAGGCTTCAATTATTGTCAGAAATCTCTTTTAGATCAATCTATTTTCTAGTCCTATTTTGTCATGTATTATCTATGGCGGTACTAGTAAGAATTTATGAAAATTGGGATAAATATTATCTAATTATTTGTTCCCTACTACAATTATTATCGAGAAATGAATCTCAGTGTATAAGTTTTAGTTTAGTTTTAGTTTGGTTTGGAGAGCTACGGTCTACTGTTTTCCTCACGGAGGCTAATGCCAGTGTATAAGATTTTATTAAACAAAATGAATTTTATATAACATTTATTTATCTGTAAGTTCATTTCTGAAAAATAGTGTTTTAAAAAGTGCTACCTATAAAATATAGTTTATAAAATACGTTTAAAAATAATGTAAATTATATTCATAAAATTTATGGATTTAGCCCTTATGCCTTATAAAAGTTTAAAATAAGAAACAAGTGTTATTCAGTCTAGTAATACCTGGAAAATTATATGTTCGATAAAATCATTCTTTAATATATGTTGCACTGAATTTCCCTACAAATAAAAACATTAATATTTTCTTCCATTTTGATGGATTACATAAAGAAATTATTCAAATTAATGTCGTTGGTATTCATTCAGATGGAACTGTTCTTTATTTTATTAGAGCTAGAGACACTGTTCAAATTAACACAAAAGGCTACAATTATTGTCAGAAATCTTTTTTAAATCAATATATTTTCTACCCCTACTTTGTCATATATTTATCAATAGCGGTACTAGTCAGAAATTACGAAAATTTTGAAATATATTGTCTAAACTTTTGTTCACTACTACAATTATTATCAAGAAATGAATTTCAGTGTATAAGATATTATTAAACAAAATGAATTTTATATAACATTTATTTATCTGTATGCTCATTTCTGAAAAATAATGTTTTAAAAAATGTTACCAAAAATAGCTTATAAAATACGTTTTAAAAACTAATGTAAATTATATTCATAAAAAATATTGTTTTAGCCTTTTTGCCTTATAAAATTTCAAAAAAAGAAACAAGTGTTATCCAATGCAGTAATATCTTCAAAATTATATATTCAATAAAATAATTCTTTAATATATGTTGCATCGAATTTTCATACAAATAAAAACATTAATATTTTCTTTCAGTTTGATGGATTACATAATGGAATTATTTAAATTAATGCCATTGGTGTTAATTCAGATGGAACTGTTTTTTATTTTATTTTAATGAGAATCATTATTCAAATTAACACAAAAGGCTCCAATTATTGTTAGAAATCTGTTTTATATCAATTTATTTTCTACTTGTATTTTGTCATGTATTTTTCGATAGCGGTACTAGTGAGAATTTATGAAAATTGTGATAAATATTGTCTAATTATTTGTTCCCTACTATAATTATTATCAAGAAATGTATCTCAGTATATAAGATATTATGAAACAAAATGAATGAATTTTATATAACATTTATTTATCTGTAAGTTCATTTATGAAAAATAGTGTTTTTAAAAGTGGTACCACCTATAAAAAATTAGTTTATAAAAATATTTTTAAAAGCCAATCTTAAATTAAAAAAAAATATTTTAGCCTTTATGTTTTAAAAAGATTAATTAATCCTGCTATATCTGCAAAAATATATATTCAATAATTACATTATGAAATTATTTAAACTGACGTCATCAGTATTAATTTTTCAGATGGAACTGTTCTTTGTTTGATTATAATGAGACTCATTGTTCGAATCAGCACAAAAGGCTTCAAATTACTGTCAGAAATTTCTTTAAAATCAATCTATTTACTACTCTGCTTTTCTAAACCTATTTCCTCGTGTATTTGTCAGTGGTGATACTAATCAGAATTTATGAAAATTGTGATAAATAACATCTAATTATTTTCTCACTATTACATCATCGCAATTGTTATCAGGAATTGAATAAAACGGCTAAATCTAAATGAATAACATTTTTCAAACTTAAAAGATGGGATCATTGCAGCATTTTATTTAACTTTACAAATTTATTTATCTGTATGTTTCTAAAATCCCCAAGAGAGCTTCAGTTGCTCTGTTTAATAGTTATTTTTGAAGATGGTAGAAAATACAAAGCGTTAGTATAAATAATTTAAATAAAATCGTGAGAATTGAAACATGCATAAAATGAAGTATAATTAAATTAAATGAAATTAAAATGCTTTTTGAAATTCAGATTTTCTTTTTAAATTCAGTTTTACGAAATCTCATGTTGATATTTAAAATATTTCTTGCAATTTAGTTTTTATTCTTTTTTGTAATTTTGATTAAAATGTCTTTTGAAAATCTTTTGTTATTAATTTGTTGGATAATTTAATAGTTTATTTATAGATAAATTTTCATGTCTGTTTAATGAATAATAGGACTTTTCATTCTTCATATTTTTTGACAATTTAAAGAAAGTCCAAATGATTAATTGAACATATTTATATGTTATTGTAAATTAGTACTATTGGTTAATACGTAATAATCTATGAAAGATACAATCACAAGGACCATTTAAACATAAGATAATTTTTTAAATTAAATAATTACCTGATATTTAAAACAAAAGTTAATGGGAGTAATTTAGATTTAATGTAATAATTCTTATTCTGTGTACAGTGTAAATTCGATTCATATTTTTTCAAAGAGACAGCAATCTAAAATTCACAGTGAGGAAAAAGGTAGGTAGAGAGACATGCAGTAAAATCAGTTATTGTGGATGAAATGTCTAGTTACGTTATTAATTGCAAGTATTTAACATTGTATGTAACCTAAGTTGTATTCAGAATCATACCAAATACTTTTAAAAATATTTTGTTATTGATATTTCCTCTGTACAAGTCGATAGCTTGACTGAAAACTTTCAGCATTCTATTATCTATACTCCTGCAAGTACACCATTACTATCTCTGTGAGCGTCATAAGGGATTTTGATTTTGAAAAGCTTCATGTGCTTTCAAAAATCTCGGCAAACAGCCTTAATTAAGGATTAGCTTTTAGATATTTATCCCGGAACATTTCACTTCACAACAGCAAAAAATTATAAGAAAATAATCATAAGACATTCCTGAATGATGACCGATTGTTTAAATTAACTCAAATTCCTGGAAGGACGTAGTATTGTGCTACCCACTTATAGTATTAAAGTAAGCAAAAAAATATTAAAGCTAGCGAAAAAAAAACCTTAAACTTAACCCAAACTAAAATGATGCCTTATATTTGATGATGTTAATTGGATTCCAAAATATCAAGAAGAAGTTACTTTTAACACAATTATACTTGGAAGAGGGGGGGGGGTCCCCAAGAATGGGTTCAGCCCTGGAAGTGATATGAAACAGTAACGCTTGAGGGTTCAGATATTTGGATTTGTGCTATTAGGTACAGAAGAGCATTACAAAAAACTGGAACACTATTTTGCATTTAAAAATAACAAAAGATGGAAGATAACTTTGTAGTCATGTAGTAGAATTTTGTAGTCATGAGAAATTACTTATTGGAAGTCAAGTTATTATTACTTGAGCTTTAAAACGATATTTATATTTAACAACTAGCATATATCCCGTCATATGACGGAATCAGTAAAAATTTTTAATTTTCCAGAATTGTAAAGTACCCTATGAGGCAGGTAAAAAATGGTTTGTTTTTTGGCTGAGAATTAGCTTGCAGCAAAAATTAATCAACGATTAAATTTTAAATTATCACATGCGTACCTAATCTATTATTTAATCCAAATATAAAAGAAAATTATTTACGTATTTTCTAAGTTCAGTGATAAAACTTATGAAAATAATGCGGACGATATTTAAATAATTTAAAACAAGAAATGATTAAATGAGACGGTTAAAGGAGTGACGTCATAATGATAGAAAAAAAATGTTATTTTCATCCATTTATAATGTGATAAATTGAGGAATTTAATCGCCTGCTCTTAACCGGGGAAAATAGGGTTTGAAATAATCGCATTAAACTCTCGAAAAGGGGGGAAGGAGTGGATTTCGAACGTTTTAAATACGACAGTATTTTTCGCTGTGATATGAAGCATATTTACACCAATTTATTTTAGAATCAGATCGATAGTTAAGGAGAAGATAAACTTTACTCGCTTTGAATTTTGCTAACCCTAACTCATCAACAGTCCAATATGGACGCCTATTTCCATTCCAGGTCCAACCGCTTCAAAAATTCGTGGACAGACGGACAGATAACTTAGGCTATTATTATATAGGGGATTACAAATATTTTTTAAAGCAGTAAATTGTTGTGCTTTAGAAAAACTCTATGTTCTTTCATTTTTGTCTTCTTCCTCCCTCTTTTCTTTGTTCTGTTGATTTTTGTGCCACTGTTGTGATTCCCTGAACTACTCTCTAATTTCATTTCCCAGTACTTTTAATTTCTTCAAAGTACTTATGGGAAGACAAAGCAACCGGATCAAAAATTTTCAGTGATAGATGCATAAAAAGAAAGAATCCGAGGACAATGTATGAGGAAAAATACCATTAATTCTATGACGATAAGTTCGGCACTAAAAGAATCAAACGACCAGTGTGGAAAATAAATATTGCAGGAACGATAGATAGTAATCAAGATTTATAGAGTTATTTCAATAATAATAATAATAATAATAATAATAGTAATAATAATAATAATAATAATAATAATAATAATAATAATAATAATAATAATAATAATAATAATAATAATAATAACAGGGGAGCTTTATATAAAATTGATGTGAGATGGACTTTGGAAGAAACAAATATTGCTTTTTTTCTTATTTTTAACCTTCTCTATAGGCAAAAAATAATTCTGTTGCATTTCTTTGAATTGTTAAAAAAATTTCTGCCAAACAATAGAAGAAGGATAGAGCACTGCTCTTTGGTACTGGATTTCGCAGGTTCGGTGCTGTCATCGATGTTCGTAGCCACTCGAAATCGGGTTTAGACAGTAGGTCGAGGTCTCTTAAGTATTAGTGTAGCAAACCAGTAGATTGCAGCACTGTAAACCAAACCAAACCATATTGATGCAAATACATATTGTCATTTGGAAAGTGACAGTAAAAGGCTAAATGTTGTATACGCTTTATCCCTTTATAAACAGTTGTGAATGTATTATATTGCATATTTACTGAGCTGATTCTTGCTTCCTTTCTATTTATAGTGAGTATTGTACAGAAAGAGATATATGGATAGCGATATCAATAGATTAATCAATAGATGTAATTCACTTAAAGCTATTTATCATTTAAACAATATGTTATGTTAACAGTATATACTGATTGGTATGTACACTGACCCACTTTCGCCCACGTTTAGCTACAAATATTATATGAGCATTTAAGAGATATTCACTCAACAAGATGATGTAATGTTTAAAATCAGCATCGAATATGTTCTGTCTAGTAATATATTCTTTACATAATTGATACAAATGTATAGCATCACTTACAAAGGGGAAGCAAAAGCTTCAAGTTTTACGTATTGTTCTTTTTAAGCAGTTACTAAAGTTTTATGTTGTATGCATGCTATGAAAGATTCCTGTTTACTTTCTTATCTATAACTTTTATTCTACAGGAAAAAAAAAGAAATTAAACTAATAAAGATATTGATCGATGACCTGAAATTTTTCAAAGTAAAACAAAGATTTTCTATTTAAAAAACATTCTTATTATGTAAACACTATGATAAATTGATTCCTGATACTGATTACTGATATTAACTGGTACACTACCTTGAATAACTTCAAATGCACTTCCGTATTTAAGAGATATTCACTAAATAAGACATTTTAATGAATAAAATGTTTTTGTGCATGTTGAGAAATAGTAATATATTTTATGTATATTTTTTAACTACTGATACGATTACTGATACTGATTACTGATATTAACTGGTTCTCTACCTTGAATAACTTCAAATGAACTTTCGTATTTAAGCCATATTCACTAAATAAGATATTCTAATGAATAAAATGTTTTGTGTATGTTGAGAAATAGTAATATATTTTATGTATTACTTTTAACTACTGGAACGATTACTGATACTGATTACTGATATTAACTGGTACACTACCTTGAATAACTTCAAATGCACTTCCGTATTTAAGAGATATTCACTAAATAAGACATTCTAATGAATAAAATGTTTTGTGCATGTTGAAAATAGTAATATATTTTATATAATTTTAACTACTGGAACGATTACTGATACTGATTACTGATATTAACTGGTACACTACCTTGAATAACTTTAAATGCACTTCCGTATTTAAGAGATATTCACTAAATAAGACATTCTAATGAATAAAATGTTTTGTGCATGTTGAGAAATAGTAATATATTTTATGTATAATTTTAACTACTGGAACGATTACTGATACTGATTACTGATATTAACTGGTACACTACCTTGAATAACTTTAAATGCACTTCCGTATTTAAGAGATATTCACTAAATAAGACATTCTAATGAATAAAATGTTTTGTGCATGTTGAGAAATAGTAATATATTTTATGTATAATTTTAACTACTGGAACGATTACTGATACTGATTACTGATATTAACTGGTACACTACCTTGAATAACTTTAAATGCACTTCCGTATTTAAGAGATATTCACTAAATAAGACATTTTAATGAATAAAATGTTTTGTGCATGTTGAGAAATAGTAATATATTTTATGTATAATTTTAACTACTGGAACGATTACTGATACTGATTACTGATATTAACTGGTACACTACCTTGAATAACTTTAAATGCACTTCCGTATTTAAGAGATATTCACTAAATAAGACATTCTAATGAATAAAATGTTTTGTGCATGTTGAGAAATAGTAATATATTTTATGTATAATTTTAACTACTGATACGATTACTGATATTGATTACTGATATTAACTGATACATTCCCACGAATAACTTCAAGTGCAATTTCGTATTTAAGCCATATTCACTAAATAAGATATTGTAATGAATAAAATGTTTTGTGTATGTTGAGAAATAGTAATATATTTTATGTATAATTTTTAACTACTGGAACGATTACTGATACTGATTACTGATATTAACTGGTTCACTACCTTGAATAACTTTAAATGCACTTCCGTATTTAAGAGATATTCACTAAATAAGACATTCTAATGAATAAAATGTTTTGTGCATGTTGAGAAATAGTAATATATTTTATGTATAATTTTTAACTACTGGAACGATTACTGATATTGATTACTGATATTAACTGATACATTCCCACGAATAACTTCAAATGAACTTTCGTATTTAAGCCATATTCACTAAATAAGATATTCTAATGAATAAAATGTTTTGTGTATGTTGAGAAATAGTAATATATTTTATGTATAATTTTTAACTACTGGAACGATTACTGATATTGATTACTGATATTAACTGATACATTCTCACGAATAGATTCAAATGAACTTTCGTATTTAAGCCATATTCACTAAATAAGATATTCTAATGAATAAAATGTTTTGTGTATGTTGAGAAATAGTAATATATTTTATGTATTACTTTAACTACTGGAACGATTACTGATACTGATTACTGATATTAACTGGTACACTACCTTGAATAACTTCAAATGCACTTCCGTATTTAAGAGATATTCACTAAATAAGACATTCTAATGAATAAAATGTTTTGTGCCTGATGTGAGAAATAGTAATATATTTTATGTATAATTTTTAACTACTGGAACGATTACTGATATTGATTACTGATATTAACTGATACATTCCCACGAATAACTTCAAGTGCAATTTCGTATTTAAGCCATATTCACTAAATAAGATATTGTAATGAATAAAATGTTTTGTGTATGTTGAGAAATAGTAATATATTTTATGTATTACTTTTTGATGTGATCAAAATTTTTTTGAGAAATCACATTTACAGAAAGCCAAAAAAAATTAAACAGTGTTGTTTGATTATAGCAATTATATTATACTATGCTATTATTTTGCTGTACTAGAATATTATGTTATTGTTGGAAAAAAATAATATTCAAAGGAGGTTTTAGCACATTTCTACAACATATCTAAAAAGGTTTATATATTAATCCTACAAACGATATTGATCTGCAGTAAGTTTAATTACTTTTATTCTATATCCGTTACATCGCTATTCCTACTTATGTCAACATACTTTGATATATTTATTACTATGTAAACATTCTCGTCCTAATCTACGCTTTGCTTTAAGTATTATCTACGTCTATGAGTTTTATTTGTTCAACTAATGCTGCAATGAATAAAATATGTTAAACATTTTTTATAAGTTGTTTGTAGAATATATGCTTGCAATGTTTTCAAACGTATTCCTTAAATATGCTACAGAAAAGATAATAGAGGTTACTCTCAGTAGTTATATTCTGTTATACGATTAATCCATTTCAATGCATTCAATAATCTTATATTATGATACATATGAAATACATGGAATATATTTGTGGTCTGCGTGTTGTGCTAGTATCCCTGAGAACAGATTTCGAGCCTAGCACATGCACGAAACATCTCCTTGTACCTCGTTCAGGTTAAACCTCTGTGTTTGGATGTCTTTTCCTAAGCTAAGAGAGGGACAATTCAGCCAAAATTCAACAATAACCAAAATTGAGGACATAAAGTGGCATCACAAATGCTACATGTTCCAGACCGCATAAGCACCCGGCTACGAAGTTGTAAAAATATTTCCTAATTTATAATTCTAGATTTGAGAGCAGTATTTATATCAGAACTCGATGACATCTTGATTAGCAAGAAATTTGACCTATACTAATCTAAGCAATGTTTTTTTGTATTGTTTACTTATTTCAGTCTAGTTCAAGAAAGTGTTGTAACGAAAATTATATATTCTTTATTTATATTAGGAATGGGTTGCTTAATACAGCTTTTGTTAAATTATTTTTAGAAATAAGTTTAAGAATGATCTGTATGAATAATCAATGATTAAAATGCAATTCATTATGGGCCGGTCTCACCAAAGTCATTTAACGGCTAATCACGATTATTCTCTGTTTAAAAGGAGAATTGCGACCCATCTTTGGTTGGATTTATGGGATAATCGCGATTAACGACTTTGACGAGACGAGCCCTAAATCTTCTGAACTACTAAATTATTTTTCGAATATATTACGATGTACAATTGGTTTTGCTAAATTTCAATAGAATAACCTAGAAAAGAGTTATATATATGGTACAAAATTTAAAATTTTCTGAAAATTTTAATTCGTCCTATTCTATATCTGTTAATTTGTCATTCGCATGCCAGTGTTTCGTATGTAACATTTATTACTATGTACACCGACCCATTCTAATCTTTATATTGCTTCAAATACTTTTAAAGATTTCAAACTTTCTTGGCTGAAGCAACTATTGTAATAAATAAAAAGTTTCATTTTTTTAGGAATAAAATTTTACAAAATAAATTACTGCTTATAAACAAAGTAATACCATGAAAGAAATATCTCAATTAAATAAAATTTAATACACAAATAACTTGTATAGGTTCAAATACGTAATTATATTTTCCGGAAAAAAACCCAACATTAATTGTCCGAAATTAGTAATTGAAGTAGCCAGCATGAGCTGCAATAAGTTGCAGCTCATGCGTTGCGACATGCACAATAAGGAAGCTTCACGCAGCATGGTACAGCTCAACTCATAAAGAATCTAGCTTAAATTTCAAACTGAAGGGCAACAAATTGGTTGTCTATTGGCTGTCGCAAACATGAAAATGAACGGGTAGGGCATTAAAGTGGTTCGTGACGTTGAGTGAAATCGCTCCACTTAAATGTCTGGAGCAGGTGACTATCATATGGCGTTGATGTCATCTTTTGGCGTCTACTTTCGGATTTCTGAGCGGTCCAATTCCAGTCAGTGCATTGTTTTTGCAGTTGGGGTGGACATAGACCCAAACCCTCTATTGCTTACACACGTGTACTGTGATGATATTACGCTGTACATGAGTTGCTATGTCTCGATAGGAAAATCCTTCTATAGGAAAGTTTGTAAACTGCTGTTAAAAGCCACTTAGTGTTGTTGCTTTAAAAATATTGCTTGCTCAGTGCAACAAAGAGATACCTGAGTAATTTTTTTCTCTATTCGTGCCTTACTTGCGTTGGTTTAATATTTTATGCAATATTGGAATTGTTCGAATTGACGTAACGTTTAATTTATTATGTATTAATATTCAGGAGTTTTAAGAACATTTCTAAAATGTATGGCAAAAAGATATATTAATACTACTACAAACGACATAGTCCTCCAATAAGTTGTAATTAATTCTATCTTATATCCGTAACTTCGCCATTCCACCTTATGTCTGGTCAGTGCATTTTTTCCTCAGTTGGGGTAGACATGGATCCAACCTGTCCATTGGTCACACATTCGCACTGTGATAATATTGGCACATTGTATTCAGGACACGTACAAGTACGTTTTTTGATTACTGATACTTGATAGCGGGACACGTACAAGCACGTTTTTTGACGATTGAAACTTGAGCGCGGATCACGTACTACTAACGGTTAGTGTTACAGCATGGTTTGTTTGTGGGTGCAAAATTAACGGTATATAAAGGAAAACGAATCCGAATGTTCTTGTCTACTACATAGATTCTGGAAAAATTTAGAAAAATAAAAAATAGTTTTTACATCTGTCGATGCGGAACCACGGAACGTGAAAGTTGATTAGAAAATCCATTTATATTTAAAATTAACTTTTTATTTATATTTACTAAAATATTATATATATATATATATATATATATATATATATATATATATATATATATATATATGACACTGTCCGAGTAAACACACTGGTCAATATATAAATCAGTCCACACTCAAGTCATTATTTTCTTCTCTTTATTAATCCATCTCACACGTTACTCAACATGGCGTCTCTTTTCTGACGCCCAACTGCAAACAAAGGCAGTATTCACTACTTCGAGAGCCCAAAGGTCCGAGTATAGTAATTGCTTATTGCTCTCTGCCAATATCACTGCGCGTGAGCCATATTTATGTGACTAGTAACGCGAGGCGCGTTACTCCCATTAAAATAATCCCCAATTAATATCTCTTAAATTACTCTATATTTTAAATCCTGACATATATATATATATATATATATATTTGTTTATTTGTTTATTTATATATTTCGATATAAAATACGAAAAGTTGGTTAAAAAATTAAATAATTTTTGATCTATTGAGATTATCTGAATAACTAAATTTACGTTCAAAACGCCCGCTCCTGGTGCAATTCCGCTGCGAAATGTACCCGCACACAAAGTGTTAAACTGCACATGAGTTGCTATTGCTTGATAGGAAAAAAATCCTCCTTTACGAAAGGCAGTGATTCTTCTCCATTGAAGTTCTAAGTTATTATAATATTGCACTCTTTCATACTGACGTCTTACTATGTCTATTTTCATCATCCCGGTACAGTCCTCTATTTATATGGTTTCAGCTGCAGTGCAGATGATTCTATTTAGTCAATACAGACGTGTTGACTCTAAAATGTTAGTGATTTGCACAACACACAGGCTTAGCATTTGCTAAAAATTTCCGTTCCATCCCTTCATTCCCTCTTAGGATTCTTTTACAGAAATAGGTTTAATTTTGATTCTTATTTAATTAAATGCATTATAGATCGTTATTATCTATAACTGGTATTTAAGACTAGAATGCTATCCGGTTTCTGTTAAACATTTTTGTTGTAACGTCTGAAAGAGAATTTAAAAGCAAGGAAAGCTAAGTAATCCATGCTGCTTAGTTTAAAAAATTATTTAGTGTACATTAAAGTCATTCTCATTTTTTTTTCAAAATTGATAGTATAAATTATAAAATATCTCCGAGAGGTAATGCTCGCTTTCTAGTGTTAAATACAGTTACAGTTAATAAAGTAAAACTCTACATCTTTTTTCTGTTAAATTCAAGATTTGAAAAGAGAAGTTTTAGATGTTTATTTTTAAAATAACAAACAAAACTACTAACTAATATTTTTAAACAAAGAACTTTGTTTAGGTGGAATTTCAACAAATTAACACATATTTACACATATTAACATCTAGGATTAACTACAATTAGAAATACTAAAACATTCTAAAATAGAATGTACATTTCTATTTTAGTAAAATATTACAAAAACATTTTTACTGACATTTATTGGGAGTCTATTAACAAAAAAGACATATTTTCATGGTTTACATCTCTATTCTAAAATTATTGAAGAAAAATATTATTATTATATTTTGATAACTAAAAAAAAATATAAATAATGTCTTAAAGAATATTTATTTGTACTTTTAACATTATTTATAATATTGAGACTTACGAGCTTTTATTAAATTAACAATCTATAAACTTTTACTATACATTTATAACCTAAAGAAACAATATATATTATATGTGCAAAATAAGTAAAAAACATAATATACATAAACATTATTTTTAATTTTTTTTAATTTACATATTTTAAAATGGAAGAAATAGGTTAAATTACACTTCTTACACTCTACTAAATTCTAAATTTTATAAAACTTAAAAACACAATATTTTATTTTAGTACTTTATTGGGCATCTTATGTATCCTAACATATTTACATTTTTTCTTCGGATTTTTCACTTTTCGAACGTCAAATTGAACAGAAAAAGCATAATGTAGGAGTTATGCTTTGACTAACTAAAAATTGTATTTATTGAGTTACTATGATATTATTCTAATGTATTAGATTTTATATTTTCTTTTTCTATATATTATAAACATTACTGTTCATAGATGTTGTAAGAAAGAATAACGTAATTGGTACAAAACATTTCTTTTTACTATACATTATAAACCTTACAATACATATATTTTGTAATGCTAAATAATGTAACTGGTACAAAACATTTGATTTTACTATACATTATAACCATTACTATACATATGTTCTGTAGGAATTAATAACTTAATTGGTACAAAACTTTTCATTTTAATACACATTATAAACATTGCTATGTATATATATGTAGTAGGAATGAATAACGCAATTGATACAAAATATATTCTTCGATAAGCAGCTCCTCATTTTATCTTGTATCTATTCATTCCCCATCCCTATTTATGTCAACACAGTGACATATTGATTACTAAGTAAACTGACCCATCCCAATCTAGGCCATGCTACCAGTATTATCTACGTATTTAAGCTTTATTGGTTTAACAAGATCTCTTCATATCAGGAATGAATTATAAAATTTAGGTTTAACTATGAATCTTCTTATAAATCAGTTTTACTTTCACTAATTATAGATTGTATTTATTGAATAACTATGGTGTTGTTTGAATGTATACATTTTTATATTTGCTTTTAATACACATATATGTAAGAATGAATAACGTAAGTGGTACAAAACATACCATTCTTCGATAAGCAGCTCCTCAATCCATGATATATCTATTCATTTATCATCACGAATTATATCAATATTTTGTGACATATTAATTACTAAGTAAACTGACCCATCTCAATCTAGGCCGTTCTTTCAGTATTATCTACATATTAAAGCTTTACTGGTGTAACAAGATTCCTTCATATCAGGAATGAATTGTAAAATTTAAATTTAACTTTGATTTTTCTTATAAATCCGTTTTACTTTCACTAGTTGTAGATTGAATTTATTGAATAACTACAGTATTATCTGAATGGATAAATTTTTATATTTGCTTTCACTAGACATATTTGTAACAATTAATAATGCAAGTGGTACAATACATATTATTCTTCTATAAACAGATCCTCATTTTATGTCATGTTTATTTATTTACTATCCTGAATTATGTCAACACTTTGTGACATATTGATTACTAAGTAAACTTATCCATCCTGATCTAAGCCCTGCTTGAAGTATTATCTACGTATTTAAGCGTTATTGGTTCAACAGGATTCCTTCATATCAAGAAGGGATTGAAATTATAACTTAATTTATAACCATTCTTATAAATTAGTTTTTGAGCTGTCTGATTTTAAAATAAAGGATTAAAGCAAAATTAGCATTTGGAAGTATATTGCAGTTTGAATGACATAAGTGTATGGTCATTTTATAAATTGTTTATGTGCTAATCTTCTATTCAGTTGTATGAAATAGAGAAACACTGTTAACACCAAATAAATATTCCTAGAAATGACATATTTATATGATTCAATTCCCATTCACTGGGTAACTGTGTGTCAACACTCGATGACATCTTTATTAGTAAGTAAAATATCTCACTCCAATATAAGTTTTAGTTTTTGAATTATAAGTTTACACGTAGTATTACACGTTAGGTCAACATAGAGATGTTGAAGAAGTGCTCATAAAAATAAAATATATTTGATTTATGTTACGGATGCACAATATTAGAAAAGTTTGATTTGTAGCACTCTTATTAGCTTTAGGGAGTTTTGCATTGGCAATCAATAGTTACAGTATATTTTTATTACATCTATTAAATTATTAAGGTTTGAGAGAAGGCAAAATTGTGTTGAAACGCAGCATATTAAGCATAGACAACGTATGTAAGCCACAAATATAGAAAGTTCGGACATAGATGTTTCGTTGCTTCTAGTGAGCAATATTTTCAATGTAAGAGTGCTCAGTGGCTTGTAATTGTATTTTCACGCTGACCCAGGCTTTTCGCACATACAGCAGCAACTACTAAAGACCGTCGCCACGACAGCAACCACAACAGCTACAAAGCTGCTGCTGACCTACGAGAGCCTCCGTCGTGGTTCGAAATTAATGTAGACGACCCGAGTAAGGAACAATACCACTTCGGCAAGTTCGGGACTACCAGGGAAGTCGGAAGAGAAGGATCACTCAGGAAACCCCGGGTGCGTGAAGCCTGAGTATACCTAAAGGAGGTATACCCCTTAGGGTTGTCAGACGGCTATCATTGGCCTCGGAGGGACACTCCTAGTTACCATGGGGCGCCACGAGGAGGCTGATAGCTGTCCTAGGTGAGGTACCGTAGTACAACACCCTGTGGCTCATCCCCAGAGCTGCGCCGAAGCACTGCTGAGGTGAATCACTGCCACCCCCCCGCTCAGTGGCTTGTAAAAGCTTGTAAATTATTTTTACAAACCAGAGAGTCCCGTAGTATAGATGCCGAACGATGGGCCGAATGGTTAGGGTGCTGGCCTTCGGAACCGGAGATCGTGGGTTCGAATCCCACTATGGCATGGATGTTCGTAGCCATTCGGAATCGGCTTTAAGCAGTAGGTCAAGGTCTCATTAGCCCTCGTGTTGCAAAAAGTAGACCGTAGCACTCCAAAACCAAAAAAAAAAAAAAAAAACCGTAGTATAGAGCAATTTTCCGCAACGTCACGATCTACTATAATGCCCTTTCCATTCATTTTTATGTTTAAAACATCCAATAGACAAACAATAAACTGCTTTTCGTTTGAAACTAAAGCCGAATTGGCATGAGTTGAGATATGGCCCTACTGCGTGAAATCGCCTTATTGAGGATGTTGCTCGATCAAAGCAACGAAACACTTTTTTGCGTACTTTCTCGAATGTAGAATTCGAGTTTTTAGAATATTTCTACCATATATCTCAAAAAGAGTTATATTAGTACTACGAACAATATTATCTTATAATAAGTCTAATTTATTTTATCTTTTATCCACATATAAATACGTTTTAGAAAGATTTGTATTAACAATCAATAGTTAAATTATATTTTTGTTATATCTATTAAATTACTACGCTTTCGAGTATGTAAAACCTTTGAGCTTGGATGTAGTATAAAATGGAAAGCTAACGTAAATCCGGTCCAAATAGAGGAAATACGAAACAAATATTACGTTGCTTCAATGATGCAACATTCAATGTGACATCGCTTAATGGCTTACACAAGTTACTAAACTGCTGTTAAAAGGCAGCGTTGTTTCTGTAAAAATATTGCTCGCTCAAAACAGCAAGACCCCTGCGTACTTTTTGTCTCTATTTGTGCTTTACTTGTGATGGTTTCATATTTTATGCAATATTGGTACTGTACGAATTTAGGTAACGTTCAATTTATTATGTATTAATATTGTAGAAGTTTTTAGAACATTTCTACAATATATCGAAAATAGACTTATATTAATACTACTTCTAACGATATAGTCCTCCAAGTTGTAGTTAATTTTATCGTATATCAGTAATTTCGCCATTCCTTCTTATGTCAACACTCTTTGACATATTTATTACTATGTAAGCACACTCATCCTAATCTACGAATTCATTTAATATCTCCGTCATTGAGCTTTATTTGTTCAACTAGACGTTGCAATGAATAAAATATGTTTAATAGTAGAATTAACCCGTTATTATAATTAATATTCTCAATTAGTTCAGGGGCATATATTAATAACAAATACGTAAAATGAAACTTAGTTCATAGAATTTCCAAAGAGTATTATCCTTTTATAAATCTGTATAGTGCACTGTTTCATTCTGCTTTATAAGAAAAGTCTTAATAATTGGCATTGCTCAAGATTTAGTAAAAGAAATTGTGTTAAATGAATTAATAAAAAGCCTGATATACAAAGCATAGCATTTGTACAGACGTAATTTTGCTAAAATATATTGCTTTTCCATTGAACCTCTAAAGTCTTTTATTCTCAAAATAGAACTATAGATAGATAATTCTTTTCTATAATGACTGCATTAAGAAAAAATGAAAAAATAGTAGATTTTAGAAACATTAAATTAAAAAATAGAGGCGATTTTTGGAGCAAGTATAAAGTATTCATACAAAATTTCAAATTTCAGAGTTTATTTCAGGTTCTCTATGATTGATCACTTCAAGTATCTTGTGGGTTGTATAGAATATTTTGGTGTGATTTCAAATGGGATCGAAAAAATAAATATCGAAGAAAAGTCGTGAAGGAAAGAATATTTCTGAAAGAAAGGTAACCATAACACATCGTAAAATTTGAAATTCTTGCAATAAAATTTTAAGGAAAATACTAGATTTAAAATTTTATGATTTTCTTTATATCCCGTCTTATTTTTAAATGACACAACTTAATGGTTTGGGATTGAGTCTTTGACACAGTCATAGAGGATAGATGCTAAGATTAGCAAAGTGGTATGCAGAGTTTAGCAAGGAAAGCAGCAGAAGCCGTAGGCAATAATACAAATAATTTATTTTAAACTGAAAATAAAAATTAAACAATAAATTGCTTAAAATCAACTATCTACTTCCTATCTACTACCAGAGTATATATACATGTATTTAAATTTAACGTAAATTCCGATCTAAATTTGTATTTTCATCGCCCCTTGCACAAGTATAATAAAAATAACACAAGTTAGCTCGACGCAGTAGGGAAAATGGAAGTAAGTTCGTGACGTCATGACATTGCACTTGTGCCGTGATTTAAACGTTAGTAGAGATGGGGGACTGTAAAATGTAACCAAACTTTAACCTCTAACGTAAAACACTGGGTCTGTTATACAGCTATTGACAGGGACCTACTGCTTGAAGCCAATTCTGTAAGGAACAACAATGCTATTAGTGGGATTCGAACATGCAGAATTAAGTCTAAAACCTAGTTCTATAGGGATTTGACCATCGTTGTCGTGTAGTCCTCGTTTATATTTGAGTATCAATTTCTGATCAAATGTATAGTGGTGATTTATTTTTAATTGAGTTGTGTTAAATATTTTTGTACTAAATTTAACCACAGGTTCTGAGAAACTACAGACATAAAAATGAAAATAAACTAACAGCTAAATTGACAGCAACCGAGACTAGCTTAATATAAAAAAAGTAAATTTATTATAATATATATACATTTATTTAGATACAAAACTGATGCTAATTTTCATAAAATAAGCTTTTTCAACATCTTCTAAATTAGTTCTGACAAATTTTTTATATACTTAAGTAATTTTGTAAATAGATAGAGGACCTAATCTCAATTTCAAAAAATGTATGTAAATTTGGGGGTCGAAAATGTTGGGCCCGGAACACTTCTGGTTGAAGGGTATCTATGGCTGATCAGGAGAGGGAATTTATATATCATACGTTGGTCTCGTCAGGGGCTTCCTCCTGAGTCTTTGGGGTGAGGCCGTACTATTTGGTGCAGGAACACTTCCTGTCAGACTTGGCTGGACTCTCCTAGTCTGGACTATCGAGCACCTTCTCCTTTGGACTCACGAACAACTTCCTTCAGACCCGACTGGACTCCCGATTTTCGAACACCTTCTTTTGGGACCTCCGAACCATCGTCTCATCTTTTATATTTTTCATATTTCTTGTCCCTTCTTGTCGTCCAATCGGGATAGTTGTAAGAATTTCATTGGTCTGCTTCAACCCCGCCTTGAGACCGCCAACGTGGAAAACCGTATCCCTTCTAATTGGGCACTGTCCCTTAGGGAACTATAAATACTCCACAAAGGTACATTCTTATTTAATGTCAAGTACGGAGACGGGATTCTAATCTGGGACTGGGATCAGAACCCTGCCCGAGACCACCGTACAAGACAACAATATCCATTGAATAGAACTTTATGGTCCTCCATCTCTTTAAAAAGATGTGATGAGGTCAGATTTAGATCCCGAACATTTTACTTCTTGTATGAATGAATCAATTATATAACAGATCTAAATCGCCTCATCACAATCGTCCAACAGAAAAATTATAAAAAAATATCCACTACTAAAAGAGAAAATAGAAAAAAAGAGAAAATCTAAAAGAGAATTTTAAATTTTTTTAAAATATTTATTTGACACCTTAAAATATTTTTGGTAACTTTTGGTCTATGATACTCTTTTAATGAACAAAGAATAAAACGTTTTTATCTTTAGTATATTAAATATTTTATTAGCCTCAAAAATACAATATTCGTAAAACTAATTATCTGTTATCCCATTATGAATTTTAATTATTGTATTTTGTTTTAATTACTTTTTAATGAATTATTGCAGCTTTGACTAAATGTCAAAGTTTAATTAAACTAACATAAAATAAAACTAATTTATTTTACATTAATTTTACAAGTAGTTTTTACATTTAGTTTTATTAATTTTTTAACATTAATAAAACTAATTAAATAATTAGAATATTGATTATTCTAACTAATAGCCTCTATTCATTTAAATAATTCACTTTGTAGCTGAAGTGTTTTATTTAAAACAACTAATAATAATCCTAACAGATATTAGATAAACAAATCTTGTAAATATTATATTCTTACTTCGTAAGGCATTTTAATTTAAATAAATTTAAAAGTATGGGATATATCTTCAGACTGTGGGAATATTTTAGTTAAAAAGTTAGTTTTAAAATCAGTTTTAAAGCTAATTTTAAGTAACTAAAATTCTTGCATACCAAAACATAATTAGTTTTACAAGTAAACTCTAAAAATAACCCACGAAGAAAGATATAGATGCAAAATGTTAGAGTTAATGGGAATGATGGCGTAAAAAGAATCAGTTATGTTTAACTCTTTTAACACTAGATTAATCTATCTTTCCTAACATAAAAGTTATTGTAAGAGTATTTATGTATATATATTTCTCTTTTCTTTCAAAACTACTAGATTGTTTAGAAAATAAAACTTACTTATATTTTAGGACATAGGAAAATATACTGGCTATTTTAAAAAGTTTCGTAAAGCTAACCTAAAGCAGAATGCATTTTCTTAATATTAATACTAATATATTTGTTATATAAATAAAAGTAGTTGCATGCATATATGTTTTCTTCTTCTTTAAAATATATAGGATTATTTTTGAAAGAAATATAGCTTGTTTATATTTTCGAATATACTATGTACTCTATAAAAATCTTTAGTAAACCTAAACATCCTACTTTTTCTAACGACTTATATCTCCCACAGCCGACACATGGAATTTTTCTTTATTTTATTATAGACAGAGTTTCTTTATTTTAACACATGTTTGGTGTTTACAAATGCGTTCATTAAAAATTGTTTTAAATGGATTAAAAATAATATAAAAATTACTTGTAAACAAAGTAAATTTAAATTGTTAGTTAGTAATAAATAAACTTAATCAAAGAATCATATATATATATATATGCATTTATATATATATATATATATATACATATATATATGTATATATTATATATATATACGTATATGTACACGCATATATATACACATACATGTATATATGTATACATATGTGTATGTATATATATATATATATATATATATATATATATATATATATTATATATATATATACATATATATATATTATATATGTATACATATATGTATATATATATATACATATACGTATATATATACATATATATGTATATATACATATATGTATATATATACATATATACATATATATACATGGATACATAAATATACATACATACATATATATATAATATATATATATGTGTGTGTGTGTGTATGCACATATATTTTTTTCTATTCGATTTGCAATTAAAAAATTAATAAAATTTAAACCGAAAAAAAATCCTACTATACACTAGCACAGTGTTTTTCTATTCTATAATTTTACAATTTATTAAGGAAAGAACTTGAGATCTTCTAATAAAATTAATAAATGAAACGATATGAAATAATAAAAGTATGGGAAAAGTGCAGTTGAAAACATTTCCTTCAGGTGGTTCGGCAAAAATATAATTTAAACATAAAACCATATAAATTTAATAAAGGCTTTAAAAAAACGAAACATATTATCAGTTAAATATTTCATTAAATTCAAATTTTCTTACCTTTGAAGTTCATGAGAAAGTATAACACAATTCGGAGTTTTACGATATACCTTACTAAACAAATACTGGAAAACTATCTGATGCCACTCGAGAAAAGAAAAATAAGA
>CM063510.1:84188948-84191448 GCA_032207245.1 Pardosa pseudoannulata | reverse complement strand
AAATACTACTTAAAATGCTAAAACTACTTAAAAATCATAGATTATTTTATATTTAGATATATTTTATGCATACATTGAACAAGATGTTTTCATGTCACTGCTTACAGATGGAAACAACTGATATATGTGCTAGGGAGAAAAGAAGAAATGTACTACTTTATATAATAACAATAGGATTCCTTAGGATATAGCCCGTCAGATGACGGGATCTGTAAAATTTTTGTTTACCAAAAATGTAAAGTACACTATGAGGCAGTTAAAAAAGTTAGCTTTTGGCTGAGAATTATCTGGTACACGCTCAATAATTTGTTTATCTTCATAATCCTTTAAAATCTCCTGATACTGTGAATCTTTCACAGTATCGGGATATTTTAAGATACCTCCTGAGGGACAGTAACCACTAAGAATACCAACAGCTTATTATTATTTTGAATAACTGAAAATTATATTAGAGTTACTATAATATTATTCTAATGTACTATATGTTTTATTTACATTTTTTATATTTTAAACAATACTATACATATATGTTGTAGGAAGTAATAACGTAATTCGTACAAAACATTTGTTTTTACTATACATTATAAACCTCACCTTATGTATATATTGCAGGGATGAATAACGTAATTGATAGAAAACATCTGCTTTTACTATACATTATAATCATTACTATACAAATATACAGTATGCATTAATAATGTAATTGGTATAAAACATAAGCTTTCGCTGCACATTATATAAATTAATGTATATATATATATATGTATAATTATATATATATTATATATATTATATATATGTATATATATGTATATATATATATATATATATTTGTATATTATATATATATATATTATATATTATATATAAATATATATATATATATATATATATAATATATATATATATATATATATATATATATATATATATATATATATATATATATATATTATATATATATATATATATATATATATATATGTATATGTATGTATGTATTAGGAATGAATAACACAATTGATACAAAATATATTCTTCGATAAGCAACTCCTCATTTAAGATCGATATTAACTAAATTGTGTTTAAGACTAGAATACAATCCTGCTTCTATTTTAAACATCTTTGTTGTAACGCCTGAAAGAGAACTTTCAAAAATTTAATATAAAGCAAGGAAAGATAATTTATACATACGGCTTAGTTTTAAAAAATTATATAGAACAAATTAAAGTCATTTTCATTTTTTTTAAATTTATAGTACAAATTAAAAAATATCTTCGAGAAATAAGGCTCTCTTTCTAGGATTAAATACAGTTGCAGTTAATAGAGTAAAACTCTACATATTTTTTCTGAGAAATACAAGATCTGAAATGTGAAGATTTTGAAATACATATTTAAAATAATAAACAAAACTACTAACTAATATTTTGAAACAAAGAACTTAGTGTAGGTAGAATGTCAACAATGTAAAACATTCTAATGTATTAGATTTTATATTTTTCTATATATTATAAATATTCTATATATTATAAATATTACTATATCTTTTCTATATATTATAAATATTACTATACATATATATTGTAGGGCTGAATAACGTAATTGATTGAAAAATTTGCTTTTACTATACATATATATTGTCCGAAAATATATAGGTATAGTAAAAATCGTAATAAAAATCGTATTTATTGAGTTACTATGATATTATTCTAATGTATTAGATTTTATATTTTCTTTTTTTATATATTATAAACATTACTGTACATACATGTTGTAAGAAAGAATAACGTAATTGTCACAAAAAATTTCTTTTTACTATACATTATAAACCTTACAATACATATATTTTGTAACGCTGAATAATGTAACTGATACAAAAGATTTGATTTTACTATACATTATAATCATTACCATACATATGTTCTGTAAGAATTAATAACGTAATTAGTAGAAAACATTTGATTTGACATCACATTATAAACATTACTATGTATATATACGCGGTAGGAATGAACAACGCAATTGATACAAAATATATTTATCGGTAAGCAACTCATTTTATCTTGTATCTATTCATTCCCCATCCCTATTTATATCAACACAGTGACATATTGATTGCTAAGTAAACTGACCCATCCCAATCTAGGCCATGCTACCAGTATTATCTACGTATTTAAGCTTTATTTGTTTAACAAGAGTTCTTCATATCAGGAATGAATTGTACAATTTAAGTTTAATTATGATCCTTATAAATCAGCTTTACTTTCACTAATTGTAGATTGTATTTATTGAATAACAATGGTATTTTTTGAATGCATAAATTTTTATATTTGCTTTTAATACACATATTTGTAGGAATGAATAACGCAATCCTGATACTGTGAAAGATTCACAGTATCTGGAGTCTTTAAAGTACCTCCTGAGGGACAGTAACCACTAAGAATACCAAAAAGTTGTTATTATTTTGAATAACTGAAAATTATATTTATTGGGTTACTAT
>CM063510.1:84181448-84186448 GCA_032207245.1 Pardosa pseudoannulata | reverse complement strand
AAATCAAAAGCTCTTTATGCGTCTTGTCGTGTAGTTTTCGTTTATATTTGGTTATTAACCTGTGATCAAATGTATAGTGGTATTTATTTTGGTTGCGTTGTGTAAAAATATTTTAGTACTGAACTCAACCACAGGTTCTGAGAAACTATAGACATAAAATATGAAAATAAACTAAAAGCTAAATTAAAAGCATCCGAAACCAGCTTAAAATAAAAAAGTAAATTTATTATAATGATATATATACATCTATGTACACACAATCTGATTCTATCTTTATAAAATTTGCTTTATCAACACCTTCAAATTAGGTGCCACTCTAAGTCTGACAATAATTTTTCATCAGTTAAGTAAATGTGTAAATATAAGAGAGACGACCTAATATCAATTTCAAATATATGTAAAAAGAGGGTACTTTTGTGAGTTAATATGGTGTGCCCGGAAAACTGCTGGTTGAGGGCTGATCAGGATTGGGTATGTATGGTTCTTCCGTTGGTCTGGTCAGGGGATTCCTTCTGGGTGTTTGAGGTGCGGCCGTAATATTTGATACAGGAATACTGCTGGTAGTCGCTAGATGTTCTCAACTTTTCTGGCGTCTCTGTCGAATTCAAGGCTATTCTAATTGGACTCCTCAACACGTTCCATCGGACTTGTCTCCTCGACTGGACTCCCGAAATCTTCTCTCTTTTTTAGATTTTTCTTATTTTATTAATTTCATCTTTGTCCCCTCTTCCTTCTTATCATCCAAACGGCATAGTTGTAAAAATCTAATTGGTCTGCTTAACTCCGCCTTGAGACCGCCAATGTGGAAAACCTTATCCCTTCTAATTAGGCACTGTCCCTTAGGGATTCATAAATAAATCCACAAAGGTACATTCTTATTTAGTGTCAAGTACGGAGACGGGATTCTAATCTGGGACTGGGATCAGAACCCCGCCAAAGACATCCGTACAACAATATCCGTTGAATATAAATTTATGGTTCTCTATCCTTTACAAAAGATGTGATGAGGTCAGATTTAGATCCCGAGCATTTTACTTCTTGTATGAATGAATCAACTATATTACTGATCTAAATCGCCTCATCACACGTATACTGTGGCAGTCACGATTAAGCTGTTTTTGCTTATGTATAGTGTCTTTTTACATACGAAAACAAACAATTGGAACTGTAATTAGAAATGCTCAGAAATATTTCCTAAGTGCAGCTTACTATACTTTATAGAAGAGTACTACTACACTATTGTACATCAAAAAGTAGTACGGAAGTTAAATAATTAGCGAAAACCAAGCAATATGATCTGCTATTTTATCAACTACGTTTCTTCCACATCAGATGTAACAAAATGTTTACAAACAATCAAACTCTCTATATTTTCCTCCCCTTGCTATCATATATTTGTGATTTCACCAAGAAATTGAAAAACACATTGTATATATATTACAATTAACATAATGCAGGAGTGCACATAATTACTTAAAAAGATGAAATATTGGAATGATATATATGTGATTCAGAGTCACAATATATCACACAGAACGAGCAATCCTTATTTGATACGAGACGTTTAATTATGGCTCCATTTCTATGACTAGCGTATAAACCGAACTAATTCACATTGCGCTACACACAGCGCACTCCGATTCCATTAATGATTAAATGTGGTTCCGATAGCTGTCATAACGGACGAGTGACGGAATCAATAGAAGCTATTGCGGAGTACCATTTAATTGCTACCTGTTGGATACTCGTAAGAATTCTCATACATTAAATCTCGCAATATTGAAATGAGAAATTCATCGACCGATGTTATTAAGTATCCAGCTACTTTTATTAACATGTTTCTAAGAATTTAAGTTAAACTCTTTCGTTTTTACATTGCCACTTTTTTTGTGGGTAGTACAATAATGCATTGGCGACTTCTTACATTTATATATTATAGCTTATATTTTACAATTATAAGGTATTTATTTTGGAAAAACATCAAAATTTCTGTCTGAATTTGTTCATAATTTATAGATTTACAAGATTCTAAATATTTTCCTTATTGTATTATCTTTTGATTTATACTTTTAAAATTAAAATTTGTATGTAATTTATAGGTATTAGTAATACGTTGTTTATCTAGATGATAAAAAGTCGCCAAGTCGAAATATTTCCCATGGGGTCTCTAATCAAGTTGTTCCTTTGAGTGTACCAGATTATAAACAAATAAAAATGACGTTGGCTTTGCTTATCAGAATCTACGGGATCGAATTTCACTGCTGGTACAGATGTTCGTGGCCTTTCGAATTAGGCTTTAAGGTTGTTATTTAACAATCATTTTGAATATCTCTAACTCTATGTTAATCTATGAGAGAAAGGTTTCTTCTTTTGGGCTGTTTGCCGTTATAGATTTCTTTAAACAAATTGTACCTTATGATAGCGAAGGTAAATCAATAAAATTATTTCAATAGAAATTAGTTGAAAATATTTAAGGCGTCAATAAAACCTTTCAATGGAAATGAGGGTATTTAGCAGCATAAATTTTAAAAAGATGAAAGTAATCGGTAACGAAAAGAATCCCTTTCTGAATATATATCTTTCAAAGCTGTAAGGAGTAGAAAGATATACTTTTATAAAATCTCTATATCTTATTTCGGGATGAAGAAGACTACTCACCAAATTGGAAGAAAGAGTAATTGAAATTTCTGTTGTTGTTATTTCTCATGCCACTTGGACTAACCAAGCAGGATTGAGCCTGAAGGCTCTCGTATTAAGGCCAAGGAGTGAGACTTTCGTTTTAATGGGCATCATTAAGGTGAAAGAACGACTTCGATCAAGTAGGTCCTAGTAATTTTGAAGCAGGGACTAAGCAGAAGACCTATAGTCTTGGTCTGCCACACCCCCGAGGTATCAATTGAGAACTTGAAGGACATTGTGACCACGAACATATTTTACGTTTTTCTGTCACCTTTAACGAACACGGCGGCTCTTAGACCTGTTCGGTTTCCCAACCCGCAACCTCTCAATTACGAAATCGTTGCTTTTGGCCACTGAGCTACCGCGGATCGAAATTTCTGTTTCAAGGGGATGCAAAACTTTAACTATCATCTAGGATCCTCACTCAGTCAGGATCATAATTATTATTACACAGATAAACAAACCAGTATTTTTTCTTACCGCCCATCAATCTACAACACATTGTAGAGTCATGAAATTGTACGCCTCTTGATCAAAATTGAATTTAAATGAATGCGTGATTAAATATATGATAATGAATTGCTTTATTTCTGAAACTGTATATAGTGAGAATGTAATAAACTCTAAACACAAATTTTAAATTTGAAAGAGATATAGTCTTTATATGGAAAACATAATTACACAGACCAATAGTTAGGCGGGGAAACGGCTAGATGTAATTAAATAGATACTTGAAGACTTTGTGAGATTAATTTTGGTTTGGTTTGGAGTGCTACGGTCTACTTTTTGCAATACGCGGGCTAATGAGACCGGGACCTACAGTTTAAAGCCGATTCCGAACGGCTACGAACATCCATGCCACAACGGGATTCGAACCCACGAACTCTGGTTCCAAAGGCCAGCACCCTAACCAATCGGCTATCGTTAAGTTTGTGAGATTAATTAAAAGGTTACTATGCCCATTTACTAAAAAGGAAAATCATTTTAAGAAAAAGCACACGTTCTACAAACTATATTTAACCTCCAACAAATTAGAACTCTAAGAGTTAGTATATTAAAAGAAGTCAATAAAATCTTTTAATGCAAATAAGGGTATTTAGCAACATAAATTTTAAAAAGGTGGAAGTACTCGGTAACGAAAAGTATCCCTTTCTGGGTATCTGATAATTTTCAAAGCTGTAAAGAGTGGAAAGATATACCTTTTAATAAAATGTCTATATCTTATCTCGGGATGAACAAGACTAGTTTAATGACAAAGAATTCAAGTTAAGACTTCAGAAGTTAATATATTCCTGGTTATATTGATTTTCATACCCTAAGCAATTTTACAATACTGCACGTAATACCGTAAAAAAATCAAATCTCATAGAAAATAAACTTTGGCCGTCATATCCTCTTTAACATACTGTAAAGAATTAAATTGATGCTATTTTCCTTTACGTATCCTTAAATTTGATAATACTGCAAAATTTCACTTCCGTGGGCATAAGTGTCTCGATAATCTATTTGAAATCAAATTAAATTGAGTGGGAATAAAGTATATTTGAATCCATTTTAAACTATTTTACTTTCTTCCTTATTTTTCAATTTCCACTAAGAGTGTAGCGTTAACGACACAGTGGCGCTTATTGATCCCTTTGACAAATTCGACAAATAGCGTTTCGGATAATATTAGGAATGTCGAAAAAGAAACTAATGTAACTTTTACTTCGAGACTACTAGTGGATGACGCTAAAAAGAATAATTTCAGAAGAAAAACATTCATATAATTCAGATGTAATTTTATAGATATTAACTAATATGCTATTGTATATATATTTATATATTTAAATCTATGTACATATGTATACGCACACATATGTATACTTTTATGTATTTAAATCTATGCACATATGTATACGCACACATATGTATACAGCGTATTATATTATACACATTATAAGTATAATTAATAAACGCTAAAATATTTTTTCCAATTGCATTTGAATACGCAAATATCCTTCGGTTTTCATTCTTCTACTGGTATATTATAGAGATTAAATCTATGTACATATGTGTACATATATATATATATATATATATATATGTATGTATGTATATATATATGTATGTATATATATATATGTATATATATATGTATATATATATATATATATGTATATATATATATATATATATATATATATATATATATATATATATATATATATATATATATATATATATATATATATATGTATATATATATATATATATATATATATATATATATATATATATATACATATATATATATATAATATATATACATATATATATAT
>CM063510.1:84171448-84176448 GCA_032207245.1 Pardosa pseudoannulata | reverse complement strand
ATGAACTTTTTATTTAAAACAACATTCTTCAAATTGTATGAAGTGCATCCAGAAAGTAAGTTTACCTATTTAAAAGAAAAAAAAAATTCTCATACATTGAGGAACATATTTATTGGTAACAAGTATAACAATGTTTCAGCTATTTATCAACATAGTCACCACCAGAACTGAGACACTTGTCGTATTGTGGGATCAAGTTTTGTATCCCTCTGTCGTAGAACTCTGCCGTCTGTGAATGGAGCCAGCATGTAACAGACGTCTTCATTTCTTCATCGTTGCCAAAACGCTCACTAGAAAACAGGAATTTCTTGAGGTGCAAGAAAATAGGCAAATCGCTGGGAGCAAGATCAGGGTTGTAGGGTGGATGATCAAACAACTTCCAGCCAAATTTCGTCAAAACAGCTGCTGTGCTTCGAGCCGTATGTGGACGAGCATTGTCATGAAGGAGCACAACACCTGCAGTAAGCATTCCACGCCTCTTGTTTTGAATGGCACATCGCAATTTCCACAGTGTTTCACAGTAACGGTCAGCATTTACTCTTACACCATGTGGAAGGATGTCATTGAGTAGAATGCCCTTGCCTTGCAGGCGGGGGGAGAAGGAATTACAGCTTCCATTTCGGACTACTGCTACCTCGCTACTGGCACAAGGCGGGACCTGTCCAGCTGGCATATGATTGATACGTCATAGATCTGTTACGCATGCTCAATTGACAAGGCTAATTACGTTTACTTTAAATGGTAAAAACATCGGTAAACTTACTTTACGGATGCGCCTCGTTTAACTAAGTAAATTTACTCACCTTTTCTTCTTCAAGCTAATTCTTATAGAATTTGTAAAAGCAGAAGCTAAGCTAACGTGAATGTTAGGCTTTATATCCGGATATATTAACTTAAATAAAAATTACAGCATCTAGCAGTGTCTCTATGAAAAAAAAAATTTTACCCACGATTTAAGATAAATTATCATACACCGTTTACTTTCTGTATTAAAACAATTCTCAGCTTTTAAGTTGAAACATTCAAGATTCTACGGTTAACCGTGTTTGATTGATCCCATATACATAGTTCGTATTTATAAACGAAACAATGAAATGCATTAAGATATAGAGAAATTAAATATTTAAGCATACGTTTAGCCATACAATTTAAATTATTCATAATGGATTCAGGCACAGTCAGATTTAATATTTCTGTTAAAATTGAAAGATCGAAAGTTATGACGATTGTAACACTTTTTTAACTTAGAATTTACTGAATACTTTAAAATTCATCACCAGTTTTCCTCTCCCAGAGACGGTGTCCTAAACACTCAAACATTAAAATCTCCATAGCTTTGAGTAAAAATACATTATATGTAAACGGCAAAGTTTTAGAATTTGTTAGAATTACCAAAATGTAAAAATCTAGAAAATCCGACTCAATGAATAAGATATACTGTACAAAGAAGCACAAAACTGTATTCAATTTAAAATTGAGATAAAAATGAAAGATTATTTGAATTTAAAAATGGTTTCTGAAAAATTTCGCACTATGTAACGATAAACACTTCTCAAAAACACACTTATCAAATCTCATGCCTGCAGATTATACCTTTCTGTGGAATCAAGTTTGCATACCTTAATTCTGCGCTTTTTATCTACAAAACTACCTGAAAATCTTATATATGCAAAACTATTAGTGAAGTAACCAGAAAGTAAGGATTAAAGCAAATAATATAAAAGAAATTGAATAGTTATTTGTAAGGAAAACAATATGCACATATGGCATACATTAAATGTAATAAGGATTTATTTGGGTGCAACATTTTGGGGGAAACAGGGTGTAATGTTGCTAAGTAGTTTCACATGTTTGAGATTTATAATGCAAAACTTACTGAAAAAAAACCCTGAAAGAGCAGTATAATTATTGGGGCAGTGGTCAAAAAGTAATAAATTAATTAAATAATTAAAAGACATTGTATAGTTTGTTATATCGGAACAATATATCTAGATGTATGTCACAATATTTTTAACAGTCCAAAAATTTTTGGGTACAACTTTTTGGTATAAAAGGCTGAAATATTATTAAGCAATTTCATATGTTTGCGATTTATACTGCCAAATTTATCAAAAACATGTAAAAGCGGACTAAAATATTAAAGTGACAGCTATATATTGCTGAATAAAATAAATAATTAAAACAATATTTTTAGTTATTTGTAATGAAAATGATATGTGAAGATGTGACAATGTATCTAAATGTCAAATAGTTCTTTGATTACAATGCTTTCGGAGAAACAGGCTGAAATTTTATTAAGCCTCTTAACATTTTATTATAATTTAAAAATATCATAATTAAAAAAATATTGTTTTTCCAAAGTAAGTCTTCTGCAAGAAACCTACACTTTAAAATCTCTCCCAGAACTAGTATCACAAAACGGAAAGCACGAAAAATAAAATACTAATTTTGATAAATATTTAAAGATTATCCAGTTCTCCTCTCACAAAAAATAGTATACTATACTCTCAAATTCCAAAAGATGAATAGTATGTAAAAATGTACTTGCAAATTATACAACACATAGAAAACGTTCGTTCGTCAGTGTTGCCGAAATATAAAAACTTTGATAATGTTCCTGATTGTTTTGTTGCCAGAAATAAATATAATTGTCATTAAATCAATTAAATAAATAATAAAACTTTACTACGAAATTGATGAAAATACTTCGTAAAGTTTCATACGTTTTTACAAAGAATACATGTACCAAATTTCGTGTTTGTAGATTTACACAAAATCTTTTCATATATCCACTTTTTATGCATGCACACTAAACATATTTTGTATTAGCTTACAGCTTTCAACTTTTATTAAATCGTATTGATAATTTTAAAATATATACTTTCAAATGTACAATAATAATATCATTCGATGTTTTTTATTATATTGCCTCTAATAACGTGTGTCTGCGAAGTCTGCGAAGTGGTCATGGTATCAGACTGTGGTTTTGAAGGTTCCCAGATCAAACCTTGCAGGGACGCTGTAGCTCTTTTAATTTAACCCCTTGACATACAAGTAAAATAGAATCTGATGTGTCCGAAAAAACCTATTTATTTCTGATTCATTTTAACAATTTTGTTCCAGTTGAGAAAGAGAACAGTTTATTTTGAAATTTGCGTTGTTATGTAACATTTAAGGAGGTTTATATATCATGCTAATGTACAATAATTAAGTAACAGTACAAAATTGGGATTTAATATAACGCTGCATGACATTTATCGGAGACAGCTATTGACGTCTCGGAGACGTCAAAGTCTACTTTGGCATGTGAGATGACTGACGTCTCCCAGGTGTCATTGTATGTCAAGGGGTTAATTTAATTTCAGTTATATCTAGAAAGGACTAGATTTTTTTAAATTACTGGAAAGGTTTTTCAGAATATTCTACGGTATAAAAGAGCAAGTAGCTCAGTTTGAATTAATTCTCAGTTTGTTATCCTTCTGTTGTGTTCTAAATAAATAGATTTGCTTTTCCGCTATTTATGTGCCTCGTTTGTTTCTCAAACATAAACTTGACAATGTTGTAATAATTTTATTTACTGTGAAATAAAATGCATGTAAGCAAGGTATTTGAGATTGTCCATGTGTCATACTCGAATCAACACTCCTTAAAATTCCAATACCTTTCCCATACTGTGCAGTGTCTAAAATATAAATTGAGATTTCTCTCGGCACGTGCCCAAGCTATATTTTAAATGCATTTGCGAAACACTCTCAAATCTGCAGTCACCCTGTTTCAAATATTCTACCGGTGATTGCCAGTGAAAATCAAATAACATTTTATGCCGCCCGGTAAAATAACGATTCGGGGTTCCTGGCAGAGGACCAACGCGTTATCTTCCGGAAAACGAGGAAATTCTGTAGCGTGTTTGGGGGGCAGTTTATGGTTCCCTCGCAAGTTTCCGCCGAAGATACGGGCGGTTCGCACATTTGTCATCAAAATGACTTTTGTCAGATGGCTTCGATTGTCTTGGGTGTTTCACTGCTGGAACCTGGTAAGAAAATGAAGATAGTAGGAAAAAAATTCGAGAGTTTCTCATACGATAGATCTGCATTTGCTTATTGCAGTAGATAAGTTAAATTTCTTGCAGGTTCTGAAGATCTTGGTGTCATGAAAATTACCTGACTAGGATTACTGTTTTAAATCAAATAGATGGAGTCCCCCAAAACCATGTTAATTTATAGCTAGCATTAATATTCTACATGTTAATTATTCTTAGAAATTCAAACCTCTTATTTTTTTACTCATAACGTAAATGTCAATCTACCTTATTTATTCTTCTCTCTTTTACGATCCTTCAAACTATAATTCTTAATTTTTAATCTTTTAATCCTTACCTTTAAAATTTTCAATTATTATTGATTAGAATATTACTCCATCATTTTAAATATACATTTATAAATAGCTAAATTTGTAACTAAATCATTTTCCGGCTTGTATCTTAACAGTCGTAGAAATTATTTATAATTAATAATTTTCGTTTTTTTTAAGACAGTATTTTTATTACTACTTTTTACCCTTAAGAGCACTTTACTGGCGATATTATTTGTCCCTTCATTACATGGGATTAGATTTTTGATTCAAGTGCCCTGTTGTAACTTACTTAGGAAGGTGGCAATTTAAAGACTTGTCCTCATATCCCTAATAGTCACTTGTATTCCGTTATACTGTAGTACGAATGTAGGGTCAGTATCGGAATTTTTTAGTAATTAGAACATGGTTTAGTTGTAAACTGAATTATAAATATTAATGTTTTTCAGTGTATTTCATCCAAGCATATCCTCGGTCTCTTAGCATTCATCATCTTTGAAATATATTCCTAATATTTGCCTGTAATAATTAACGTTTTGTAGAACCTCGGTCTTTATTTTAAAGATTGAGGTTCGTGGCATAGAAACAATTGGTTGACTGAAAACGAGAAAATAATGTCCTGGTCAATGGGTACAGTTGTGATTCCACAG
>CM063510.1:84151448-84158948 GCA_032207245.1 Pardosa pseudoannulata | reverse complement strand
ATTTTGATACTGTTTATAATTTCTCTAAAAAATTAAGTGTGGATGATTTTAGATAAAAAAAAGTATGAAATTAATCTATTCTTAGGTTGAAAAGTGTAAAAAAATAGTATAGGAATCAAGCAGATCTTTCTATCTTTAGCCATTTTTTACATTGCACTTGGTGTGAATACTATTAGAATACTCATAAAAGGCTCTCAGACTATTAGTCTTTTACGCCTTTTATTTTTTTAGTCTTTTTTTTAGTATTTTTTCAATTTTATTTTTCAGAAAATAAGTAAGCTCTTACTGCTTATTTACATATTTTATTCGTTGAAAATATATATATTCTTTTATTCTCTGCAAATCCTAACTCTTATTTGGATACTGTTTATAATTACTCTAAAATTTAAGTGTAGATAATTCTTAGATAAAAAAGATATATGAAATTACTTTTTTCTTAGGTTGAAATAGGTAGAAAATAGTATAGGAATCAAACAGATCTTTCTATCTTTAGCCATTTTTTACATTGTACTTGGTATGAATACTATTAGAATACTCATAAAAGGCTCTCAGTATATTAGTTTTTTATGCTTTTCATTTTTTTAGTCTCTTTCTCAGAAAATAAGTAAGCTCTTACTGCTTATTTATATATTTTCTTTGTTGGCAATATATATATATATATATATATATATATATATATATATATATATATTCTTTTATTCTCTCCAAATCCTAACTCTTATTTGGGTACTGTTTATAATTTCTCTAAAAAATTAAGTGTTGATGATTCTTAAATAAAAAAGAATATGAAATTACTCTATTCTTGTGTTGAAAAAGGTAGAAAATAGTATAGTAATCAAGCAGGTCTTTCTACCTTAACCATTTTTTACATTGTACTTGGTATGAATACTATTAGAATACTCATAAAAGGCTCTCAGTATATTAATTTCATGTGCAATTAATGAACATCAGATCATCGAATATAAAATAAAATCACCATTTTTAAACTGTTTTTTTACAGAAAGGGGGTAACATCTTACTGTTTATTTACCGTCAGAATATATGATCTTTTACTCTCAGCAAATCTTTACTCTCATTTGAGGCCTTTTCATAATTTCCCTACGATGTTGACTGAAGACTTTGCTCGCTTCGACATGCACTTTACCGGGGGAATAAAATTTTGAAACGCGATTTAATCTCCAGAGATCGATAAAACTTGCTATCGATTTTGCCTCCAATGTGCTACTTTTGTTTTTAGGGCAAAGAACCTAAGCTGTTACGAAATGAGAAATGAGGCACTTTTATCATTCAATCGGGTATTCTCATTTAAAAGGGTTTGAATTTTATTAGATTCTTTAAACGCAGTTTGCGAAAACAGATTTAATTCTAAAACACATTTGCCTTAAATGGCCAAAACATGGTAATCCACCGCTGAATTAAACAATAAAATGACTATGAATTTGTAGCAAAACAGCATGTATTTTAAGTAGTGTATTTTTTTTAACAAATATAAAGAAAAATGAAGTAAAAATAAAGTAAATGGAATAGCAATAGTGTGTTAAATTTATACATTTAAATTTGAGTATTTCTTTAATTAAAGTAATTTCAAATGTAATACTGACTGCTTTCATTTATTATAGATTTTATTTCACATTTTGTCCATAATTATAAGAAAATAATTACTACTCTGATTATGTGTTCAATAAAACGATCTCAATATCGTTTAACAAAAATTAATTTTGTACTAAGCATTAAAATAAGTCAAATGTTTATCGGAATAGCTTCCATTTTAAAAAATCTACATCTTCAAGTAACATCAGCTATTCAATTTTATAAATGAAGTACAAAAATATTTTAAATATGCATTTAAATAAAAATTATATCTATTTAAATTTATTACTTCGTATTACAATTCTTGAAAAGTGAAAAACACAAAAAGAACTTTAATTTATCTTTAAAGTTAAAAATATTAGCATATTTGACTATAATGCTATTTTCAGGTAAAAGAAGTAATTTTTCAGTTCCACGGTAATATATATCTTGCTTTATCTTAATAAAAAATTAAGTATTTAGATATCACCTATTTTATTCCTCTTAAAAGTTTTTTGATAATTAAATTTTGAATTAAAGTCTCATGGGTTTTTTTCATTTTAAATTAAAATATATATGATATCTAATTTAGAACTGGAGTTTTAGTTGTTTTAATAGCGCCATAGATTCACTTTAACACCTAAAATAAATAAAAATACTTATACTTACTTTTTATTCTTTTGATTTTTCACATAAATTTTATGAACATATTTTTCCAAATGCATAACTTAAAAATATATCTGAAGATTTATTTTTTATGCTTCTGTTATTTTTAGGATTTCTTTTTATTTACGAACACTAATTGTAAGGGTTTATATGCATATTAATACTGATAATTTACAAAATATACTCCTGAAAGCTATGTTCTATTATGATTGTATCTTATTAAAACTAATTTATTACTTCTTTAATACGACTTTATTAACGCTAACAAGATTATGCCCACTTATTGTAAAACTAGCTGTTTTAGGCCTTCAGTCTGGCTGTTTAGGTTTCCAAAATAAAGTGTGTATTTATTTGTTAATTTAAATTAGCTTTTAGACTATATTACTAAGACTACAAGATTTATATAAAAAGATAATTAGTGACTATTTAATACATTTTTTCCTATTTAAAATTTTTAAAAGTAATTTTGCTAGTAAATTTATTTTTACTTTTATTATTTGATACATTTATTTTATATCATTAAAATATATTGCTTCATGCATCAAAACTGAATTAGTTTTCTAAAGCTAGATCTATAGTAATGATTTATAAAATAATATAATTTTTAAAATTAATTTTGCGAGTAAATTGATTACTACTTTTATCATTTGATGTATTTATTTAAAAAAATCTTAAAAATATATTGCTTCATGCATCAAAATTGAATTAGTTTTCTAAAGCTAGACCTATAGTAATGATTTATAAAATAATATAATTTTTAAAAGTAATTTTGCGAGTAAATTGATTTCTACTTTTATCATTTGATGTATTTATTTAAAAAAATCTTAAAAATATATTGCTTCATGCATCAAAACTGAATTAGTTTTCTAAAGCTAGATCTATAGTAATGATTTATAAAATAATATAATTTTTAAAATTAATTTTGCGAGTAAATTGATTTCTACTTTTATCATTTGATGTATTTATTTAAAAAAATCTTAAAAATATATTGCTTCATGCATCAAAACTGAATTAGTTTTCTAAAGCTGGAACTATAGTAATGATTTATAATATAATATAAATTTTAAAGTAAATTTTCGAGTAAATTGATTTCTACTTTTATCATTTGATGCATTTATTTTGTGCCTTAAAATATATTGCTTCATGCATAAAAACTTAATTATTTTTCTAAAGCTAGATCTATAGTAATGATTTATAAAATAATATAATTTTTAAAAAACATTTTGCGAGTAAATTGATTTCTACTTTTATCATTTGATGTATTTATTTAAAAAAATCTTAAAAATATATTGCTTCATGCATCAAAACTGAATTAGTTTTCTAAAGCTGGAACTATAGTAATGATTTATGAAAATTGCTCTTCCATGTAGAGCAGAACATTTTATATTTTATTAAATCAAATATAGAATTTTTCTAATAAACATTTTTTAACTCTAAACATACGTCATCTTGTGTCAAATTATTAATTCGAATTATCACTCTCTCAAGAGAAATCATTAGATTTGAATTATCGTCATTCAGCGATGTCTTTCTACAGTTCCTCTTTCGGTACCCCAACTAGGTACATAATATTTAAATAAAACGTTCCCCGTAATTCCTTTTTTTAAATATTTAATTTTGAGTAAATTTCAAAGAAAGTTAATGCTACAGCTGGAGTTTCTAAAGAGATTTTGCTGGTTGATGGATTTCTATTTTTATCACTTGGTGAACTCATTTTATGTCTTTAAAAATATACTCCTGGACAACTCAGCTTAAGATTTTTGTAAAATTAGAGCCTATTTAATCAGCTTTTTATTTTATTTTGAAAAAAAATTAACTGTTATAATAAAAAAATTAAGATTGTAAAACACTGTACTTGTTTAAGTCAAATTATTAAACTCAATTATATCTATTTCAGGGGAAATTATTACAATTTAGTTTTCTTTATTCAAGAAAATAATATTCAATACTTCAAGATATATAGAACCAAGTAAAGCTTGTTTTTAATAAAAGTTTCTCCACTCTGAAGGTACTGTATTAAGAGAAATTATTAAACGTAACTATCACTCTTTCAACAGAGATTATTACTAGTTAATCATCGTTATTCAAAGCAGAATACCTCTTCTGATAGACCTACTGAGCAATATATATCTACAATTGAAGCGCTTTCCGTAATTAATGATTTAAAATTACTATAGAATAAATTTCAAGGAAAGTTAATGCGATACTTGGAATTTTAAAAGCAATTGTCAGTAAATGAGTTTTTACTTTTATCACTCACTTTTATGCCTTTAAAAATATATTCCTTCACATAACTAAGCTAAAGATTTTTGAAAAATTAGAGCCTTAAATAGTTGGTCTATCGGAAGAGGAATGTTGAATTCTTCGTTAAATAACGATAATTAACTTCTTATAATCTCTGTAGAAAGAGTGATCAGAAAGAGTGATCAGTGATGAGAAATTTTTAAATCTAAAAACAACAGGGCATTTTGTTTTATTTTAAAACAAATTTAAACTATTATAATTTTAAAAAATTGAGCTTCTAACATACTGTACTTGTTTAAGTCAAATTATTAAACTCAATTATATCTATTTCAGGGGAAATTATTACAATTTAGTTTTCTTTATTCAAGAAAATAATATTCAATACTTCAAGATATATAGAACCAAGTAAAGCTTGTTTTTAATAAAAGTTTCTCCACTCTGAAGGTACTGTATTACATTAAGACAAATTATTAAACGTAACTATCACTCTTTCAACAGAGATTATTACTAGTTAATCATCGTTTTCAACGCAGAATTCCTCTTCTGATAGACCTACTGAGCAATATATATCTACAATTGAAGCACTTTCCTTAATTAATGATTTAAAATTACTATAGAATAAATTTCAAGGAAAGTTAATGCGATACTTGGAATTTTAAACTCAATTTTGTCAGTAAATGGGTTTTTACTTTTATCACTCATTTGTATGCCTTTAAAAATATATTTCTTCATATAAAAAATAAAACAATTTTTAAGATAGAACCTTATTAATTACATAGAAAATTTTCTTTTAAACAAAGATCTTTAAATTTTATATTGAATCAAAAATAATTATGATAAAAACTCTTCATATTGAAAAATACTATGCACACTTAAGGAACCAGTAAAATGCAATGATTTCAGAAATAAAGCATTTAAAAAATCTGCGAAAGTGGTTTTTAAAAACTGGAACGAAATTTTCACATATGTTTGAGAAGTGGTCATTAGAAAACAATGCATAGCGTCCCATAGTACTTTAATCTAAAATTAATATATTAATAATAATTTTATCAATTGGTATACTCATTTTTATGTTTTTAAAATTATATTGCTTCATATACATTTTTCAATAATTTTTAAAAGCTAGGGCGTTATTGATTAAATAGAAAAAATTTAATTTTAATTCAGGAGCTTTATATTTTATATTGAATCAAAAATGAACAGTTATAATAAATGCTTTTCACATTGAAAAGTACTATGCTGAATTAAGGAACCACTAAAATACAGCCGTTTCAGAGACAAATCATTTAAAAAAAATCTGCGATGGTAGTTTTGAAAAACAGGAACGAAATTTCACATGTTTGAGAAGTGGTCAGGCATTATAAAATAATGCATAGCGCCTCATCGTACTTTTTTCGAAAAATAATATTTTAATATTAATTATCAGTTGGTGTACTCATTTTTGTATGTTTATAATTATATTGCTTCATATAGAAATTTTAATAATTTTTAAAAGCTAGAGCGTTATTGATTACATAGAAAATTTTAATTTTAATCGAGGAAATTATATTTTATATTTAATCAAACATAAACAATTATAATAAAGAATTTTCATATTGAAAAGTACTATGATCAATTAAGGAACAACTAAAATGCAACCTTTTCTTTCTTTCCTTCAAGAAAACCTACAAAGATAGATTTGTAAAATTGAAATGAAATTTTCATATATGTTTGAGAAGTGGTCAGAACATTGGAACAAACTTCTTAATGTAAATAATACAAAAAATAATATGGTAATAACAATAATTACCAGTAATCTGTTTTCTGTAAATAATTTTATTGCTTATTCAACAGTCATCATATATAGATATATTTTTAAATATAATATGATAAAAAAAGGAACTCGCAAAACACTTTAAATGCAATGTTGTTTTTTACTGCAATAAGAAATTTATAAAAAATTCTATTTTAAAATAAAACTTTATTTTTTGAAGCGTAAAAAAATAGGAGGTTTTCAAATAATTAAGAAAATGTAGCAAAGTGCTCCTCAGAGTCATTCCATTATCTCCAAACTTACAAAGGTAACATAGTAAATGAATAGTGTCCAATTTTTCGTTTAATAAATTAAAATGGGAGGAGCGGTTTTTTTCCAGACACCCTACATTCAGGCATTACGCTCTAATTGAATCAAGGCGTTGTAAAAACGCCCAAAACGTTTGTTTATAAAAGAGTAATAAACGCTATTATAAACGTAAAAAATTCTATGGAAAGATTTAAATATGAGTCTTACGTACTGTTTCTCAGTATTTAATATTGTTTTTTAATTTAAAGTATTTTGATATAATTAATTAGCGAGATTAATTTTTTTTATCGAGGCTTTAAAAACATATATAAATTTTATTGTTTTATAACTGGCGTTAATAATTTGTATCACAGATAATGGGAGTGCATATATGTAGAATTAATTAAGGATTTCGAAATTATCAAATTATCCAAACAAAAACTATTAAGAAAGACTCTAAGTTAATTAAAATATACCAATTAGAGTGTTTCAAAATAACGTGAGGCTACAATAACATCAGATCAACAATTAAACTTGAGAAACTAAATTAAATATAAATACTACATTCATTAGAAGTCCAAATATACTTTGCTATTTTTGTCTTCGCTATTTTTGATAAGTCCAGCAAATTATCATCCAAATGCATATAGTTATGACAACTTAAAAAATCACAGTAATATGTTTTCAAAACAACAGTTACATTTACGAAGTATAATCTGTATGGAAATAATTATTTTAAAAATATTATTGGTTTAGAAAATATATCCTATATTTGAAAGTCGGTGGAAAGATTAGTCAAATTATATACAGCTAATATTATTTAAGAGAACCAGAATGAAATTTTGTATGGGATTCCTTGGCTGATAACAATATCCCCAATGGTTTAATAATTAAAATGAAATAAAATTGGAAAATAATTAAAATGCGAAAGTAATTTTAAAGACAAACTCATGAGAATTATAATACAAAATATTATATTT
>CM063510.1:84136448-84146448 GCA_032207245.1 Pardosa pseudoannulata | reverse complement strand
ATAAAATCTGATATTTTTAATATTTATAATTGAGAATTTGAAGTCGTTAATATAGTTTTTGTATTAGCTAATATTCGTAATTAGTGTAATTGTATACTGATTTTTGAAATAAAATTTGTTAATTTAATATTTCTTTAGTCAGCGGGTTTTTTTTGTGATATACGAGTTAAATAAATAGTTTAGTATTTCCATTATTATTATTAAAGTTATATTTATTATAAAAATTCATAAACATTTCGCCGAAAACTTTTGTTTAGTTCAGTAGTATACTTAATAAAATTTGATAAGAACTATTATAAAAAAGAAATTTAAACATTATTCTACATTAGCGACAAAACTTCTCATGTAATTTCTATTTTATTTTATACAAGCTTTATATTAAGGAAATTTAATATTTTGTATTAGTATATTATTTTATATCAATTATAAAATTACACCTAACATAAACTTTTCTAATACAAAATATTCCTACTACAAAACAATAAACATAATAAAAATAAACTCTAAAGTCAAGTTTTGTAATACAAAATGCCTCTTATATAAAAGTTTGTAATGTAACATATTATTATATTATTTTATATCAATTATGAAATTACCCTATATCAATTATGAAATTACCTTATATCAATTATGATGTTTAAAAAAATTAGTAAATTATTTTATATCACTTATAAAATTACCACTAACATAAACTTTTCTAATACAAAATATTCCTACTACAAAACAATAAAAATAAACTCTAAAGTCAAGTTTTGTAATACAAAATGCCTCTTATATAAAAGTTTGTAATGTAACATTCCTAATCTAAAATTACCCGGTATTACATTTTCTTCACTCTCGTGTCAGATACCGGATTTAATCTTAAATGTAAATACGTAACTATTACTATTTTAAGAATTTCTATTGACTCTAGAGATAGTTAGAAATTGAGGTAGAAAAAGATTATTTTCCCGGTTTGGAAATTGATTGCACAAAAGATTAGAGTTATGTTCCGCACTCCATCGATTTTATTCCATTAGATTCCACTCAAAAGATGACTAAACAGGCATTTTTACTTTACTCTAATCAATGGTTTCAAATTCTTAGTAATATTCCTCTTACTCGTTATTTTACTGTTTTAAAAGGGTGTCTCAAAAGTTGTTACACATCTATAACACACGAAAATTATTCTTTTCAATTAGTACTAATCAAACTGAATAGCTGGTAAAATACAACGATTGGAACTTTAATAATGGCAACTATTTATTTAAATGGAATACAAAAGTGATTCATCTCACAATGTTTTACAGTTATTCAATATAGTAACCAGCATTGTGTATAATCCTTTGCCAACGATGTGGAAGTCACAGAACACCTGTACCAGTGCCTGTTCTGTTGATGGTTCGAATGGACCAGTCTATTGATGCAAGAGTCTCTGGAACAGTTCTGAAGCGAATTCCACGCAGCGGTTCCTTCTTCTTAAGAATTAAGTCAAAGTCACATGGGATTAGATCTGGCTTAAGTCTCATACAGTGTAATGATTCGGCGTAAAAAAGCATCTCCTTCGCGCTTATAACGTTCCAGGTGGATTCGAGCAGTATCGTATCGTAGCCTTTTCTGCATTTCCAATCAAATGATGTGAAACCCATAGTGAAGAAATGTTTCTCATGTCCAGGCGTTCTTTCAGAATATGCAGCTCAGTCCTGTTCGCAAATCCTGTTAGTCGGACAAGTTCAAGAATCGTTTGGCATCAATCATTGTCCATTAGTCCGCAATATCATGCACTTCTCCTTCTCTAACACTAAGACGAACTGTCCGAGACATGTCTGCCCCATTTTGTGGTCCCTTATTGAAGGCTTTTACTCATCATGTTACAGTTCTGTAAGCCTCTTGAAACTCTAGATAACATTGTGGTGCTGTGCGATCTCTGGCACATTCAGTTTTTATCCGACTTCATTGTTCTTGTTTTGAAAACATCCTAACAACACTTACTTTAGACCGTACTTTAGAACTGATACAAGGATCAGTTCTTCCTGTCATTCCGTATGTGCATGACGTAGGAAGAATGAGTCTTTTTTTCTGTCAGGTAAGGTAGGTATGTAACTCACGTGTGGTATACGCGACATTCTTTGGTTTTGTTGCGTAGTGTTTTTATAGCATTGTTGTCACTATTAAAGTCCAACCCTCGTGTGATTTATTAGAAGCTCGATCGTTCATTTTAAATGGAAAAGGATGAATGTGGGTAAAAGATGCATGCAAGAAATACATGTAGCTTTCTGGAAAAATGACTTAATGGGAATAAACTAATTATTGAAAAAAACTAAGTAACAGTACTTAACATTTATAACTTTTAACTCCTGACGACGCTCATCCGGCCTCTGAGGCTTGAAAGTTATAAAAACATTCAACCAATAGAAATAAACTTCCAAAATTTTCAGTAAATTTAAATTCTAAATGCAATTTAATAAGTCTTTCATCTGCCATAGTGCAAAATTAAATAATATAAATAAATTCTATTAAAACCTTTTCGGTACGATCTTAATCAGAATACTTTCATACAGATTTTGAAAATTAGATTTGATCAATTAATATATTTTAGTATACGTGGAGTTTTATTAAATTTGCAAGTAAAATAAATACTTTGGATTCTATTATTTTTAACACAACATTGAGAGAAATATTTATTTTTGGATTAATGTTCTAATAAAACAAAGAAAAACTATAGTATGCAAGTTCAATTGTATAACTACACAAATGGAATAATGTTAACGTTAATGGCAGATATGTTTATGCAACTACTATTTAAATAAATACTTCACTTAAGATGTTTAATTTTTTATGTTATTATTTATATATTATTTTACATCAGTTTACAAAATACAGATAATAAGATAATGAAATTATTTCTCATAAAACTATAAATAAATACTTTAGATTCTATTATTTTTAACACAACATTGAGAGAAATATTTATTTTTGGATTAATGTTCTAATAAAACAAAGAAAAACTATAGTATGCAAGTTCAATTGTATAAGCATACAAATGGAATAATATTAAAATTAATGGTAGATATTTTTATGCAACTACTATTTAAATAAATTAACTATTTAAATAATAATGTTTACTTATTTATGTTAGTATTTATATATTATTTTACATCAGCTAAAAAAATACAGATCATAAGATTATAAAATTATTTCTCATAAAACTATAAATAAATACTTTAGATTCTATTATTTTTAACGCAACATTGAGAGAAATATTTATTTTTGGATTAATGTTCTAATAAAACAATAAAAACTATAGTATGCAAGTTCAATTGTATAAGTACACAATTGGAATAATGTTAACATTAATGGTAGATATTTTTATGCAACTACTATTTAAATAATAATGTTTAATTATTTATGTTTGTATTTATATATTATTTTACATAAGCTCACAAAATACAGATCATAAGATTATAAAATTATTCATAATAAAACTTTCTAATGTAAATATAAAATTTTCTATCATAAAATATTATGAATATAACATTCTCTCCATTCTTGTATCAGTTACATTTTTTAATCTTAAACGTACACATATAACTATTACTATATTTATTAAGACGCTGTATTGTCTATAACTATATAATAAAATGAAGTGGAAAAAGATTATTTGCCCGGTTTGGAAATTAATTGCACTAAACATTAAAGTTATGTTCCACACTCCATCGATTTTATTCCATTAGATTGCACACAAAAGATGACTAAAAGTATATTTTTACTTTACTCTAATAAAGGGCTTCAAATTCTTAGTAATATTTCTCTTACTCGTTATTTTATTGTTTTATAAGGGTGTCTCAAAAGTTGTTACACATCTATAACACACGAAAAAAATTCTTTTCAGTCGGAATTAATCAAAGTGAATAGGTGGTAAAATATGATTTAACAAAAGTTTGATCGATCATTTTAAATGGAAAACGATGAATGCGGGTAAAAGATGCATGCAAGAAATACATGTAGCTTTCTGGAAAAATGATTCAATGAGAATAAACTAATTATTGAAAAAAACTAAGTAACAGTACTTAACATTTATAACTTTTAACCCGTAAGAACTTTCACCCAGCCTCTGAGGCTCGAGAGTTATAAAAATATTCAACCAATAGAAATCACACAACACAAAAACATCCAACAAAAATAAACTTCCAAAAATTTCAGTAAATTTAAATTCTTAATTTAATAAGTATCCCATCTGCCATAGTGCAAGATTAATTAATATGAATAAATTCTATTAAAAACTTTTCGGTACGATCTTAATCAGAATACTTTCATACAGATTTTGAAAATTAGATTTGATCATTTAATATGTTTTATTATACGTAAAGTTTTATTCAATTTGCAAGTAAAATAAATAGTTTGGTATTCTATTATTTTTAACACAACATTGAGAGAAATCTTTATTTTTGGATTACTGTTCTAATAAAACAAAAAAAACTGTAATAAACTTGTTAAATTCTATAATTACACAAATGGAATAATGTTAACGTTAATGGCAGATATGTTTATGCAACTACTATTTAAATAAATACTTCACTTAAGAAGTTTAATTTTTTATGTTAGTATTTATATATTATTTTACATCAATTTACAAAATACAGATCATAAGATTATGAAATTATTCATAATAAAACTTTCTAATGTAAAATATCTCTAATATAAAACTTTCTCCATTCTTGTATCAGTTACATTCTTTGATCTTAAACTTACACATATAACTATTACTATATTTATTAAGACGCTATATTCTCTCTAAATATAGTTATAAAATGAGGTGGAAAAAGATTATTTTCCCGGTTTGGAAATTGATTGCACAAAAGATTAGAGTTCTATTCCACACTCGATCGATTTTCTTCCATTAGATTCCTCACAAAGATGACTTAAACTTTTTTTCTTCTTTAACATAATCAATGATTTTAAATTCTTAGTAATACTCATTTAGATTTCGGAAGGAAATGCAATTTAAAATGTGGAGAAAATGAACAGATATGCTACTAAATCAAAAGATTTTTGAGCAATGAAGGTGAAAATAATAAACTAGTGATTGTTTCAAAAGGGGAATTAAAATTAATAACCAGATTATTTTAATAAATCAATACTTTGAGTCAGATTTCACAGGCATTGTAAAATTATAGGTAATTATATTACATGTTTTGTATTTGATTCTTAGATAATGTCTGCATATATGTATGTTTCTACGAATGTATGTAAATTTATGTATACATAATGTGCACATGTATATACTGTTTGCTTAAGCTAATAGTTGGAAGTAAATTGACGTATAAATAAATTATTTTTCACTATTCAAATTAAATAATAACTTTATTTTTACTCGTTAACATGGAAATTAAGACTAAAAATATTTTAGTGCATCTAAATTGAAAACAAGAAATTAATTAAAACAATTTTATGACGGTTTCATCTTTTTAATTTACTTGACTTTAAAAACTTGATAAATTTACAGCGTTTTGCATTTTTGTCTTTGTAGTTCAACCTATTCTTGTTAGGGATTTAAAGTATCAGAGGAATATATTGAAAATCAGATACATATAATTACTACAGGGTTTTAAAAATCATTTTAGTACTGTCATGAATTGAAAATTCTTGTTTATCTGTTGACGAGCAAAACATATTTAACTTGAACATACACCATTCAATTTTAAAACACTTGAATTAATTACAAATTCATAACTTTATGATGGCTGATGATAAGTTAATAGTTGGAAGCAAATTGACTTAAAAATAATATTTTACTATTCAAATATAATAATAAGTGTATTTTTACCCGTTAACGTGGAAATTAAGATAAATATTTTAATGCATCTAAATTGAAAACCAGAAAGCAATTAAAACATTTTTATGACTTTCTCATGTTTTTAATTTACTTGAATTAAAAAACTTGATAAATTTACAGATTTATGCATTTTTGCCTTTTCAGTTCAATCTATTCCTGTTAAGGATTTAAAGTATATATTGAAAATCATATTCATATAATTACTACAGGATTTTAAAAATAATTTTAGTACCGTCATGAATTGAAAATTCTTGTTTATTTGTTGACGAACATAACACACTTAACTTGAACATCTACCATTAAATTTTAAAACACTTTAATTAATTACAAATTCATAACTTTATGCTGGCTCATCATAAAAGGGGAACAACGACTTTTGTACACAATACCAAATGAAATCCGGGAAACATTCACCGCGAGAAGTAGTTCTTTAGACATCCTAATCGCGAAAAAAAAAGTTGTAGTTCTTTGCAGTACTGTTTCCAACCTCACTTATTGTATCCAGCTTACTTTTCGTCAAAACCTCTTGCTTATATGTATGCTTATACTACATCGAAAGGAACTTGAAGCAGTAGATCTTGGTCCAATTTACTCTCGTGACTAACTTAAGTAGACTTAATTCAGATTTAGTAGACTTAACTCAGTTTCGTTATACGTGCTAGAAAGTTCTCATATCTAGCTCGAAACGCAATAAAATGATTAAAACATAGACATAATCTGAGACATTAACAAATTAACTCAATGTGTTTCGATATTACAGAAAGCTAGTTTTAAACAGAGTTTTACTATCTAACTATGGTATCTTACACAAATATTAATTACTTTTAAAAAATACGACTCTTCTTTGTTTCTTTGAGATGTTAGTGGAAAAGCTTATATATAAAAAAATTAATTGTTATGGCTTGCTTCATTTCAGAATGAAAGTGTTCATAAATTCCTTCTCTGGAAAAAAAATCTTTATATTCTTATATAATGTCTCATTTTATTGTTCATTTTCTGTTGTATAGTCTGATTAGTATCTATACATGTATATTCTTTGAAAATGGAGTTCCACAATGTTTGTACTGGCATTGCATATTTTTCGAAGTGTAAATAAGAAAACTATTACCAGACTTTTATTGTTATTTCTTGTTATTTTTTATTTCTAAAAGCGTATATATATATATATATATAAATATATATAATATATAAATATATATATATAAGTGTGTGTGTGTATGTGTCAGGTTTAAAAACGTAAACGAATAATTTAAGGGTTTGACAGCAAAAAACGCAATTCACTCTTTTAATGCAAGCTCATGAATCTTTAATAACTCATAAAAGCAACTGACGCGTAAGAATTGAGTGAGAGAGTCTTGTGAAAGGGTGTCTGCATGAACCTTGGCTAAATGGGGTTCCTTTCTAAGAATGCGCTAGCCACTCTCCGCCATGTTTGATGATTGACTATTAAATTGTGCAATATACATGATTAAGGACATTATCAAGACATTATTGCCTCTAAGACTTTTCATATACCTGTCATATACATACATACATACATACATACATACATACATATATACACATATATATATAAATATATATTATATATATATATTTATTTATTTATGTGTGTGTGTGAATATTATATTTTAGTAAGTATTGTATTTCTTACCTTTCAGTAAGTAGTAGTTAGTAAAGCTTAGTGTATTGAAGCACTTGATAGAAAACTGATGTTTGGACAAATATTTTCTCTTATGTATCGGTCTCTTCAATATGAAAATAACTATTTAATACTTTAGAAAATATTACCACATCTATTCTACAGTGTTGTTTAACATAGTGATATAATATAATATAGCCATTCACAAAGCCGATTTATGAATAAAATCTTTCACTGGATATTTTCAGTTTTCAAACATTCTCCAACTATTATTTGTCTAAATACTACAACGTCTACTCTCCGGTATACCATATTTAGAATTATTAAAATAAATACTTTGATAAATAAAGTGTTAAAGTTTTTTTAATCTATATGTTCAGCAAGGTACATTATCTAAATAGTAGTATCTACAGTTTTGTCTCGTTCCTTTAAATATATCTGATTGTACAGTTTTCGTGTATGCGTTATGGCTAAGCTTATTTATATGGAAATGTAACGTACCAATCAGCTCCGTTTGCATAAAAACTGAAAAGAAATCATCTAGTATATGACGCCTTGGTATAGAAATGTTGTTGTTGCCACTTAGACGAATCAAGGACGTGAGTCAAAGACCACCCGAATTAACTCGAAGGAGTGCGTATATATTTGACGATCACCACTGGGGTGAAAGAAAGACTTAAGTGGTTCCTCGTAATTTACAAGCAGGGAAAAAGCAAAAGATCATAAGGCTTTGTTTGACATTCACAGAGATATCGTTAAAGAACTTGGAGGAGACTTTGACCACGAACAAATTTTTCGGGTTTTAGTCATAATTAACTATACTGACGGGAGGACCTTAGGTCAATTTGAGATCCAAACCCGCAACTTTCTAGTTACGAAATCATTGTATTTGCAACTACTCCCATCATTTGTTTGGTACATTAATAGAATATTGATCAATGACCAAAATTTTGCTATAACATTTGGTTGAGTTTCGTATGGATCATTTACTATGTATTGGTTTCGAGAGTTACGATCTACTTTATTGTTACAAGAGGTCTAATAAGATCGGAACCTACTGATTAAAGCCGATTCCAAACGGTTAAGTACATTCATGCTACAGTGGGATTCAAATCCACCAACTCCGGTACCAAAGATGAGCTTCTTAACCATTCGACCATCGTTTTAGTCATTTATTATTTTAAAAAATGTTATCAGGCCTATCTTTTGCATTATTTCTATGAAATCGATAAGCATTTACCGTATATTGAGAAAATTTTTATTAAATGCATAGTTATTAAAATAATAAAGAAATATTCCAATGAACAATTAAGAAGACACAAGAAGACAAAATATATTTTCTAAAAATATCATCTTATTGAAAAAGTCCTTTGATTGATGGAAAATGCATATTACCGAATTATTAGTCAGTTACGTATTTGGATGTTACGTAAAGCTATTTCGAATTCACAAGTTATAGAAATGCAACCAGATGCCACAGCTATTTAAAGAAGAACTACCTGCAATCCATGAGCATCTTTAAGCCTTAAAAACTCTTTCCATCAATTTCAAGCATCTTCTAGTCTCTTTTTTTTACTCGATTTTGAGGGAGGCAAACTCCTCGTTCCATTGAACTCAAAAATACTTTTCTGTGTTGTCATGGTGATGTTATGAAGTGTCTTTATTTACTTTCGAGAAGGAGTACCGGAATTATTCTTTTGGGGAGATTTCATCTTTTGTGAATGTGTCTGAGAAGTTCGTGATAAGAATCGTTTAGGAAAGTGTCATATTTTGCGAAACTTCTAAAATACTGATGGATACCGTTATGCGTACGAAATTTTTGAGCTTTTAAAGCTTTATAAATTTGAAGCGAGTTTTTTTTTATCTTTTAATAAAAGTTTGATCTCGGAGAAGTAGAAGATGTTTCGTTGAATTATTGTATCCTACTGCATTTGCAACAAATATAAAAGAACTAAACATCTATTATATGTATCAAATATATCAAATATATCACACTAATGAATTATGTACATTTTTATGCTTAAATTAGTCTTTAACAATCTTATAAAAATTTTTCGAATCGAATTCAATTAATAAACCCGTAAACAAATATAACTCAGAACACTAAAAATTTTACAAAAATAACTCTAAATTTTTTTTTATCTTTCAAACACATTTCTATGGTAATAATTTATTAATTTAAACTTTATAACTGAATAATAATGAACATTTGCTGAGGCTTTCAAAAATTGTAATGTTGCATACGAAAATTTTATCTATTTATAAATATTTTTTAATATTTAACAATTATATATAACAATTAAATATTTCGAGTACTACATAATTTTGCTTAATTTTGCCATTAAAAATGTTAGAAGAAAGTTTTGAGACTAGTTAAATTAATATGCCTGTAACACCATATAAAGTAAAACATATTACATAATATATCACAACACACTAATAAATTTTACAAAAATAACTGAACGTTTTTTTTTATTTAAAATAAATGTCTATACTAATAATTTATCAATTAAAATTTTGTAATTAAGTAATAGTCGAAATTT
>CM063510.1:84116448-84131448 GCA_032207245.1 Pardosa pseudoannulata | reverse complement strand
GGGATACCCTGTATTGTATATATTTTTTTTGTCTATTATGCATATTTGTAGTCTTCTTTTTACACATAAAAAAACTTAAATATCATTATTGCTGTCGAAAAAAAAGTATTTTCATTTTAAATGCATTTTGTCATAAGTATCTTACTACACTAAAATATTCTTACGATCAAGTAGTTTATTGGCTTTTACCTTCTTTATATACTTTTGGGATAACCTGTATTGTATATAATTTACTGCTTTAATACAATAGAATCTTTATGAATTTCAAAAATATTACCGTTTTACCATTTGCTTTTTTTTTGTTTATTATGCATATTTATAGTCTTCTTTTCACACATAAAAAAACCCTAAATATCATTATTGTTGTCGAAAAAAAAGTATTTTCGTTTTAAATGCATTCTGTCATAAGTATAACTAAAACTGTCATAAGTATAACTAAACTAAAATATTCTTATAATCAAGGAGTTTATTGGCGTTTACCCTCTTTATATACTTTTGAGATACCCTGTATTGTATATAATTTACTGCTTAATACAATGACATCTTTAAAATTTTCAAAGGTGTTAACGTTTTACCATTAGCTTTTTTTTGTTTATTATGCATATTTATAGTCTTCTTTTAACAGCTAAAAAACCTTAAATATAATTATTGCTGTCGAAAACAATATTTTCATTTTAAATACATTTTAGTTAAAAAGTTTAGATGCATTTTTAAATTAAATGAATGCACTTTTGTTTTTATTTAGTCAAAAGGGAACTATTAGTTAAATCATTTTTTAAAAATGTATGTGCATCAATTTGAAAATTGTACGTTTTAATAATACATTTATTTCAATTCAATTGTCTCTACAATAATACCTAAAAATACCCATTGCTATTAATATGACAAGATGTTTTTCTTTATTTTTTAATTTTAAATAACTCACAATTTGAGATCATTTTTTACTACAAATAATAACAATTTTTCTCTCTTATGCCAATTTTTAATGAGTTTTCCGAATGTAAAATTTAATTTAAAACTGTTACATTCATTTAAATAAAAAATATATGAAAAAAATTCTTTAAAGATATGTCGCATTTCATATTTCGCATCTCAATATAAAATGAATAAAACAATCACTAGAGAATACTTAATTTAATATCTTACGCTATACAAATAATACGAGATAAAAATATTTTCTATTTCTGCAATTTGCATTATCTAAGCTATTGCATGCATGCAATTTGATCTTTTTTGATAAATCTCTTTTTGAATTAAATTTAATGGTTATTCCTTGAGGATTTTCTTTTGAATGTTCATGAATAACAGAAAACAATGCTTTAGAGTAAAGTATAAAGGATTTTTATTTTACGAAATGGAACATTTTTTAGGATGTTGAAAGGTAAGCTTTAGAAAGATATCACTTGCGAAGGGGTCTTCTTAAGTTACAATCCCTGTTCTAGAAAAAGCAAGGATTAGCTAACAAGGCAAAAGTGTTAAATTGCTTTTTTTCCTTGTGCCCTTAATTTTGCATTTTTTAGGAAGAGTAAAAGATTTATTGCTTGCAATTAAAGGATGAAAGTTTTTAAATTTGAATAATTTTAAGGTTTTTATATTTGAGTAAACAAACCATATTTTTATGGTATTGTAATTCTCCTTACAGCCCTCTCCCTATGCATTTAAAAATGGAGATTAGATAAAGGGGGAGAAAGAGCCTCGGCACTATTCGAACAGTCCTTACTTGTTTTCCATTTATATTAAATTATCTTAAGTATTCCCACGGAAATCTACTTGAGCCCGCCTACTGTAAATAGCAAAAATCCTTGATAACAAATTTTCATATATTTTAAGGATTTACCTTCAAACACAAATACGCGATATTCCGCATTATGTAATCATTTTATAGTCATACACATATAAGTGCATATGAAAATATGAATATAAATAATACACACACACACACACACATATATATATATATATATATATATATATATATATATATATATGTGTGTGTGTGTGTGTGTGTGTGTGTGTGTGTGTGTGTGTGTGTGTGTAGTAATTATTTCTTCTTTGTCACAATGATTATGTAGCTTCTATTGTTTTTTCTTGCTCGGGCTACTGGACAAGAAGAAAGCTAATCACCTAAGAATAATAAATATGCAGTTGAGCCATCGAAAGAGAACGGCAGAAGTCTAATTAAAACTTCAGAGCTGCTAAAATGGACATCTTTACGAGTCAATGACAGACAAAGGAAACACAGAAAAATACCTCTGCCCGAACAGAGGTGCACCCAAGAGCGAAGACAGGTAGAATTTTCCCACTTACTCGGCAAATTTAAGTGTAAGATCAAGAAAAACGCAGAGGCATTTTTTCCGGCGATAGCTGAGAAATGAGTTGAATAGATAGAAAATTTACACCTATAGGATAGAGAGCTTTGAAAATGGATCGAAAGAATTTTAAGTCCAGAACGCTTCTTTGATTAAGACATTTAGAGGCTGGGAAAAGATTTTCAGGAATTAGAGAAAGGAGGTTTTTAAGGAAATATTAAAGTTAAATAATTTTGATATATTACACACACACACACACACACACACACACACACACACATATATATATATATATATATATATATATATATATATATATATATATATATATATATATATATATATAATGTGAAGGTTTGATATAATTTACTATCAAATATATTTATTTAATATACGATGTATTCCGATGCATAGCAGAGTACCTGATAGAAATCACACTGTAATGACCAGCAAAACCTTTGTTTTTTCGGAAACATAAAACAGTTCCTCGGTCAGTTACAGTTTAAATATGGCTCTGATCCGTTTTCAGATGTGCGTGATGGCTTGCCTACATTGCCACCCTGTACAAGTAAGATGAGAAAAAAATTTCACGGCCTAGGACCTCATATAGATTTTGAAAGAGTTTGATTGTTTGCGCTAAATTTTTAACATATTTATTTATTTATTCACATATATAAATGCATGCTAATTCTCATATTTAGTTAAGTTGCATAATTTAATGTTCTTTCTCTCTTATCTTTACAGGTAAGTGACGTTCCTTACTTCATGTGGAAAAATGGGCGAAAGTGGTTCATTTATGCGGTAGGAATGCAATTTTACTGTAATCAGTCCACAAGTGTATATATATATATATATATATATATATATATATATATATATTATATATATATATATATATATATGACTCATTCATTTTGTATGAGGTATTGAGCCTGAAATTAATTGTACCTTAAAATAATTTTTCCCATTCGATTGCAATTAGGTGCAATTTTATCCTCTAATTGTATGTTTATGCATACTTCAGATTTAAGAAATTTTTTAGTTTATAGTAATTAAATCATTTAAAAAATGAACCAATAAAAATATAAATACGGTGATATTAATTTTACGCCCCTAAATTTTCAGCATTTATAATATTTTAGGCATCTTTAAACTAAATTATAAACTTAATGATTTTTTTGTCATATTATATCTTTGATTGATTTTATTATAGTCATTTCTTCTATTATATATATATATATATATATATATATATATATATATATATATATATATATATATATATATATATATAATTTGTTATTATATCTTCTTTACATAGTCATCATCCATGTTTATATCTTTCTCCAAACGTTTCTTGATATGCCATGGACTGTTATTTTATCACATTTATATCTAAACTGCAAACATCTTTATGTGATGTTTCATTGTATTTCTTCCTCAAACTAAACAAAGGAACATTATGAGTTGTAAGTTAAAACTTTATTTACATAGGTTCAATAAATATACAGAATAACTTTTATCCAGATTATTTCTTATTGATAAATAAAACTCCTCCTCCGTGTAATTAAAATACCTTAAATTTCCTTCACAAAAATTTCGAAAAGTAGAACTAACAGTTTCAATTTAGTGGAAAGTAATATCTAAACACCACAATAATTCGTAAATGTCTTACGAATTTACACTGTCAACAGATAAGGACCACTTCTCAAATTCGTAGTATTGTTTGGAACCTCCCTGTATTAGACTGATTAGTGTATCTTTGGTAATTAAGAATTTTTCTTGAAAGTAATTTTATTTATAACTGTTGTTCTCTGGCTCTTCATTCATACGCAAAGCACCTTCTGATAACAGAACACTTCCGGGGAATAATGGGTAATTGCTGAAAAAAGTACATGTTCAGTGATGATTATTTCTATCTCCAGATGCTAACAGTGTTTGTAAATTACATATGAAGTACTTTTCTGCTAGATATTGTTAAAGAAATTTACCTTGAGGGTTGCTCTTTAGAGGCAAATAAAGAGCGAAATCTGTGTGTTCAGTCCATCTGCAGATAAGTCCTCCTCTTCATTGTACAAAGTTACTTCCTCTTTTAAATTTCAATCTATCCATGCATCTTATGCATACAATTACATATCATTTCTTGAAATTATTTGGGTTATAAACATTAATAAATTGATAGAAGAATTATTAACAATGAATATTATTATGGGATATATTAATTTCTACCCATCTGCATTTGTAGAATTTATAATATTTCAATAAAATTTAAAATAAAAGTAAAAACACTGTAGTTATTGATAGCTTCGATTAGATAAGCAATTTTAAGATAACATATTCATACGTATTTATATCTGAAATTATGGTGAATAATCAATAAAAAACCTATTTGGCCCAAATACAATAAATATAGCCACTTATTGTAAAATAGCTTATTGTTATTTTTAAGAAATACCGCAAAAGAAACACGTACACTTAATGACTCAAATGCTATGCATGGAACTCTTACTCTACTCCCATGTTAACTTAATTTTAAAAATCCGTGTATAATGATACTGTATTTTCTCCTCCTGCTGCAATAAACATGAAAACCTGTAGGTAAAGAATGCTTTAACGTTATTTAAAAGACAAAAATAACTTATAACATGTATTTTAAAAGAAAGAGGTAAATTTTGAGTTAATTTATTACAGTATTTTCTGACACTACATACACACACATAATGTATATATATAAATATGTGTGTGTATATATATATATATATATTATATATACATATATATATATATATATATATGTGTGTGTGTGTGTGTGTGTATGTGTGTGTGTGTGTGTGTGTGTGTGTGTGTGTGTGTGTACAGAGAGACAGAGGGGAGCATATGTGTGTCCAAATATATGCACTCTGTCTTATATTCGTTTTTGAAATACTACCCATCGTTGAAAGAAAAACTATAGTTTATTAAGTTTCGGAAAATTTCACCAGAAAACTATACATAATATAAACAATTTTTTTATTGATTTTTTTTATATTTTGATGAATACATGTGCAATTTTCGCAAATACTAATAGAAATCAAAAATATCAATAAGCAATATTATAATCATATATTAGAGCCATAAGGTGTTTCAAGTATTAATTTTGTATACAATGCGGCCTCTAACATTTATTTCATGTTTCGCATATGTCTTCAAAGCACGATGACCACTAAAATGACATCAAAGTTTAGCATTCTATTTATAAAATCATGTTTCCAAACTACTATATGTGGAATTTACGGTTAAAAAACAGGAAAGTTGTTAAATTTTCGATCAGTAATGTGTATGTATGGAAACATAATTTATCTATTGATAGATATGTGTTATTACTGGCTGCATGTCTTTAGTATTATCTGAACAAATTAAGAATACTGAAAAGATTACTTAAGCTGTGTTTAAGTACTTAACACATTGTGTGCGGGTACATTTCGAAGCGAAATTGTACCGGGATCGCGCGTTTTGCTCGTAAATTGAGTTATTCAGTTAAATCTCAATAGATGGAAAATTATTTAATTTTAAACCAACATTTCTTATTCTATATTGAACTATATAAACAAATATATAAATAGAAATATATAAATAACACCTTTAAGATTTTTGTAAACAAAAAATATATTTTTTAGTGGATAAATTTATAATAGTATCTTAATTATGAAAAATAAAATAGAAATATAAGTATATAGTTTTAATTTTTTTTCTTGTTCTGTGGTTCCGCATTGACTGATGTAAAAACTAGTTTTTATTTTTCTAAACTTTTCCAGTATCTATGTAGTAGACAAGAACAGTCTGATTCGTTTTCCTGTTAATACCGTTATTTTTGTACCCACAAACAAACTATGTTGTTACACTAACCCGTACTAGTATTTGACCCGCGCTCAAGAATCAATCGTCAGAAAACTTACTAGTACGTGTCAATCATACAATGGGTTAACTATAAATATATCTCTAAATTATCTTGAAAAGTAAATTGTTTTACGTTTTAAACACTTCTTGGGGGGCTTTTCATTGTAAAATATTTGGTTAAATGTGATAGCATGGAAAATCTTATGAAATTTAGCTTAAGCTTACTTCCAGCTACTTTGAATACATACGCATATAATGTGTTAAAAAGTGGGAAGCTAATAAGTACAGACATACAGTCAACAAATTTACGAACATATGAAGGCGCAGAATATTTTAAAGCAGCAGGATTATTAGATCCAATATACATACATTTAGTTTTAAGAGAGGGAGTAATTGTAGCTGTAGTAGGATTGCTACTTTTGCATTTAGATTCCTCTATTTCAGTACAATCAGATTATTGTTATGTATTTACAACCTTAACACCAGTGTTTGTTTACAAAGGGAAACACAGTAAAAATATGATACCTTATATTGAGATTAAGACATTTATTTTTGTACACTATTTAAAAATTTATATAATTGATTATCATATAACATAACCAACAACTCTTTAGTTATGCGTTATTCCTTAATCACAATGTTAAATTACTAACAGAGGCCTAAATGACCCTTGTGAATATTTTTTACCTCCAGTACAAGTACAGGGGAGCAGCAGAGGCTTAACTCATGCGGTGTGTCGGTTCGGGCGTTCGGGCACACGGGACGAGTCGGTGCTGGTGAGCCTAGCTTGGGATTTCGATGACCAGTTACTCTTGAATCTCGACTTCAACTGTTTTCTTATCTATGTTTCCCAACTCCCCACCTAGGTTTTAAAGCCCCCTTTTCTTCTTTGCCAAGAGCTTGTTTGGTTAAATTTTTTCACATCTGCACCCCCTTCGGGAGTGCAGGTTGGCTCATTAAAGTAGCCCCTTTTTGTGTGCAAGCTGACATTATTTTTAGCCTCTGCTTCCATAACTCACTGTTACATCTCTGTGCGAGCTTCACCGTTACGCTGCCATTCCGTGATCTATACCTTCTCCGCAGGGGTCCCTAAACTCGACGTGAACAATCGAAGTCCTAAATTCCTCTAGAAAATTTCTCCCACAGCTGTGCATGTACGTGCAGATCATCGTGGGAAAGTACCTCGGTACACAGATGTATCTAAATTCCAAGACATAAGAAGTGTATATTTCGCCAGGAATCATAAATACCTGCTGAATATGCAGTTTTAGAAGTAACAGGATAATCAAAATGAATAGCAAATGCCGCAATATAGTAATAAACCGATTAAACTTTACATATCTATAAAACTTCTTATAATTGATAAATAGTTCATTACAGTTGGTAACATATATATGGAAGTTAATAAATATAAGTATTTTTAATCCTTCTAGAAAATTCTAGACATTAAGGTTTTCTCTGACAGAGAGAGCATTGACATCCCAGCTCTAAATTACACCGAAACTGCCATAACATTCATGGAAATTTTTTACTCACACATTGGCGTTGTCTACAAAACAATTCATAAATATTTCCGACTTCCCTTTCACTGAGCCCGAATGAACTTCCTTTTTTAACCTTTCTCAACTTTTTTTAAAGTCTTCATATGTGTTTCTTAAATAAATATCTCCTTCAAATAATTTATTGAAAGCATGCAGAGACGTGAATAGGAAATTTAAAACATCCTTAAAACCATACTTCAAACTATCTTAGGAGCTGCGTTATCCTTTATACTTTATTCAGTCTATTGAATTTTCACCTTACAAAATAGCGCTGATCCAGCAAAATGACATGCAGATGCTTTTGTGAATGGGTTAAAGTATCTTTTCAACTGACATTTTTTTTCTTTTTCAGCTTTTTTTTATGGGCTTCGATACGTGTAAGGAAGACTGCTAGTTTACGCCGGGAATTCAATTATTTCGCGAAGAGAGATTCTTTACTAAAAGTTCTGTATATTGATCGGGTGGCCTGCTTTTTGTATAGCAGACTGGTTTATGATTTTCTTTTAGCTTAATACATTTTAAAAGAGATGCTTCGAATCTTAGGATATTTGAAAGGAGTAGAGCTCCGTAATTGCTATCAATATGAAATTGGATTCATAATTTAGTACTTTAAATTATTCGTCAGTCTCAAAATTATATATTACACAATAAAAGCATTAATATTAAAAGAATGAAAACACAATAAAAAATTTATTTTATAAAAATACGTATTGTAGCTAATAAATATTAATAAAAATATTCTGTTTAAAATACCAATATTAATAGTTTTCTTGGATTACGTAAGTTATTTTCGTAAGTCATCAATATCACGTTAATGTTATTAGTTGTTGAACTTGCTTTGCTTTGGACTGGTTTGCAGTGCTATGGTTTACTGTTTTGAAGAGCGAGGGATAATGAGACTGGGACCTACTGCTTAAAGTCGATTCCAAATGGCTACTAATATCCATGCCAGTAGCGGTTTTGAACCCATGAACTTCGGTACCATTCTTAACATGCTTTGGAATGCTATGATTTAGTTTTTGCTTTACGGAATACATATGATGCCGGAAACTACTGCTTAAGGCATATCGAAACACATAAATCTAAAAAAATTCAGTTTTTATTTTTTAATTTTAAAAAATACTACAAATTTTTGAAAATGAAATAAAACAAACCACGTATTTTTAATTTTATTTCATACGAAACTCAAAAGACTATCATAATTGTAACTTTCTTTTTCTCCATTTTTCTGTAGTTATAGTCTGAAAATATTTGCCAGTTATTATTCTATATCAAAGTGACACTTTATTCTGCCAATCAGGGTTAATATCCGTAACGCACATATACGCAGTGACAGAGTAAATGTTGACTAATTTGACATTCACAGTATTGAATGCGTGTATAGTAATGGATAGAAAGTATAACTTATCCTTAAAATTATACTATAAAACTTAAGACCTACATTATCCTCTATACTTAAATCAATCTATTGCATTTTTACCTTACAAAATAGAAGTGATCCAGTAAAAGGACATGCAGATACTTTTGTAAAACTATTCACAAAAGTATCTGCAATGGTTGTGAAAGAATTTCAACGAACATTTTTTAAGCATTTTTGTATCTTTTAATCCATGTAAGGAATACTACTAGTTTATGGCGGAAATTATTTCTCGAGGAGAGATTATTTATTTAGAGTTCTGTATATTGATCATTTGGTTTGGTTTTTGTTACTGTTTACACTCATCCTCTTGTGTAGGAAAGTCTTACCATGTCCAATATTCCCCATCACCAGATGCTACAGGTCAGTAGCTAAGTGTAATATGGATGAACAAAGTCTGAAGACTGACTAAACCTTAAGTATCCTCGTAAATTTGAGGGAAGCGTAACCTAACAAAGGATCTCCAGCTAGGCCTGCCACATTCACATCTATCGTTTGCGAACTTGAAGGACGGTTGATCTGTCACTGGCTGGAGAACCACTACCTTGAATTGTTTATCTTAACTTTATATCAGAGGAAACATTAGGCGTAGTCTCATCGTATATGTTGGTTTGTATTTTTTTTTTTTTTTTGAGGACTATGGTCTGCTGTTTTGCTATGCTTTTGCTTAAAGACGATTCTAGACGTCTACAAACATCCCAGTCAGCAGTGGAATATTGGTAAAAGTTTACCTGCACTTATGGATCAAGTATATTACTATGACAAACTATATTGAATTTTGTAAAGAACAAAAACATACATCTATAAATATAAATATGTGGTTAGTTTTTGTTTGTAGATATTTATGCAAAATATTTCATTAGATACTTAAATTTTAGTGAAAATAATTTCGCACCTTTTTAAATTTATCCGCCATTTATTTCCTTTAAAATTTGTAAAAATATGTTTGCTATTAAAGAGCTTTCTTACAAATAACAACACTTTTGTGAACCTTTTTCATACGCCCTAAAATCAGCGCTCTTTTCTTCTGTTAAAAAAAGAACAAATATGAATTTGAAGAGGAATATACATGGTAAAACAGTACCTATAAACGGTTTTATAGACACAATGTATTATGTAGTCACGCATTAAACAACACCGTTGCCATATTTTAAATGGATATTTTGTAAGTATCTTTACAAAACCAAAGCCTTAAAAAGATATGGCTCTTCATTCTTGACTCATTTAACAACAATTTTGTGAACTTTTCTCATACCCCTTAAATTCAGTGCTCTTTTTTTCTGATTTGAAAATAAATAGGAATTTGAACAGGATCATACATGGAAAACAATATACATAAACATTTTTATAGATACAATGTATTATGAGGTCGTGCATTAAACAACACCGTTATCGCATTTTAAATGGTTATTTTGTAAGTATCTTTATAAAACCAAAACCTTAAAAAGATATGGCTAATCATTCTTGACTCATTCAATAATAATTTTGTGAACATTTCTCATACAGCCTAAATTCATTGCTCTTTTCTTCTGATTTGAAAAAAATGAAATTGAACAGGATCATACATGGAAATCAATATACATAAACATTTTTATAGATAGAATGTATATTATGTGGTCATGCATTAAACAACACCTTTATCGAAACAACACCTTTTACACAATGCGTGACTACATAATTTATCGTATTTTAAATGGATATTTTTCAAGTATCTTTACAAAACCCAAACCTTAAAAAGATATGGCTTGTCATTCTTGACTTATTTAACAACAATTTTGTGAAACTTTCTCACACGCCTTAAATTCCAAACTCTTTTCTTCTGATTTAAAAAAAAACAAATATGTATTTTAACAGGATCATACATGGAAAACAATATACATAAAAGTTTGTTTTTATAGATACAATGTAGTATGTTGTTATGCATTAAACAACACCATTATCATATTTTAAATGGATATTTTTTAAGTATCTTTACAAAACTAAAACCTTAAAAAGATATGGCTTGTCATTCTTGACTCATTTAACAACAATTTTGTGAACCTTAAAACGCCCTAAATTCAGCGCTCTTTTCTTCTGATATGAAAAAAAACAAATATGAATTTGAACAGGATCATACATGGAAAACAATATACATAAACGTTTTTATATATACAAACTATTATGAGTTCATGCATTAAACAACATTGTTATCGCATTTTAAATGGATATTTTTAAGTATCTTTAGAAAACTCAAACCTTAAAAAATATGGTTTGTCATTCTTGACTCATTTAACAACAATTTTCTGAACCTTTCTCATAAGCCCTAAATTCAGCGCTCTTTTCTTCTGATTTGAAAAGAAACAAATATCAATTTGAACAGGATCATACATGAAAAACAATATACATAAACGTTTTTATAGATACAATGTATTATGTATCACGCATTAAACAACTCCGTTATCATATTTTAAATGGATATTTTTTAAGTATCTTTACAAAACCTTAAAAAGATATGGCCTGTCATTCTTGACTCATTTAACAACATTTTCGTGAACCTTTCTCATATGCCCTAAATTCAACACTCTTTTCTTCTGATATGAAAAAAAAAACAAATATGAATTTGAACAGGATCATACATGAAAAACAATATACATAAACGTTTTTATAGATACAATGTATTATGTGGTCACGCATTAAACAACACCGTTACCATATTTTAAATGGATATTTTTTAACTATCTTTACAAAACCCAAACCGTAAAAAGATATAGCATGTCATTCTTGACTCATTTTGTATAGCGTAAATGCATATATCATTATATATTTATGCTCATATTGCTACTTAGCAACCACTAGTATATCATTATGTAAGTATTAAATAATAAATGAATGAAAAAGTTCCATTAGTAACATTTTGTAGACATATATATCATTCTTTCTTTCTTTTTTTTCGTAAAAGGTCATTAAACGCACTCTTGGAATCAGAAGTTAGTCTGATGAGCTAGTATTTTTAAGTTTAAATGTGCATAAATAGTAGAAAATAAATACAGCAACTTTAGTGAAATGTTTATGTACATGATTTTATTTTATTTAAGGGATAGGACCAAAATATGTATAGACTACGTAATGCATGCAATTATATTATGTGTTTAAAATTGTAAAATGAAATTGAATAAATTTTATCACTCTTGCAACTTACTCTGTCCTTTTTATTATAAAACGTTTGATACTATAGATCAAATAGATTCAATACTTTAAATTGGTAGAGCACTGCCCTATAGTAATGTATTTAAGGAGTTCGAATCCCACTGCCGGCGTGGATATTCATACTTAATATACTCTTATAAAACTCTAATAAAATTTAATTAATTGAATGAATTAACGATGAACTATTATTAGTAGATTTCTTTTGTTGGTTAGGAAAATTAAACATGATAATAGTTAAATTTTATGGTTATATCTTTGGTAATAATAATTTTTAAAACATTAAATAAGATATATTTTTTTGAATTGTCTGAATTCGTTTAATATAATGACCTTAATACAAATTACTAAGCTTAGTTTTGTATCTTTATTAACGTGAAGCTAATAATTAATTTTCCTTGAGGAATGAAATAAAATATTTTCTTAAAGACATCTCCCTGCATCAGGTTATTTTGTTTTCTTTATTTAATCATTGAAATAGCTGACAAATAACACATGTTTTAGATATATATCCTTGTAAATATGAGTTAATTTTTTATTTAAGTAAAATAGTAGTTCATTTAAATAAAATCATTATTTACTTTCCTTTATCACTCTGCAAAATATATATAGACTGGTACTAATTTCTGGGCATCTGCCATACTTTTAAGTAGTCTTGTAAATATTTTATTCATATTAACACATTTTATGGAATTTTTACAACCATTTTCCAATTCTATCATTTTTCCGTATTCATTTTTGTCTCATTAGAAAACGATGAATCAAGGTTTTATTGTAATATTCAGCCGTATAAGATTTATTAAAAGTTGGAGATAAAGCTAGAAATGCATGCTTATTTAGGAAAATTAAATAAAACAGACAATGTATTTAAGTAGTATGTTTTATATGTATAATCTATATGTGTTCTTAAAAATAGCATTAGAAAAAAATTATTATCACAAAACTTTTATTAATCACAAAATATTTTGTTCCTGCAGTCACTTCTTCAACAAGCCTAAAATGTTAATATTTCAATCTCGTGCTCAGAAACGAAATAGAGATTTAAATTAAATTTGAAGCCACATATGATTTATAGATGTATAAAAAGTGTTGATGAAAATAAAAAAATTTCATTACTTAACCTATTAATGTGCACGCTCGAGTTAACATGAGCGCGCTAAACTTTTCAAACTGTGCACACTCGAGATAATTCGAGTAGCATTGTAATTTATGTTGCTATAATTTTTCATACTCTAATGCAATCGAAAACTAAAATTGCAATTCAAAATTTAAATAAAAATTTTGATTATTTTTGTATTTTTGTACTTTTCTTGGCAAGACAACGTTCTAAATTGTGTTTTTTACATTAAAAATTTGATTTTTTGGCCGTCCTTTTAAAAGAAAACTGTGCATTAAGTGGTTAATACCCTTAGCTTCGATTCCCGAACTCAGTTCGGGCAACACAAATGTGCCAAATTTAGAATGCCCGACCTGAGTTCGGGCAAGAGAAAAATCGGGGTTTGAGCAAAGCCTGAAATCAGTTCTTTCAATGCGTAATATGCATTTTATCATTTTCTTTATAAACGGGATACTTTATAAAGGAAACTTCTGTAGTTTCGCCCCATTTGTTGGATACTGTAAAGAATTTGTGAAATACGATTGAATCTAAGGGGCTTTTAATTCATGACCGAAACATAAAGTCTGGTTATTTGACCGGCTCTGATAGAACTAGGCCGAACGATGGCCGATTGGTTAGGGTGCTGGCCTTCGGTACCGGAGATAATGGGTTCGAATTCCACTGTGGCATGGACTTTCGTAGCCGTTCGGAATTGGCTTTAAGCTGTAGGTCCCGGTCTCATTAGCCCTCGTGTTGTAAACAGTAGACCGTAGCACTCCAAACCAAACCAAACTGATAGAACTAGATATGTATTCAATGTTGGTATGTCTAGTATTAAACATTAATTTTCCAATACAAAATTACAGATATTAACATTAATAAATGTATTAGAAATTTCACTATTGATAAAAGTTTTTCACTAAACCGTTCCAAATATTTTTTGTTTAAATAAAGAGCCTTATATGAAGTTGAATTAAGCGAGAAAAATAAACAATTACGCTTACAATCCTAGAAAATAAGTTTTGAGAATAAATTTTCTTTGTAGTAATGCTGATGTTAACTTGAACAAAAAATTATGTATATGATTGATGTGTACTTTGATATACATATACTGCTTCGTGAGGCACAATCCATCAAAAATCGGAAAAAAAGGAATATCAGTTCCAAGAAAGAGTAACAAAATATAATGTATGTTGCAGCAATGCATTTCTAAGATTTCGATGATATATAATAGGAAAACAAAAACGATTTATCTAGAAAAGAGATACAAACAACAATACTGTAAGAATCGTTAAAATTGAAAATTGAATTAGTAAAAGATAAAAGATCAACAGAATGATGTAATATGAATATTTTAAAAGTATTTCTGAATAAATAAGAGTGAAATATTCTAAACAAAAACTGTCAGTTCATCTTTGATTGTTAAAAGCGGCTATTAATTTTATTTCAAGTTTGTTTAATATTTGAGATATATCAAAGCTCATAAAATTTTGATTTAGTTTACATTAATAGTAGGTACCACAAAATTAAAAATTTCATATCTCAGTGTAAAAATAAAGTTACGTTGGCCTAGTGTTT
>CM063510.1:84108948-84111448 GCA_032207245.1 Pardosa pseudoannulata | reverse complement strand
TTATTGAATTGTGAAATATTACTAAGAATAAGAATCAATGTTATTATTTTTATCCCACCACTATAATTATTACAAAATTTACTACTACAGACAATTCAGTTATGACTAATAACTACTTTAAAAAGGTTTTAAACTTAAATTCGTCATGAAAACTATGGTTCATCAATGGTTTATACCTAAATATGTTTTTCCAGTACTGAATGAAATCAGTTAAATTACTTTCAACAGAGTAAATTTTTTCTGCTAGCTGTCAATGTTAATTTAATATATATATATATATATATATATATATATATATATATATATATATATATATATATATATATATATATATATATATATATATATATATATATATATATATATATATATATATATATATATATATATATATATATATATATATATATATATATATATATATATAATATAATATATATATATATATATACATCCTAGAAAATGGCATGGAGATGTCTTTCAGAATAGGCAGCTATCTCTCCAGTAGGAGGGATTTTTTTCATTTTATTATCTTCTAACTTTTATCTTGCGAACTTTGAAGTTGAAAAGGATGCTGATCGTTATGTCTTCCATTGAATTAATTTCACACAGAAAAGAGTTTTTTCCTCTGGAATTTTTCAAATGAATTATTAGATTTAGTTTATAGAAAGTTGCCGTTTTCTTTTTCTTTTTTTTCTGTTGGATTATGGTTTTTAATTAATTGCAGTGATGCGCATGGCTATAAATATACCATTTTACTGAAAAAGATTTATAATTACTAAAAAAGTTTGCAAAAATCTGGAAAATATTTTGAAATTTGTAAACTTTCTTGTTACCATACAAACTTTTATGGTTTGTATAATAATATAAAAGTTTTACTATGCAATTAGTGGCATATATGTTACTATACAACGTGACTAGCACATGGCCCGTCATATGATGGGATAAATAAATTTTTTAATTTTCCAGTAATTGTAAAGTCAGGTAAACAAATGGTTTGTTTTTTGGCTGAGAACTATCTAGTACACGCTCAATAATCTGTTTGCCTTCATACTGCAGTAAAGTCTGCCAATACTGTGAATGCAGTTTAGAATCACGTGGATATCATTTAGAAAGATAATTCAAAGTTTTTTTGGCTATGTCGAAGATATGGTTAAATTCTTCCCAATTTTTTTGCCAGATTAATTAATGGAAATTAATAAATCTGGCTAATTAATTAAAGGAATAAAACTATTATTTCCACTACACCCTGTAGGTAGATATTATATAGCATTTTTCTTTTAAAAGAAGTGTCTCCGATAGGCCTATATCCCCTTGAGTACATCTTTAAAGAAAAAGTTTAATTTTAAAAAAGCTGCTCTTCTGAATCTCGCAATCAGCATTTTACCTGAAAGAGGAACATACGATTAAATAATCATGTATTAGAATTTGTTGTTAATAACGGTGGTAAAATTTTCATTGCAACAAAAAGATATCGATTATTAAATTTAAAATTATCATATACGTACCTAATCTATTATATAAACCAAGTATAAAAGAAAATTATTTATGCAATATCGAAGTTCCGAGATAAAACGTATGAAAATAATGCAGACGATATTTAAATAATTAAAATAAGACATGATTAAATGATAGGGTTATAGAAATGACGTCATATTGCTAGAAGAACAATGTTATTTTTAACAATTTGTTATTTGATAAATTGATAAAATTAATCACCTGGTGTTAACAAGGGAAAATAGGGCTTGAAATAACGCTCGAAAAGGTCTGAAGGGTTGGATTTGAAACATTTTAAACAGTAGTATTAATTTTAAACAGTAGTCTGATAGTATTTTTTGCTGTGAAATGAAGCATATTTATTCCGATTTATTTCAGAATCGGATCGATAGTTTAGGGGAATATTAAAAAGTTACTCACTTTGAATTTTGCTAACCCTAACTCTTCAATAACCCAATATGAATACCTCTATCCAACCGCTTCATAAATTTGAGGACAGACGGACAGATAACTTAGGATAATATTATATAGGGGTATATGTGCTACTATATAAACCGAGATATATTATAACCTTGCTCATGTGCATAGTAAATCATTACTAAAATATAAATTTTGATTATCCTGTTAACATGAATATATGATGATATTATAGTTGTTTGAGACTTGAGTAAGCATATGGAATACAAATCATACCAAAAATAAAAATAATTTTATTTATTCAGCTACCCTAAGGCTCTAAATGACGTTCAACCTTTTAACAACGAAATACTTACGAGGCAAATATAAGTAAGGAACAAACTTCGGAGTCATATACAACATTTAATTGTCATGGATATTCAATATATTACATAAATTTCAATACAATGACACAAAACCGAAACTAATCATGCACAGTACCGTGTAAGGTGCGGTGCTCCAGTTACGTTGGGAGATTCCACTCCATAGCTGAAGGAGGGTATATAATAAGACATTTTCATAATAAAATATGCATATAACCTAACAG
>CM063510.1:84086448-84103948 GCA_032207245.1 Pardosa pseudoannulata | reverse complement strand
TATACTTTGAAACAGTATTTAACATTAATGTCAAGTAAACATTTTTATTTATCAATTTTTAAATTGCATAACAAAATAAATAGCAAAATATCGCTAAATATACCTCTTTAATTTATTTTTAGATTATAATTTTAAGCTCATGGTTAAAAATTAAATTTAAATGAATTTGTTATTTCTTTTATGATAATGAGTTCAAAATTGCTAATTTTGTCAGTGTTATAATATATAATAATTTTAATTCTGAAATAAATATAAGCTTTATATTGCAATGTGTGTTTGTTTCTGTGTGTGGGGTATGTGTGGTTTATATGTTTGAACATACAAATCATATATATATATATATATATATATATATATATATATATATATATATATATATATATATATATATATAATTGTGTGTTTGTCTTCCTATGTATATATAGAGATAAATCTATATTATACATAGATAGAAATATATATTATATCTGCATAAACACACATATATATAAATATTTATACACATATTCACATACCTATATGTACACACACATCTATACATACAGATGCACATATATATGTATAGATAGATACATATACATATGTATATACATATATATATATATACATATATATATACATATATAATATAGCATATATATATACATATATATATACATGTATATATATATATATATATATATATATATATATATATATATATATATATATATACATAAATTAATACATGGATAGAGTATATATTACGTTATTTCAGTAGTAAGATTATTGGCGTTCTAGTGTTCATTACTCTCACCAAACTCTGGGTTTGAGGCTAAACAAAAATAAAAGAAGCAAAACTTAGAAGTTGGTCATTAAAGCTATAAAACCTTTCAAATATATTTTATGTGGTGAATATCAGTGACTTTTTGTCAAAGATTTATAAGCTAGTTTAGTTTTATGTTTGGATTAAATTTTAAAACTTGTTTATTCCATTTTCATTTTATTCATTTGAATGAGTTTGTAAATTTGTGTAAAACAATTTTTTTTAACCTCAATTGAAATAATTCAAAGTAATTTATTAGAAATATTTACCTGTTGAAATCGGGTGTTTGTTTTAAGATTCCTTAAAAAAAACAATCTTGAATGGCTTTTACAATAATTATTTTTCAATGTCAATTAGCTTTCTATTCAAGAACAATAGAAAAACTGAAAGAACATAAATATCAAAACCCTAATAAGTAATGAATAGAACAAAATTAAAGAAGAAAATTAATTGAAAAGACAATTTACGTTTTTCATTAAAATATGCTACCTTCCGTTTAGAAAAATTAAGAGTTAGTGTAATACTTTAATTTTAAAAATGCTTAAACAATAAATTGAATTTCTTTGTAAATAAAACGGAAAACACAAATATTGTTTTATCTGCACAATGAAGCTAATTTCTTAGTTTTAAATTATTTGACAAATACTGGATGTTTATTTTAGTTTAGAATTACATTTTTAATGCATATCGTCTCTTTTTAGGGACAGCTAAAATGTAGTTGGTAGAATTTTTAGGTTTCCGAGAAGGAAATTTTGTTTTCAACGAAGGTGGAAGGTAGATCTTATAAATGATGTACCAAATATTCAAATAGCTTCTATTATATATAATTTTGTAATTTAGATCAAAATTTTATTATTTTACTTATCTCACACATAAATGTTTTGGTAGGTACATCGTTTGATATCATATACAAATAATACAAATCATTTGGTATCATGACAAATAGTTTTATGTAGTATAAAGCTTCAGTTTAAAATTGCAGTGTTAATCTTTTAACAGTCTATCAAAAAATTGAAAAACTAAAAGAAGATAAATTTAAAAAATATTAGAAACTGATTAGAACAAAAGTAAAGAGAAAATTTAATTGAAATGTGTAGTATTATATTGTGCTTATACATTTTACCAAATAAACTTTTTACTACGCAGTTTTCTTTTTATTTTATAAACGGCATGGTCAAAGTTGTTTAAATTTCATATTTGCTTTATTCTGTGCAGTCAATTAAAACTTAGGTTTACTACAGCAATATATTTTTGGAAGAAATGGCTGAACCATTAATGGTATAAATTAATTTAAATTTATAGAAAATAATAAGAAGTTATTTTTAGTGGTTGTCATTATTAGTATATCTTTTCTAGTTAAAATACCTTACAATAAATAGTCTTTTTGGGTTAAGTCTAGTTAAAATACCTTTCAATAAATAGTTTTTAATAGTCTTTTTGGGGGAATTTACCTGTTATAACTTAATATTCATACTATGTTACAAATTTAATAAGCCAGATTAATTCTTAAGAATATGAAGATAATATGCTTGTTAATAATTTAATTATTATTAGGTCTTTTGACAAAATAAATTAAGAATATTTCCAATATTTTTAATAAAGTGTAGTTGACAGTTCTTACTAATATATATATATATATATATATATATATATATATATATATATATATATATATATATATAATATAATATATATATATATATATATATACATATATATATATATATTATATATATAATATATATATATATAAATATATATATATATATATATATATATATAAATATATATATATGTATAATATATATAATATATATGTATACATTCTCAAAACTTCTAGAATCTTCTAGACAGCTCTAAAATAAGTAAGAGAATGTATGAATGAAAGTTGCTAATTATAAAATTATGTCAACAAAATTAAACGTTATGATACCGTTATGACGCAATTTTTACCGCTACCCTCTTAATATATATATATATATATATATATATATATGTGTGTGTGTGTGTGTGTGTGTGTAAGTATGTGTCCCATGCATATATATGAGTACGTTTTTTAATATCTAATTAAAGCTTGAAATTATATTAATAAGTATCATAACAAATGAAGTCTATTCCAATGACGTTTTGCTTCCAGATAAAACATTTTTCTTGTGGTAGTTAATATTAAACTTATAGCTCTGACAAAAGATATTTCAGCACTGGAGAAACACCTGAATTTGTTAAAAGTGGCAACCATATGAATACATTCTTCTTAATGGCATTAATATCTGCAAATGACGTTCTAATTGATTAATTATAATTTAAATGTGACATTACTGTTCATAAATCAAATTTTTCGTTTTTTAAATTTTTCGTGCCATTCTAGTGTTATCTCATCCTTAATAATTCTTTATTTATTCAATAAAGAATATATAAATCCTTAATACTTTCATAAATACTTAATTATATGCCCTCAATGCTTAAGACTGCAAGAATCTACATGATGGTTCAGTAGTTCTCATATGTACACAAAAGGAGCATACAAAAGGACATTTCCTAGACTTACTAGAACTGTCTAGTCGTGTTGAATTACCCCTTGAAGCAACGAGTTGTTTCCCAATAAAAGGAGAGCGGGGATTTCTTTGTAACACAATTCGGCAGAAAAAGTTTCTGATTATGATGACAGACATTTTCCTTGAATGACATCTTGGGATATTTTTAACGGTTAATGGATTTCCTCTCAAAAGTAAAAGAGAAAGTGAAAAAAAATTGGATTCCTTTAGTAAATATATTGAGGTAATTAAGCTTCGTTGTAAAAGAAAGGAATGTATGCCTTATAATGTCCTCCTTGGAAAGATTTGGCGATCAAACAGTCGCAAATCAGGAAGTTATAGACAAAAATAAACGAGAATTAAAAAAGTAAAGCTGAATGAGAAATGATGTTTATAAAATCACATTTATTCAATATAGAAGATATAAAACCTTAATACTTTTATAAATACTTAAGTATGTGCCCCCAATGCTTAAAGACTGCAAGAGTCTACATAATGGTTCAGTAGGTCTCATATGTATACAAAAGGAGCATACAAAAGGACATTTCCTAGCCTTACTAGAACTGTCTAGTCGTGTTGAATTACCCCTTGAAGCAACGAGTTCTTTCCCAATAAAAGGAGAGCGGGGATTTCTTTGTAACACAATTCGGCAGAAAAAGTTTCTGATTATGATGACAGACATTTTCCTTGAATGACATCTTGGGATATTTTTAACGGTTAATGGATTTCCTCTCAGAAGTAAAGGAGAAAGTGAAAAAAAATTGGATTTCTTCAGTAAATATATTGAGGTAATTAAACAACGTTGTGAAAAAAAGAATGTTTAACTGTAGGAGCTTACATATTCATTTCATTTTTGGTTACAGACGTACTTAAATATATATTAGTACTAGCATTAGAATTTGTATATAAGCATTAAAATTATTAAAGTACATATTATAAATACTGTTATTCATAAAAGGTATATCTATTTATAAGTGTGTCAAAAATATTGTTAATTCTTCAATTGATGTCATTTATATTACTGATTAGAAACTACATAAGATTAGCATATAGCCCGTCGTATGACGGGATTAGTACAATTTTTAACTTTCCAAAATTGTAAAGTACCCTATGAGGCAGGTAAAAAAATGGTTTCTTTTTTGGATGAGAACTATATGGTACACTCTCAATAATTTGTCTATCTTCACAGTGCTCTAAAGTCTTCCGATACTGTGAATGCAGTTTAGAATCACATAGAATTCATTTAGTCAAACTGCGTGGTTATGTATACAAAAGAAACACACAAATGAACGTACTTCTTAATTTTAAAAGATATATAACTTAAACGCTAGATATTTATGAGTCCGTGAAATAGACTCCTAGATTTATATGAAAAAAATTTGTCTCTTAATACCGGTGATAAAATTTTCGTTGCAAAAAAAACCGATGATTTATTTAAAATTATCCCATATATACTTAATCTATTATATAAGCCAAATATAAAAGATTGTTATTTACGTAATACCTACGTTCAGTGATAAAACGTGTGAAAATAATGCAACCGATATTTAAATGATTTAAAATAAGAAATGATTAAATGAGATGGTTAAAGGTATGCCGTCATAATGCTAGAAAAAAATATTTTTATTTACTTATTATGTTATACATTTATTAATTGCTCTTAACCGGGCAAAAAAGAGTTTGAAATAATAGCATTAAAAGCCCGAAAAGGGAAAAGGGGTAGATTTTGAACGTTTTAAAGACTTGATTTGAATTTTGCTATCACTAACTCATCAAGAATCCAATATGGATGCCCCTATTCATTCCATGTCCAACCGCTTCATAAATTTGAGGGCAGACGGATATACAACTTAAGCTATTATTTCATAGGGGATTTCAAAATAATTTCTATCACTAATATAATTGAAATCAAAGCATTATAATTATTAAAATTAATATAATAAATACCGCTATTAGCAAAACAGTGTGTGCATATGTGGGAATAAAACTGCATTATTTATTTCATAGATATTTCTTAGCAGTCCATGATTTTCTCCCAACTTATACATTCGCGTTAGTTGCTACAGAATAGTTTTAAAGTAGGATAGAGTACGTACGCATGATCGCATAAACTCGTAAAATTGACCATAACAGTTGTGAACATGCCGAGCGGTCACACTTTTTCTATGTCCGGTTGTCCGTCACACTCTAGTCATTTAGGATATGGTTTCGCATGGGTCTCGTATAAGGAGCAGGTATGTAGACGAAATAATCAGCCGTAGAGGATTAAACTTAACAATGCTGATTTATTACAACAAAAAAAACCTTTAAAGAAATATTAAAGTATATAAGTAAAATCGTCCAGAAAGGGGATTACTCTAGACAACCTGCTCTCTTCGAAGTTCAGCCGGGAGTCCTTCCCAAACAGGAAACCTCGGTTTTAGGGGAGATCGACACCCTCCCCCCTCTTTGACCCTCGTCCTTAGGGGGGGGAGCCGAAACGCCCTTTGGTATCCAGCCGACGTGGTCACACAAAACACAATTTCTTTTCTCTGTCGTTGCGTAGACAAAAACGGCACACTTGACACCTCTAATCGTCCGTGCGTCAAAAGGACCATTACTGGTACAATACTGCCGTTTTTCAATTGTTCGGCGTTTCGAAATGTTCGGCGTCTTACAATGAACAAAATTTCGCTTTAACCAACGCTCTTCTTGACCCCCGACAGAGACGGACGCGATGCTTACAACAGTTCTTATCACTGAGACGTTTTGTCGTCGAACGATGGCTGAATAGTCAGGGTGCTGACCCTCGGTACCTGAGTACGTGGATTCAAACTCCACTGATGTATGGATTTTTATAGCCGTTCGGATTATGGTTTAAGTAGTAGGTCCCGGTTTCATTATCCCTCGTGATGCAAAATGTAGGCCGTAGTGCTCTAACCAAACCACTGAGACGTTTGACCGAGAATTATTTTTCAATCTAATATTCTTTATGAATATTTTTTTTGTATTATGAACGTTTATGATGACTTACGTTTGTGTGTCGTCTTAACTCTTAATTCTCCATATATGAATATATGTTCTCGATGCTGACTGCCTTGGTGGGAGTAGCAAGCTCTATTACATCCCTCAGATATACTCTCTATAGAAAAGAGCAGGTTTTAATTGACTGTCATTTGAAACAAGCGATCTAAATATATTTAAGGCATCAGTATATATTTATTTTTTCCCTTTTCATTAAATTTCATATTTTCCATCGACAGGACTCCCAGTTTGCCACAAATTATTGTCTACTAAATTTAGCGAAACTATTAATTTATGCCAAGTAGCGTGACACTCACCGTTACACATTTTTATACACAATCTTCCTGAGTTAGTTCTTTAATTCTTGATGATTGTATAGTTTTAAACTAATTTAAATGATCAAGGTTCACTCTTGTTTAATCGTTAGACTCATAGGAACATAATCTCGTTTTTTCTCTAGCTCCGTCATTGGCGACAAAGAGTATATTTTGAGGCATTCTATGCACAGCCGTTACACAGTAATGACGGTGTTTTGACTGATGAGTTTTAAATTCCGATAAATATAAATTTTCAGATGGAATCGCTATTGCAACTTGATTAGATGTTCTTTTTATCCAAAAACCCGGGGAAAATTAAATAATAGTGTGTAATTTTCAGTGCAATCGGTGGATATTATGTTCACTGGTTATAAACACACACACACACACACACACACACACACACATATACATATATATATATATATATATATATATATATATATATATATATAATATATATATATATATAAATATATATATATATATATATATATATATATATATATATATATATATATATATATATATATATATATATATATATATATATATATATATATATATATATATATATATATATATATATATATATATATATATATATATATATATATATATATATATATATATATATATATATATATATATATATATATATATATATATATATATATATATATATATATATATATATATATATATATATGTATATATATATATATATATATATATATATATATATATACATATGTATATATATATATATATATATATATATGTATATATATATATATATATATATATATATATATATATATATATATATATATATATATATATATATATATATATATATATATATATATATATATATATATATTATATATATATATATATATATATATATATATATATAAGGATATGTGTGTGAGTGTGCATAACATTATCAAAAACTTAAAATGGTATATTTATAAATTTTTAGAGATTTTTTTTAACCCTTTACTGCCGTTCATTTATCAACTGGTTATCTATAAACTTCCGGAAACATATTTTTTCCATTTTTATTTAAAAATAATGACTACATAATATAAATGGGCAAAATAAAAATTCTCTCGATAACTTCATTTTCCATATTTTTGACTCGCATGATATGCAAATCGATGTGTACTTTGTTATCTCGGGAGCTTAATGAGTCCACGAACTGTTTTTATAATGATTTATGCTACAAAGTTTAAAATGTCACTTTTCTTTTAAATTTACACTTAAGCTGCTTAAAGTTCCTCTGTCATTAAGTTGTTTAATAAGCACATGGCAGTAAGTGTTCACATTTTCATCCGAATAAAGAGGCTTTTGCAAACGTAATTTTCAAAATCTCCCGCAATTACATTATTCCACAAAATTTAACGTTCGTATATGATTTAAGAATGTAAACTGGGAATGTGCGCTGGTGATCAAAAGTAAAAGAACAAAGTAGAGCAGATTGCAGGAAAATTACTATTTCTCTTAATAGCAACGTTTTCAAAGAATGTCGGGTATAAGGAAATGCTTTGTAGCAAGGTAAAAAAAGGCTTAGAAAATATTTAACTTATTAAAGCCGAAATCATTTCTGTGTATATAATCTAATAAAGTTATTATGGACTGTACAAAGCAAAACAAATATGAAATAGAAACAACTTTGAACATTACAGCTTTTCTTAATTAGGGATCAGCTACCATTTTCGACGTTAAAGGAAACCATTTATGAAAATTGATAAGAGTTTTATTTGGTGTAACGTGTAAACACATTACTGTAAAGTGTAGATTTATAACAGATAATGTTAGTTGCCATAATTTCAGTCGATGTACTTGCAGAACACGAAATTTATGTGCTATAATCAAAAGTTCAAAAAATGTCTATTTAACCCTTTTGTGGACATGGGAAGATTACTTACAGCATGCGTAATCTTACGAAATACACTGAGCCTTGGTACCGTGTAACAATGAATTACACTACTGGAAAAAGCTAGCGCGGAAGACTGGCCGAAAGACTAAAGCGATGTCAATGATCCCCCTTCGATCCCATTGGACAAGAGGGGTTGGTAACGCGGGTCAGTCGTCTATGGCTCTGGCAACAGTAGTCACTGGATTTTGCTTGGTAGATTTAAAGGACCCGTCCGTTAAAAAGCAGGCCAAGACGGAGTGAACGGATAACTTCATCAGAGGCAGGGAGTTGCTCCAACAATTTCAGCAGTATATGGATACTCCATAGCAGTATATGGATTGTCACCAGGTTGTTCTTAATCAAAAATAGAATTCTAAAATAGAGTCTGCAAGAGAGTAAGTCTTCGCTCATTTGTACCTGGTGTTTTATTTCTTGTGTTATCTAGGCAAGCCTGGTATAAGTCATTGGTACGTAGTATACTGCAATCGATAAAGGCAGCCATATCGTAATCGAATGTTACAGGTTTTATCCTTGAGCCTGCTTAATATGGGCCGTGTTAATTAATGGTGGCTTGGTGCGTAAAATAAGTCATGATCGCAATGTCCTCAAGTAATTTACCGAATTGAGGACACTTCAGGGGATGGCAGAACTAGCATGGAGATCTGCTTGGTCCCCCCTTTTAAATTCCAAGGACCCACTTGAGCTAAATCGTTCTTTCACCCTAGCGGTGCTCGTCAAAACTAAAGGCGCTCGCTTCTCCATAATTCGTATAGCCTATAGCTCACGGGCTTGACTCAGCCAAGAGTCAGTGGAAAGGATAACAGGAAGAAGTTCACTTGTGGGAAACGCAAAACCCGCTAAAGATCAACTAGCTCTAGATCGTTTTAGCTCATTAGCTAAAACAGTATTAATTAGACGGATACCCTTCAAAAGAAAGAAAAATATACTCAAATTAGCTTTCAAACAAGGAAGTATTCGATTTCCAATGATGCATGTTCAGTCAGTATGGGAAATCATAAGTTGATCTGCAACTGTAGACGACGTAGGGGATGTAACAGTAGACGAGTCTAGACGATGTAGGCAATGTCGCTAAATATGCACAGAATGCGATGTGTCTTTGGTTATAGCAATATGTTTTTTATGGTAAATAATTGCCATTGAATTAAATTTTCTGCATGACCGTAAATGGTTAGAAGGAAAGTATACTTATCCCCGGTAAAACTTAAAAATAAATATAAAATTATACAAAATAAAATAGTATTTTGTTTAATTGAAAATAAAACACAAAAAAACTGGGAGAAATAAATGACCCCCGAAAGGTTTAAATGAGAAAATTTAAAATAACATCAGATACTGAAAAATATGTTAGTTTATTCAAAGAATTATCACCTTACTTCAATGAAAAAGAAAAATTGTTTCAAGAATACATATAAGCTCTACAAATAGTTTTTAATTGCCCCTTAAATGCGGCACTGCCTAACTATATAAAGTAGTAGGGTGCTGCTCTTCGTAACTGGAATTCATGAGTTCAAATCCCGCAGCAGGCATGGATATTCATAGCTGTTCGGAATCAGCTTTAGGCACTACGTCTTGGACTGATAAGAGCTAGTGTGTAAAGCAGTAGACCTGAGTGTTCCAAATCTCCCCCAGAGTACATGTAATACTTGGCATTAAAGGGTTAAATAATTCTAAGTACATGAAAGCAGGGAGTTTAACCCACTCGATCATCCGAACATCACATGAAACTCTTAATTTAAAAAATAAATAATAAGTAGCTATTATAAATAATGAAATGATTATTTATTATTAAATTATTATTGTAATTTAACATGAGTGAGAAATTTATGGGTAACTGTTTTAGAAATGAAGATTTATCAAGTTGATATGAGATTACCACTGATGGTAACACATCCCAGATGTTTGGATTCATTCCAAGAATAAGAACACCCTGAAGTTTTGGTGTATTTTAAGCCACTCGCGGAGAACACAGTAAATGTACGTGTAAAATTTGATGTGGTGTTATGTGCTATGGTAGTGTGGCTAGTATATTTTAGCCCGTCGCCAAGATTAAGACAACAGTACAATAAAATAGTGCACTCCAGATACTTGATTAAAACAATGATTTTATTCTGAGTATTTGGACTTCACTGGAATAATTAGCATGCTAAACAAATAAAAAAATATAAACATCATGAGAAATTTTATCATTTTACAGTGGCATATTTATTTAAAATGTCAATGGTAATTTATATTAATGGAATCAATTGTTTTCAATCGTTCTCTAGATTAACGTATATGAAATATCTCTACACAAATTGTCTATAAATAATTCGGGTCATAACATTTGGAGGTATCCAATTTGTAGGAGTTTTTTAAGGAAAGGAACAGGTGCCTTATAATGTCCGGCTTGACTAAAGAACTGTGTTCCCCCGCCAACTTGGAGATAATGGTTTAAGTATGGTCGCTTAATATTTTCTCCTTGTCTAAGCAATCTGTATCTATATTATAATTTATATTATATTTGCATCCAACTTTCCTTGTGTAACTCTTTTCTTATATATTAAAAGTGCGCAATGCTTAAAAAATGAGATATAACAAACCATTAATGGTTCACTATGGCTGATTTTTAATAATTTGGAGTATTTGCTTTTGTAAACTGTTAAGAGAATAATTGTCCATAAATATAAATGTTCGGTTTTCAAGTCGTTTTCTTTAATTAAGTAAGAGTAGATAATTCTATTACGATGGCGCACTGTGCATTAATTAAAGTCGCCAGAAAAAGCAAGAAATACAATGTTTGAATGGATTACCGTTGTGTTTTATTAAATATCGCCAATATTATCGACAAATTTGCTAAAGGGAACCCAAGTCTTAAGTAGTCCCATAATGTCCTCCGTGGAGACATTTGGCGATCAAACAATCGCAAATCAAGAAATTGTAGACAAAAATAAACGATAATTTAAAAAAAATAACACTGAATAATAAAAAATGTTTATAAAATCAAATTTATTCACTAATTTAAAGCATTACAGATTAACTTACTAATTATAAATTTACATTTATGACTAGTAAACTTTATCATTTTTAGCACAAATTTCTGCAGACGGATTTTCTAGTATAATAATATGTCTTAGAAGATTTCAAAATTATGATTTGTTTTGATGAAATAAAATTTCTGTGTTTTATATTATTTGTGACGTGTGGAGATAACACCTGATAAAAGAGTAGTTGTTGTTAGGATTGTAGCTGGAATAAATATATCAAGGTGACTTGCTGCAATAGTTCTTTAATAGTTTGACGCTTTGATTGTTATCTTAGTAACAACTAGTATGTATTAATGAATAAGTTCAAATTTATTTACTAATTTTAAACATTACAAATTTACTTACTAATCACAAATTTACATTTATGACTGGTAAACTTTATTATTTTAACAGAAATTTCTGCAGGTGGGTTTTCTAGTATAAAAATTTTTCTTAATAGATTTCAAAATTATTATTTGTTTTGATGTAGTGAAATTTCTTTGTTTTACACTATTTGTGACACGTGGGGATAACACCTGATAAAAGAATAGCTGTTGTTAAGATTGTAGCTGGAATAAATATATCAAGATCATTTTCTACAAAAGTTCTCTAATAGTTTGGGGCTTTAATTGTTATCTTACGCGTTGCACCTTTCTGTAACATTACATAACTTTTTAATAAGATTAAAATCTAAAAGTTTGATGAAATTTTTAAACAAATCTTTGTTCATTTTCTACAGTATATAAATGTGTGGCACTATTTCAAAAGAAAGTTTTACAACTTGTTTTGCATTTAAACACCAATACAATTAAGTCTTTTATTAAAAAATATAAAAATGTAGTCCTAACTATGTACTTTAGTGTTTATGTTATTTTATCAAATACCTCTACTAATCCTACAATTGTGCTAAATTACTAGATCTTAGTATTACTATGCATGAACACAAGATGAGTAAGTTATATATAAACAATCAACACGTATCATTTATATCATAATTGTAATTTAAAATACAGTTGAGTTTCTTTTCGTACGTTTATAGAAAGCCAATACAAACAACATTAAAACAATAATCTTTACATTTTTATCTTTAAAGTTGTCGCTTTCAATTTCAGCGACACCCTCTGTGTCGATGTTCAAAGGGATCAATACTCAATCGATCTGGGAGGTGATGTTGCACTTTTTCTTGCCTTCCAGAAGAATGTCAAAGCTATTATCGTGCGAAATGTGTGACAGCTTTGTTATAAAACTTCTCCTCCGCTGATATTTCCTGACCAAAAAATAAAATGAATCTAATGGATTTAAGTTAATACTATGCCTTTGTTTTACAAGAGGAACTTTGAATACATGCTTGAATACATGCTGCAAAATGAAAAGATTGGTGGCAGTTAACTTTTTTCAGATTTTATTCATATTTATTTGAGGTTTCAGAACATATCGTTTTAGCACGAAATTTCGTGCAAGACTACATATTCTGTAGATTGGGAAATAATATAACAGGATGGAATAGTTGTCTATCGTTGAGTTGTAGTTCTTTATGAAACGTTCTTTGCGCCGTGTTCGTTAAAGGTGATTGAGACACGTAAATTATGTTCGTGGTCACAATATCCTACAAGTTCTCTATGAATACATCTGGGGGTGGTAGGCCAAGCCTATGGATTTTCTGCTTTGCCTTTCTTCTCAATTACAAGGACCCACTTCAGCAAAAAGTCATACTTTCACCCTTGACTTGCTCGTTAAAGTGAAAGGCACAGTCCTTTGATTTAATACGAGTAGCGTATGGCTCAATCGTGATTTGTTTGATCAAGTGGCGCTAGACAACAATGAAAACAACTATGTTTTAGTATGTAACATTGTTGGCGACATCTAGTCGGCACAGTAAGTAGTCCGTTCGCCAGCCAAGTTGGTTCAAATACAACATAGGTTGTCACCATGAGTTGAAGCCTGCCTTTCTTCTGAAATAGAATCTCGAAACAAAATGTTGATCAAGCCTCAAAACCATCGAATATGCTTGCATTTAGTAATAACTATTATAATGTTATGTGCATTTTTTTTGCATTTTTAATACCACTATCGTAAAGCTCAATCATGCTTGGTTTGATAAAGTCGCATAACATCACAACAACAACGTTCTTTGCTAGGTACAAATCACCTTACAAGTTTCCAATGGACTTTATATCATGTAGCAGTACAGCTGTGAGACAAAATTCAACACAGTTCACAGAATTAATCATTTTTTCTGTATGGTGGTTACTATCACGGATTGACGATGGTGGATATTAACATTCTACTCTTGACTCCAAAAATCCCTAAAGCCCCCTAATCCCTAATAGGTTATAAGAATTTAAAATTTTGAAATTCTTAAGTGTGAAAAGAAATGAATATATCATGATTCTCATCAAACATTGAAAGTTTCAAGCGTTCTGCAGCAAATGTGATTGCAGTGGTGATACTCTATCTTGCATAAATTTGAATGTGTGCAATGCCCGTTAAGCTTGTAGTTTAAGAATTTTTATAATAATGTTGTAATGTGGTCTTCCCTGACAAAAGCAGTTTTAAATTAGTCATTTGACAAAGGATATTGATTAAAAATCGATATTAGATTGCCACTTTCGTATAATTTACAAGTACTGACATGCCCATAAGGCTACTCTGGCACTTTCATCTTTCTTGAAGTACAGCTTAGCCAAGAGGGTTTTCTTAACTACAGACAAATTTTATATATTTACAAATGCTAATTAAAAATTTTCTGCTCCTTTGCATAATTATACGCAGTGCTATCTATACGCAGTGCTATCTAGTATTGTAAGAGAAATAATGTTCAAGGTTTTTTTCTTTAGTTACAATAAATTCAAAATAATTTCCATCCATAAAAAAGATACTTTTTATAGAACAATTTCCCAAACTTATGACCCACTCACTACACACACACACACACACACACACACATATATATATATATATATTATATATATATATATATATATATATATATATATATATATATATATATATATATATATATATATATATATATATATATATATATATATATATATATATATATATATATATATATATATATATATATATATATATACATATATATATATATATATATATATATACATATATATATATGTATATATATATATATATACATATATATACATATATATATATATATATATATATATATATATATATATATATATATATATACATATATATATACATATATATATATATAAATATATATATATATATATATATATATATATATATATATATATATATATATATATATATATATATATATATATATATATATATATATATATATATATATATATATATATATATATATATATATATATATATATATGTATATATATATATATGTATATATATATGTATATATATATATATATGTATGTATATATATATATGTATGTATATGTATATGTATATATATGGGTGAGAGGTGCGCATTATTTCGAAACTTTTTTGTTGGCTAAAAGCTACATGATCATGAATGTAAACAGTGAACCTGTCTTAAAACAATGTAAAATTTAATATTTAATGTTAGTGAATACTTGTTATTTAATAAAAGAATTTTATTAATAATGAGCTGCATTAAAAGTTTAATATTATTGATAATAATAGGTTTTAATGAAAATCAAATAGAGTTATTAAAATCATACCCTCCATATTAAAAACTTTCAACACTGAATTGATTCTAAATCGCTAAACACACCCTCTAGAGAAAAAAATTTTTTCAAACACTTAAGAGGAAAACAAGATTTAGTTATTAAATTAAACAAGAAGTTCTTAGAGATAATTCGAGAGATTTATTATGCTACAAAGATATTAACTTTAAAATTAAAAAAAAGCGTTTAAAATTAAGTATTGCTTTTTTATAACGAGAATGAATATTTTTTCCAAAAATATATTTGTTCTGGTGTAATTTTAAAATCTACTCGCTATTTGTAAGAAAATAACAATAAATATGGAAAACTCCTGAAAATATGTTAATCAAAATTACCTTAGTCAATTCTATTTACTTATTATATAAAATATAAAAATCTTAGAAATAGCATAGGCCGAGATGGGTAGCTAACTGTCTTATTATACAAACTAAACAATAAATAATATTACAGTGTATTTTATAAAAAGGTTGCATTTCTTTTTTTCCATTATGTAGAGAGTAACCTGGTATTTTTAAAGAACTAAAAAATAAATATAGTGATTTATGAATAAGCCATATTATTTATAATAGTAATTTTCAAGCTATGCAATATTTCTTTTTGAACGATAGTAAATTTTTGACTTTCTGAATATCTACTTAAAACATCATAGTGAAGTACAACTATAAAAAATATCTGCAATTTCGTAGAAGATAAATATAACAAATTAGTGTACAGTTTAATTCCATCCTATCTAACCGTGTTTTAAAATATTATTTAAGTTTTGCATATAACTGTAGCAAATTAATTTAAATTTCAGTACCGTTTTCATAAAATAGAAATTTTACAAAATATATTTTCATGCTGTGCAGAGAAAATTTTAAATTTTACCCGAAACATTATGTCTACAACATGTGCTATCATTCCCATCGTACCTGCTGCATAAATATCGTAACTGTGGGGGAGGGGGGAGTTCCGGTATTAGTTGGGGTGGACTTGTAGAGAAGGAAATCAATAAGTGCAAATTGTTGAGAAAATGCGATGCTGTTAATCCGTGTATAAATTAAATTTAGGACAACAAGTCTCAAACTTTTATTTTAATTTAATGCTAATGATAGAATTTGTTAATCTTTAATTTCTGTCTTCTTAGATTAATCAATTCATCCCCTCTCAGTCACATTTTTGTTTATTTTCTATATAAACATCAATGAAAAATTTACTTTAAGAATTGTCCTATTTAACTGGTTTCAATTACTTTATAACTCAAATACATTTTTAATAATTATTTAGAGCAAAGAATCCCCTATATAATAATAGCATAAGTTATCTGTCCGTCTGTGCTCTAAATTATGAAGAGGTTGGAACGAGAATGGATAGAAACATCCATATTGGAATCTTGATGGGTTATGGTTAGCAAAATTCAAAGCAAGTCTTTAAAACCTACGAAATCCACCCTTCCCCGCGTTTAATGTATTATATCAAGCCATTTTCCCCAGTTAAGAGCAGGTGATTAAGTTTATCACGTCATAAATAGCTACAAATAACATTTTTCTAGTGTTACGACGTCATTCCTTTAACCATCTCATTTAATCATTTCTTAAATATTTTAAATTATTTAAATATCGTCTGCATTATTTTCCTACGTATCATAACTGAACTTACATATTACGAATTAACATATCTGATAATTTTAAATTTAATCATCGATTATCTTTTGTTGCAATGAAACTTTTATCACCGGTATTAACTGCAAATTCTTTTCATAAAAGTCCGAGTCTAAATCAAGTACTAATAAATATCTAGAGTTTGAGTTATATATCTTTGAAAATTATTTAGAGCAAAGTCTTAATGTCTGCATTATTTCGTACGTTTTATCATTGAACTTAGATATTACGTAATTAATTTTCTATTATATTTGACTTAAATAATAGATTAGATGTATATGAGATACATATGAGATAACTGTAAATTTAATCATTGATTATATTTTGTTGCAATGAAAATTTTATCACCGGTTTTAACAACAAATTCTTTTCATAAAAGTCTAGGAGTCTATATCATGCACTAATAAATATCTTGGGTTTGAGTTATATATCTTTGAAAATTAAGAAGTTTGTTCGTTTGACTGCTGGTTTTACATACATAACCACACTGTTTGACTAAATGAATTCAATTTTATTCTAAACTTTATTCACAGTATCGGGAGACTTT
>CM063510.1:84073948-84081448 GCA_032207245.1 Pardosa pseudoannulata | reverse complement strand
TATGTAAATATCTAGCAAAATTACTTTATCTAATTATAAAACATTTCATACTAAATAGTTTAAAAGATAAAATTTTAAGTTGCTCTATAAAAACTAGCATATACACACACACACACACACACACACACACACACACACACATATATATATATATATATATATATATATATATATATATATATATATATATATATATATATATAAGTAAAATGTTTAATATTCCAGAAAAAAAAGATAAAAAAATAATTTGTTTTTTGGCTGAGAATTATCTAGTACACGTTCAATAATTTGTTTATCTTCATACTCCTCTAAAGTCTCCCGATATTGTGAATGCAGTTTAGAATCACGCTGAATTCATTTAGAAAGATAATTCAAAGTTTTCTTAGCTACGTCGAAATTATCATTAAGTTCTTCCTAATTTTTTTTGCCACAGTAATTAATGGAAATAAAGAAATGAAACTAAAATTTCTACTACATCCTGGAGGTAGATAGAATTTGCTGTTAATACCGGTGATAAAATTTTCATTGCAACAAAAATAATCGATGATTAAATTTAAAATTATCACATATGTACCTAATCTATTATTTAAGCCAAATATAAGAGAAAGTTATTTAAGTAATATGTAAGTTCCGTTATAAAATGTAGGAAAATAATGCAAACGATATTTAAATAATTTAAAATAAGAAATGATTAAATGAGACGGTTAAATGAATGACGTCATAATGCTAGAAAAAATGGTATTTTTACTTATTTATTATGCGACAGATTGATAAATTTAATCACCTGCTCTTAACTGGATAAAACAGGACTTTAAATAATGGCATTAAACGCTCGAAAAGGGGGGAAAGAGGGAATTTCGATCGTTTTAAAGACTACAGTATTTTTTGCTGTGATATGTAGATATTTTCATCTACTTATTATGCGACATATTGATAAATTTAATCACTTGCTCTTAACCGGATAAAATAGGGCTAGAAAAGAGAGGAAGGGGTGTATTTCGAACGTTGATAACCCTAACTCAACAAAAATCCAATATGTATGCCTCTATCCATTCCAGGTACAACCGCTTCCTAAATTCGAGGACAGACGGACAGATAACTTAGGCTATTATTATATAGAGGATATAAGAAATAATAAAAATATTCCAGAAGAATAATTTAGCATTTTAAATGTATTGACTCATGAACCTACTTACAAAATATGAGGAATAGAATTATTTTAACCGTAAATCAAGTGAAACTTATATAAATGAATAAAAAGTACCCTCTATTGAAAATAAATTTATTTATTATAAACAAGAAAACTACATTTTAGTATTTAGCCAGCCGCAGTAACTCAGTCGGTACAGGCAAAGCTCTCGTAACTTGAGGATTGCGGGTTCGGAGCCCTAGCCGGCCTAAGATCCGCCGTGTTCGTTCAAAGATGACTGGGGCACATAAAATATGTTCGTGGTTACAATGTCCTCGAAGTTCTCAATCAATACCTCTGGGTGTGACAGGCCAAGCCTATGGGTCTTCTGCTTAATCCCCATATAACATTGAAAGAATTACATTGCTAGGTTTTCGAGTATCTTCTGTTGGGTTCCATCGCATGTGGTTATAAAGGGGAATGAAATGGCTCATAGTGCTGCAAAGTCTACAACTGAGTTCCTCGATGTTCCCGTCCCGTACAGTGATGCAAAAAAAATATATAAAAGGTTGCTTTTATAAAATTTGGCAGAGCTCTTGGGATGTAAATATTGATAACCAGCTGCGTAATATTAAGCCAATAATTGAAAAGTGGCACCATCTGTCTTCCAGAAAGCATGATGTCATCCTCACCCGTCTCCGTATTGGACACACACGGTTCACCCATCGTCATCTCTTACTCGGTGATCACGCACCTTCATGTAAAATTTGTAAGACCAACATGTCTGTTAAACACGCCCTGATAGACTGTCCCATCTATAACCAACATCGTCTCCACTATTTTAACTCTGCCCCCCTGATATCAAATATCTTTTAAATGAGTCGCCTCATCCTGAACTTTTTACCTTTTTAAAAGCCATTGGTTTTTATCCTCATATTTGATATTATCTCACTTTATTCACCATTTTAATTCTACATCTATTTCTTTTCGTATTTCTTGTCGAAACATCGCATCGTTGTTAAGTTTTAAACTTTGAAATTTTTTTTAATTATATTTTTTACTTCTGAGTACTTGTGTTTGGCACAATATATCCCAGGAGGATTCAGTGCCATTAAGCTACAACCAACCAACCAACCAACCGTATTGGACACTCATCTCATCTCTTTCATGTAAAATTTGTAAGATCAACCTGTCTGTTAAACACGTCCTGATAGACTGTCCCATCTTTAATGAACATCGTCTCCATTATTTTAACTCTGCTACCCCTGATTTCAAATGTCTTTTACAAGCTTCGCCTCATCCTGAACTTTTTACCTTTTTAAAAGTCATTGGATTTTATCCTCATATTTGATATTATAATCGCATCTCATTCACTTTTTTAATTATACATACATTTCTCTTCGTATTTCTTGTCGAAACATCGCTTCGTTGTTAAATTTTAAACTTTGAAATTATCAAAAAAAATTTTTTTTATTAATAAGTATTTGTATCTGGCACAATATATCCCAGAAGGTTGCAGTGCAATTAAGCTCTAACCAGCCAACCAACCTACCAACCATCTGCTTGGTCTCTGCTTCAAAATTACGAGTACCCACGTGAGCAAGAAGTCGTACTTTCATCCATGAGGTGCTCGTTAAAACGAAAGGCACACCCCTTGCCGTAATACAAGTAGAATATGGCTCAATCGTGCTTGGTTTGACCAAATGGCACATGACAAAAATAACAACTATATTTTAGTATTTAACATTGTTGGCGACGTCTAGTTGGCACAGTAGCTAGTCCGTTCGCCTGCCAAGTTGGTAACAAGTGTTCAAATACAACATAGGTTGTCACCATGGAATAAAGTCTGCCTTTCGCCTGAAACAGAATCTCGAAAAAAAACTATAGATCAAGCCTTAAACCTATCGAATATGTTTGCATTTAGTAATAACTATTATAATGTTATGTGCATTTTTTATCACTTTATATGTGTTTCTCATTCATAATTCGGACTAGAATGTTCACTTAATGCCTGCCCTAGGAACAAAAGTAATAACAATCCCTGCTAGAAAATTTTTATTCTAAGTATAAATTTCCGTTAAAATTACTTTATTCTTTTATGAGGCATTTTATTTCATTTGGTTTCGAAGATACGATTTAGGATCTTCCGTAGAAAAGATAAAAAAAATACCCGAATCCTAATCTTCCTTTTACAGTAAGCTGAAAAAACAAAATTTCTCGCAACAAAGAATTGGGGGTCATTGCATTATAACATAGATACCCGCGATACTCTTACAAGAAATACTTTCTAAAAGTAAAAGCAATTAAAAGTTTTTAGCTTTCTCGGATCAAAACTATAGCAAACATCTAAGAAACAAGATAGGGAAATAAGAGAAGGTTTGATATATTTTTTATTACCGATATATGTTCGGAAAGATTTGACATTTATTAATATTTGCTTTTATATTTTAAAAGTTAAATACATATTTTATTAAAACTAATTAATATTTTCTAAAATATATTAATGCTAATCTATTTTTAAGCTATACTGGTAATGTCGTCATTTTCCATATGTAATAATAATTCTTTTGTATAAATTATCTAGCAAATAAAAGAATTAAGTATATTAGACTCACTGTTATAACTGTTTAAAATAGTCTTATCATACAAATTCTAGTTTTTGTAAAATCGGTTATAGTTATGGGAGTTTTTTATGTTTGTTATTCATTTATTTGTAAAGCTACCCCAAAAAATTACGTCACATTATGGAGTACTTAAACTGTAGAAAAGAAATAAAAAAAAAACAAGATGGCGAAGGAAAAAAGGACTTAATGTATGTTTTATATTATCAAAATTGGTTTGGAAAAAATAAGAGGTATGGCGTTATTAATTTTTACTTTTTTATATTTAAAAGAGTTTAATACATGTTTTACAAGTAATTAATTTTTATTCATAATTGTATATTAATTTTTATTTGTTCTTTTTAAAAAGAGTGCAAAAAGTGTTTTTTTTTCGTAATGTATTCCCAAACTATTGTACACATTAATACGTGAGTACTTTATTTCAAACAGTTAAAAATATTTTAACTATAACTTTAAAAAAAAATGATGTGGTTTTCTACGAATTTATAATAAATTTATACTTTATATTATATCTTTACAGCACAGTATAATATAATTAAATTCCCATATTTTTCTCTACTTTTTATGTGTAAATTTTTTCAATTTCATTTTGCTCAAGTTCAATTATAGTGTTCATATATTTTTATTTATGATTCATTTATTTATAGTCATAAAACCTCATTTCACCGTATAAATGACTGCAATCTGATTTCAGTTTTGAATTATTATAATTAATCTTTTAACCGACACCTCAATAAAGGACTACAAATTTTGAAATTTTTGCACAATTTGAATTTAAATATCTAGGATAACTTTTGTCACAGAAAAATTGAAGTATTTGTGTTAAAGTTTTAAAATAAATGAAAAATTTTACTAAATGTGATTGTTTAAAATGGCAGAGTGTATAGAAATTTAAATTTTTAACTTTTAAAAAATTTGATCATCTGATTTTAGTTTCGAATTATTATAATTAATCTTTTAACCCATACCCCAATAAAGGAGGATAAATTTTGAAATTTTTGAAAAATTTGTGTTTCAATATCTCGGCTAACTTTTGTCACAGAGAAGTTAAAAATTTTATGTTACAGTTTTAAAATAAATGAAAAAATGTTCTAAATGTGATTGTTCAAAATGGCAGAGTGTATAAAAATTTAAATTTATAACTGTTAAAAAATTTGATCAATCTGATTTCAATTTGAATTATTATAATTAATCTTTTAACTGACATCTCAATACAGGAGAACAAATTTTGAAATTTTTGCAAAATTTGAATTTAAATATCTCGGCTAACTTTTGTCACAGAAAAGTTAAAATTTTTGTGTTACAGTTTTAAAATAAATGAAAAACTTTACTAAATGTGATTGTTCGAAATGTCAGAGAGTATAAAAATTTAAATTTATAACTTTTAAAAAATTTTATCAATCTGATTTCAATATCTAATTATTAAAATTAATGTTTTAACCGACACCTCATTAAAAAGGGATAAATTTTAAAATTTGTCCAAAATTTGAATTTAAATATCTCGGCTAACTTTTGTCAGAGACAAGTTAAAATATTTGTGTTATAGTTTTAAAATAAATTAAAAAACTTTACTAAATGTGATTCTTCGGAATGGCAGATTGTATAAAAATTTAAATTTATAACTTTTAAAAAATTTGATCAATCTGATTCCAATTTGAATTATTATAATTAATCTTTTAACCGACACCTCAATAAAGGAGGACAAATTTTGAAATTTTTCCAAAATTTGAATTTAAATATCTCGGCTAACTTTTGTCACAGAGACGTTAAAATTTTTGTGTTACAGTTTTAAAATAAATGGAAAACATTACTAAATGTGATTGTTTGAAATGGTAGAGTGTATAAAAATTTAAATTTTTAACTTTTAAAAAATTTGATCATCTGATTTCAATTTTGAATTATTATAATTAATCTTTTAACCGACACCTCAATAAAGGAGAACAAATTTTGAAATTTTTCCAAAATTTGAATTTAAATATCTCAGTAAACTTTTGTCTCAGAAAAGTTAAAATTTTGTGTTACAGTTTTAAAATAAATGAAAAAATTTGCTAAATGTGATTGTTCGGAATGGAAGAGTGTATAAAAATTTTTAATTTTAACTTTTAAAAAATTTGATCAATCTGATTTCAGTTCCGAATTATTATAATTAATCTTTTAACCAACACCTCAATAAAGGAGGATAAATTTTGAAATTTTTGAAAAATATGTGTTTCAATATCTTGGCTAACTTTTGTCACAGAGAAGTTAAAATGTTTGTGTTACAGCTTTAAAATAAATGAAAAAAATTACTAAATGTGATTGTTCGAAATGGCAGACTGTATAAAAATTTTAATTTTTAACTTTTAAAAATTGATCATCTGATTTCAATTTCGAATTATCATAATTAATCTTTTAACCGACACCTCAATAAAAGAGGACAAATTTTGAAATTTTTCCAAAATTTGAATATAAATATCTCGGTAAACTTTTGTCTCAGAAAAATTAAAATTTTGTGCTACAGTTTTAAAATAAATGAAAAAGTTTACTAAATGTAATTGTTCTAAATGACAGAGAGTATAAAAATTTAAATTTATAACTTTTAAAAACTTTTATCAATCTGATTTCAATCTCTAATTATTAAAATTAATCTTTTAACCGACAATTCATTAAAAAGGGATAAATTTTAAAATTTGTCCAAAATTTGAATTTAAATATCTCGGCTAACTTTTGTCAGAGACAAGTTAAAATTTTTGTGTTATAGTTTTAAAATAAATGAAAAAATTTGCTAAATGTGATTGTTCGGAATGGCAGAGTGTATAAAAATTTAAATTTTTAACTTTTAAAAAACTTGATCAATCTGATTTGAATTTCGAATTAATATAATTAATCTTTTAACCGACACCTCAATAAAAGAGGACAAATTTTGAAATTTTTGCAAAATTTGAATTTAAATATCTTGGCTAACTTTTGTTAAAATTTTTGTGTTACAGTTTTAAAATAAATGAAAAAATTTACTAAATGTGATTGTTGAAAATGGCAGAGTGTTTAAAAATTTAAATTTTTAACTTTTAAAAAATTTGATCAATCTGATTTCAATTTCGAATTATTATAATTAATCTTTCAACCGACACCTCAATAAAGGAGGACAAATTTTGAATTTTTCCATAATTTGAATTTAAATATCTCGGCTACCTTTTGTCAGAGAGAAGTTAAAATTTTGTTGTACAGTTTTAAAATAAATGAAAAAAAGTTACTAAATGTGATTGTTCAAAATGGCAAAGTGTATAAAAATTTAAATTTTTAACTTTTAAAAAAATTGATCATCTGATTTCAATTTTGAATTATTATAACTAATCTTTTAACCGACACCTCAATAAAGGAGGACAATTTTTGAAATTTTACCAAAATTTGAATTTAAATATCTCGGGTAACTTTTATCATAGAGAAGTTAGCCTTTTTGTGTTTCAGTTTTAAAATAAATGAAAAACTTTACTAAATGTGATTCTGCGGAATGAAGGAATGTATAAAAATTTAAATTTTTATAATTAAAAAAAATAAATTTTTCATCTTGAAAATATCATATAATAAATGCTTACCTTCAATAACCTGAAAAATACTTACTCCAATAACCTGAAAAATCTCTTGAAATTACAAAATATCCCAAAATACTTTTGATATTACATCACAGGTAAAAACACTTTTTCGTACAAGATTTTTATTTTCTGTCTTGATTTACATTTTCAAGAATAAGAAGAAATAAATTTCAAAATT